>BLBF01000006.1:13043195-13071080 GCA_015471245.1 Laticauda colubrina | reverse complement strand
TCTATCTATCTATCTATCTATCTATCTATCTATCTATCTATCTATCTATCTATCTATCTGCCTATCTATCATCAGATTTATGTAGCTGCCTATAGCAGAAATATCATTCAGAGTGGCTTATAATAAAATGAATCAGAAGATAAAGAAGGCATAATTATCTGATTGCCACCTCTTCTTGACTCGACCACTAGAATATAAACTGAGAACAACCCTTCCCCCAACTAGCATTGATGATGTTACCTAGTTTGGGCAATGAAATATCTGCAAGAAAACAACCAAACTCAGAGAGCATCAAGGACCCCTGACTGGTTTTGGCTTAGAGACTAAGTGGGATTGTGCTTGGAAGAATTTGGATGGAAGAAGGAGGTACCAGGGCTAGGACCACAATTTTTTTTAAAAAAAATCAACTTTTCTGAAAGTAGATGAAGTACTTTCATGCCATTACCACAAATATCATCTGGATAACTCTCCCACCCCCATGAATCATAAGAAGTGGAACAGAAATGCCAAGGAGACTTTACTTTTTAAGAATATATTGCCAAATAGTAGATTTAGGATTTATAAAGATCATCACAGCAAGCATCTTGATATACTTGATATACTGTTATCCCTCTTTCCCTTGTGGGTTGTTGTCCTTTCTCATGGATTAAAATAGCTGTTTAATTTTTTCTTCTTTTAAGGATAGGGAGTTGTTTTAGGGAAAAATAGGAACATTATACATGCTGCCTTGAGCTCCGGAATAAAAGCAAGGTACAAATCTTTTACTTCATAAAACATTTTTTTTAAAAAATGCATTGAATTGATTAATCAACTAATTGCTATCATTATATAATGTCAAGGTAATCCTGACATTAAACACAGATGAAGTGGCAGGATCCTTTGTTGTGTCCATATAGGGCAGCTAATTCTCTATTCCTCTCTTGTTCCTGCAACCAAAATCTTCACTTGGTTCCAAAGCAAATGGGGAAAAAAAAAAAGATCCCATCATTTTAAAGGCCCTTTCCCTCTGCTTAGCTGAATTTGCTCTTCCACCCATCCTTTGTGGGGAGGGAACTGTGTCCGCATGAAATTGATTGTCCCCATTGCCAATCTCCAATCTGCCTTTATTGACTCCGTTCTAGTCATTGCCATTCTCCTGACTTCCTTCCAAGGTCATGGTGACAAATATTTCAAATGCTTTTGAGGCTGCTCCTGGACAAGGCAGGAAATGCAACATCAACAGCAAAATAGACAATCTATCTCACTCATGGGCTGAGGTTGAAACGAAAGCAACATCAGAATACAGAATAACAGAGTTGGAAGAGATCATGTAGTTCTTCCCAGTTCAACCCCCTCTGCCTTAGGAGTGGATCTTATGGTTGTCCAAATCTCTTCTAAAAAACTCCAAGCGCTGAAGCACCTACAACCTTTGAAGGCAAAACATTCCACTGATTAATTGTATTCAAGGAGGGCATACAGATGTTGCCAGGCATATTTAGATGCCAAGTGAAGATCCCAGTCCTAGCAGGAACACAAGTATTCAAAGTCATCAAGCTGTGGGTTTCCCCCCCTCCCAGTAGAAATTTTTAGAAAAGAATATTTTCCCTGAGTTTTTTTTTTTTTCCCTTCCAAAAGAAACCATTTGGAAAGCAAAGCTTAACTTTTCTCAGGTTTTTTTTTTTTTCTTCTTTTCTTCAGGAAAAACTGTAAGTTATTCTAAATCAAAGCAAAACCTTTTGTGATAAAAGCCGCAATAGAAAGGGGAAAATGTCTTACCTGCACACTTCAGAGCCTCAGCTCCTGGATAGTTCAAGAAACTCTAGGTTCATCCCTTTGCAAATTCTTTGTTTCTCATCCAATGATGATGATTCTTGCGAAAGTATGTGGCTGTTGCCCGGACTTGCTTAAGCTTTGCAAAGAGAAAAAGCAGGAATTTGATGTTCCTGCACTTTTAAAGAAAGTCGGAAGGCATTTGTCAAGATTTCCAACTGGCACTGTGAATACCGGGGCAATCTTGTTGTATACACTCCCTATCCAGAGTCATTTAATTAACTTTTAGAGAACTTACTTAACCACTGTGGAAAGACGGAGACAAAAACTTCACTTGTTTAAATCCTTAGAAGATGATGGACTGCTGAAAGTTCAACAACATCCGAAGTTTGGTATCCATTTCCTTTTGTCTTTTATTACTATGGCTGGGTCATCAATTCCAGGTGCAGCAGATGACAAATTCCTAACCCATTACCTACCTAAGGCCCCATCATCCACTACAAAGATGCATTTTCCTAAACCGAACCTTTAATAGGTACTGCAGTAGAGGGCTTAAGGTAAAGGTTCCCCTCACACCTACGTTCTAGTTGTTTCTGGCTCTAAGGGGCGGTGCTCATCTCCGTTACAAAGCTGAAGAGCCAGCGCTGTCCGAAGATGTCTCCGTGGTCATGTGGCCGGCATGACTAAATGCCGAAGGCACACAGAATTTTCTGCTTCCCACCAAAGGTGGTCCCTATTTTTACATGCTTTTGAACTGCTAGGTTGACAGAAACTGGGACAAGTAACGGGAGCTCACTCCGTTACGCGGTGCTAGGGATTCGAACCATCATACTGCCAACCTTTCTGATCGAAAAGCTCAGTGTCTGAGCCACTGAGCCACCAACAACAGTTCATTTAGTGATTGTTTGAAGTTACAATGGTACTGAAAAAAGGGACCATGACCATTTTTCACACTTATGACCGTAGCAGCTTCCCCATGATCATGTGATTAAAACTGGCGACTGATTCATATTTATGATGGCGGCCGTGTCTCGGGGTCATATAATCCAAATCTTGCGACCTTCTGATAAGCAAAGTCAATGGGGAAACCAGATTCACTTAACAAACGTGTTACTAATAACTGAAGTGATTCACTTAACAACTGTGGTGAGAAAGGTTGTAAAATGGGGCAGAACTCACTTAACAAAGTATCTTGCTTAGCAACAAAAATTCGGGGCTCAATTGTAGCCATAAGTCAAGGATCACTTGTATAAATTTCGCAGTCACTGAAAGTATAATAGGAGAAGATGGAAGCTGACATCCAACTGAGTCTCAGGTAAAGGGGAAAATACCTTTACTTTTGCAAAAGGCAATTAGCTTTAATTAAGGGCCAATTTAGTATGAAATTCAATGTAGAGAAAAGTAAAGCCTTATACTTAGGCAAGAAAAACCAAAAGTACACATATAGACTGGGTGAAACCAGGCTCAATAGCAGTACTTGTGAGAGGGATCTTGGAGTCTTAGTGGACAACCAGCTAAAGGAGCCAGCAGTGCGCAGCAGCAGCCAAAAAAGCCAACACAATCCTAAATTGCATTAAGAGGGATACAATCAAGATCAAGTGAGGTAGTAATACCACTCTATAAAGTCTTAGTAGGACCACACCTAGAATACCACATCCAGTTTTGGTCACCATATTATAAAAAAGATATTGAGATGCTAGAAAGAGTGCAGAGGAGAGCAACCAGGATGATTAGGGGACTGGAGGCTGAAACATATGAAGAACAGTTGGGCATAGCTAGTCTAGTGAAGAAAAGGATCAGGGCACACTTGATAGCAATGTTCCAATATTTGAGGGGCTGCCACAGAGAGGAAGGGGGTCAACCTATTTTCCAAAGCACTGCAAGACCAGAGAGGGAATAATGGATGGAAACTGAACATGAAGATATTCAACCTGGAAATAAATATAAATTTTCTGACAGTGAGAGCAATCAACCAGTGGAACAGAAGTTGCCTTCAGAAGCTGTGGGAGCTTCATCACTGGAAGCTTTCAAGAAGAGACCAGACTGCCATCTGTCAGAAATGGCGTAGGGTCTGCTTGAGCTGGACTAAATGACATACAAGGTTCCTTCCAACTCTGTAGATAGATTGAGCAAACTTCAGATAAAAAAACAAGGTAGTTATCAACAATCATTTGAAAAGCCATCATAAATTGTTCCTACCTGGATGGTCATATCATTGTTTTCTCCTCTTTACTTCCCAAATTACAGATAGTCCACATTTAATGTTAGGCTACTTTTTGAAGATACAACAGCACTAAAAAAGTAACTTTACAAAAGATGCTCACACATATGACCAAGGCAGGGTCCTGAAATCACTTATCATTTGAGTACTTCGCAGCTGGTTTCCAACAAGCAAAGTAAATGGAGAAGTAAAATCACAAATTGTAGTCATGTGATACCTCGCTTAATTATCACATTACTTAGCAACAAAATTGCCAGCCCAAATTTTGGTCGTTAAGTGAGGACTACCTACAGTTATTTCTATTTTTTCATCTAGATATATAACATAGTCAGTCTAATCCATCCTCTTCTTTCTAGTTTTGCAAATCAGTTGGAGCTGGTATCGTTTAGCTTATTTCTTGCAGAAACATGGCTTTGCATTGACTTTCTAAGATCCTTGGACAATCCTTGGACTAAATATCTAGGTGGTTGAAAGTAAAGACTGACATATTTTCTATTATTTTAATAACAGCGAGAGAAAAAGCCTTTCCAAGATTCTTTTCATCTGATCTCATATTAAAGAAAGTGAAACCAAGATTATTTTGAGTTACTTTCTCACACTTCTATTTCACAACTGTGTTAATTTATTCTCTAAGACTCCTTTTAATGGTTCTTTCATATTTTTTTCAAGTGTAAGCTCTAGGTTTTTTTTTTTTTTACATTGGCTTGGGCACAAGGAAGTATCTCAGTTTGATCCTGAAGCCAAGAGCCACATAAAATCTTATTTTTTAAGCAGTTGATCAAATCGCTAACATTCCCTATGATTCATCCATTCATGGATGATTTAGATGGCTGTCCACTCTTTTATTAATTTTGACATTTGATCACAGCATGGTAGAGAATCGTTAAGGCTATAAATAAATGGAAAACTGAAAGAATATCTACACAGGATAGATCTTCTGGCATGGACTGACATTGTAAAAAGAACACATTGATGTTAAACAATGGACAGTACCTATCCCTAGATGCTGTTCATTCTTTCTCTACAAAAAAAACTTGGTTTCTTATATTGTTTTTTATTCACATCACACTAAACCTATCATATTATGCTTAGCACACTGGGTGAATCATTCTTTAAATCCGGTGTACCAACAATATTCCAGTATTTCCACCTCGGGAAAGAAAAACTGTTTTACTTTTCATTTCAAAAGTCAAAAAGGAATTTTTTTTGAGTCATACATATGCCTCATATTGGGCTTGACACTTATATATACACTAGTACCTGTGACTCCCACTGAGCAGAGGGAAACTCTACTTTCGTTTTGGCATCATATGACTGGGTCCGAAATTTCCAGTGCTGAGCAAGACAGTTGTTAAGTGAGCTTTGCCCCATCTTGTGATCTTTCTTGGCAGTCATTAAGTGAATCACTGCAGTTGTTACATTAGTAATGTGGTTGTTAAGTGAATCCGGCTTCTCTGGGTGCTTTGACTTTGCTTATCAGAAGGTCACAAAAGAGAACAGAATAGGAGTAGAATGGAACAGAATAGAATAGAACAGAATAGAATAATAGAGTTGGAAGGGACCTTGGAGGTCTTCTAGTCCAACCCCCTGCTGAGGCAGGAAACCCTACACCATTTCAGACAAATGGTTTAGTTTAGTTTAGTTTATTGTCACTGCAGTGAAATCAAACTCCATCTTCAATGCACATGACCATGAAAATAAACACAAACACACATCCTTCTCCCTCCACACATTGAACCAAACCTCCCCCCGACACCGCACCAATACTGCGCTATATAGCAGAATTCAAAAGAGCTACTGCCCTGGGATAGAAGCTGTTTTTCAGCCTATTTGTCCTTGTTATCCAACATCTTCTTAAAAACTTTTGAGTGTTGGAGCATTCACAACTTCTGGAGGCAAGTTGTTCCACCGATTAACTGTTCTAACTGTCAGGAAATTTATCATTAGTTCTAGATTGCTTCTCTCCTTGATTAGTTTCCACCCATTGCTCCTTGTCCTACCTTCAGGTGCTTTGGAGAATACCTTGACTCACTCTTCTTTGTGGTAGCCTCTGAGATATCGGAATCCTGCTATCCTGTCTCCCCTAGTCCTTCTTTTCATCAAACTAGCCATACCCAGTTCCAGCAACCATTCTTTATATGTTTTAACCTCCACTCCCCTAAATCAGTGGTCCCCAACAAAAAGTGCAGAAACAATTTTTTAAGGACCGGCAAAATCAATTCTTCCCCAATAGGAAAGGGCTTCTTTACTATTTCTTTACTAAAAAACATATTTTCATATATATTTTAATCATGATTATTCATTCTTTGCGGCCCGGTACAAAATGATCCACGGACCGGCATTGGTCTGGGGCCCGGTGGTTGGGGACCCCTGCCCTAAATGATCACATCACTTGGGGACATTGCAATCATCAAAATTAAGGGACAGTTGCTGAGTTGGCAAATTTTGATCACGTGACCATGGGAATGCTGCAACAGTCGTAAGTATGAAAAAAGTTGTGTCACTTTTTTCAATACTGTTGTAACTGTTTGAACAGTCACTAAATGAACTGTTGTAAGTTGAAGACTACCTGTATTTTATAAAATGAAATGTTTTATTATTATAAAAAAAACTAAGTTAAAGTTACAATCACATTGTTGTCATGGTTATATATATTAGTTGTTTTATTTGATGCTAAGATATTTAAAAAAAGAAAAACAGTGTACTACCTGAAGCCCAATGCATCTGGAAAGTACCTACCTCATGAAGGTTGTTCTATATGCAATGTGAGAAATCAAATAAAATATTAACATTAATAATAAATATATGCCCAAGCACCCTTCAGACAATAAAAATAATCTAGGATTTAACGCATGCTTTATTACAAACATTTTAGTAACACAAATAAGTAAATTACAAAATATTTCTGAAGTATTTCCATCTAACAGAGTTGCACAGTCTTAAATATTCAGTTACAAGAATAAACAACCCTTTGAAATAAGGGAGATTTTCACACAAAGAATTGTCATTAAAACATACAACAAACCAGCATGTTTTTTACTCCAAGGCTACTGATGTGAGTGAAGGCAAGGAAATGCCTCACCTCCTCTTCCTGGAACTGGAAGCAGCCACAGAAAGGGAAGACAGTGCTTTTCTTTAAAAACCAAAATCTTCCTCCCTGCCGCTCCTCCTCTAGCATCTTTACAAATAAAAAAGCTTGTTTGCAAGTTCCAGGCTTGGCTCTTGGTGGATGCTCTGGCTGACCAAAAACGTCAGCTTGCTGGCATATTGACAAGGTGCTGGCACTCTGATTAACCCCTAGGAAGTAAAAAAAGAAAAAAAGAAGAATGGGGATGCCACTAGCTTGTACTGCCACCTGTGGCTAAAATCAGTAAGATGTTTCTGGAATATTGTATTTAAAAACCAAACCAAAGCACAGGAGTCCCTAAAAACACTCTCCAGTCAATGATATTCAGCAGTGAGTCTACTAGTTCCAGACAGAGATTACAAGCAGAAGGTAGGTCTCCTCTTGACTGGCCATTTTCCAGTTGGAAACCCAGAGGAAGGTGTGACTGTATTTTTCCAATTTTAGAATATTTTGCATTTCTCTAGCTGAGTGCTCTAGAAAGGGTTATTTTTAGCAAGCATTTCAACCAGTGAAGTAGGAGAGGCTGGGGTAGATCTCCATCAGATGCCCTCCAATCCACTGGTCAGTGGGAGCTTAGAGCATGCAGTTCCCTTAAACAACCTACCAGCCTGGCTGCTTTCCTGAAGTACCTCATTCTGAGAGTGTCTTCAGAACAGGCAGCTGGGTAAGCCAGTGCAAATAGGTAGGAAAATCCAAGGAGCAAGGACAAAATCTAAGGACCTTGCCTTCAGAAGTTGTGGGTGCCCCATTGCTGGAGGCTTTTAACTGGAGAGCCACTTGTCTGAAATGGCGTAGGGTCTCTTGTTCGAACAAGGAGTTGAACTAGAGGACCTCCAAGGTCCCATCTAATTCTGTTATTCTGTTATTTTATGTTCCTAAAACAATGCCTTGTGTGACCAGCTGTCGTGCCCCTGTTGGAATCTGATTCCGAGGGGGAGGTCGAGAAGCTGACAGGGATGGGAGTGTGGCTCCGTTGGCTGTGGAAAAAACTGGGGAAAGGCAAAATCTGGCTGGGCAGAGCAGGGGAGAGATAGAGCAAGGCAGAGGGAATTCAGAGGAAGATCCAGGCCCACCCCTTCTTCATCCTAGGGCACGCAGGGAGGAACGGAGAAGGGAGCAACGTGGGTTGCATGGTTTATGGGAGAGGAAAGGGCCCTGATTCCCTTCATTAGCTGCAGCTGGGAAAATAGTGTTTAAAAAAGGAGTTTGCACACAAGAAACTTGTTGGAAGCAAATTGTGAGTTATCTTTTATTCTCAAGGTTTATCTGGTTTCTGGCATCTTCCCAACTGTGTGTGTTTTGTTGGCCTTTCAAGTCTGCAATTCCTTATCCTGCCCTGTCAAGTTAATTGCTGCAGCTTGGTTTGTGTGGATTTTTATTTACAGTTAATATGTACTTTGTTTTCAGACTGAATTTCCTCCACTTAAAGACTGTTCATGGGAGAGTTTTTTTCTCCAGCCAAAGATAACTGGATATTGGGGGCAAAGTTGGAGGTATTAAAGGGACTTTTCTTACTTATTTGACTGTGTTGCCTTTGTGCCACACCCCGGGTCATCACACCAGCTGCTTAGCTGGCTGATGAGTGAATGGTGGTGCTATCACATCTGAATAGAGGCCAAGAGAAATGTGGAATTAGGAGAGGCAGAAAGATCATCTCTCTCACTCCAGAGACTTTGGGCTACAACTTCCAGCATTCTCAGTGAGCAAGCTTTGCTGGCTGGGTGACTGGAAGTTGAAATATACCACATCTGGAAGATGTCTTCTAGAAGAGATTGCTATTACCTTCCTAAGTTCAGCAGGAGATGGGAAGGACTGTCTCTAGGTTGATGGAAATGCTACTTACAGGCCAATTATAGTAGAGGTGACACATCTTGAAAGTGAACCGCTGCATATGGTCTGGACTTAACTTATTGTCATCATAAACCACATTATAGTACGTGGGATTGACAGTCCCTTGGTGTGCAAGTTGGCTAATCAAGAAAAAGTCATACCTGTTGGACAAAGGTAGAATTAGTACTGGGAAAAATGTCATGGAGCATTAACAGCGACAATAAAAGCAACAATTTATTGACAGAAGGATGTCTTATGACCATCTATGCTGCCTTCCAAATTAATAAATTAACCCTAATGTTAATTGAAGATTAACTGCAACTAAAGTAAAAATGCAAGATTTTTTTAAAAAACTTAAAAATTAATTTGTTATGTCATTAGTATGTATAACTCAGTGTAAAGGAGCTTGGTTCTAATTATATTATGTACTATATCTATATTAAGATGCAAGGTAAAGGCAAAGATATTCCTGTCCAACTCTAAGGTGTGGTGCTCATCTCCGTTACTTGGCCAAGGGAGTCAGCATTGTCCAAAGACAATTTCCATGGTCATGTGACCAGCATGGCTAATCACCAAAGGTGCACTGAACATTGTTACCTCCCCACCAAAGTGGCACCTATTAATCTACTTGCTAAATGTTTGTGGAGATTCTCAGTCATCCAGATCATGGTTGTCCCAAAAATCATTTTTTTTAAAGAGGCAGTTGTGACTTTCTGTTTTTTCTTTGAAGACGTTTCACTTCTCATCCAAGAAGCTTCTTCAGTCATCCAGGTCATGGCAGTCCCAAAGATGTTTTTTCAAGAGGCAACTGAACTTTCTTGTTTTTCTTTTTCCCTTTAAGTCATTTCACTTCTCATCCAAGAAGCTTCTTGGATGAGAAACGAAATGTCTTCAAAGAAAAACAAGAAAGTTCAGTTGTTTTTTGAAAAAGCACCTTTGGCATTATTAATCTACTTGCAGTTGCATGCTTTTGAACTGCTTGGTGGCCAGGACTGGAACAAGCACTCCCCCTGTTGCGGGATGCTCGGGTCTCAAACCCTGGCTGTGAGATGTCCAGCTTTCAAGCTCAAGCATCTTCAACCGCTAAGCCACTGCATCCCATTATATCAGGAGAAGCAAATATTAACTTAACGAGGATTGATTGCATGTTCTCAATGTATTCAAAGCAGTGCCTCACACATATATATTCTTTTTTTAAAACCTTCCAACATCTCAAAATTTCAGCCCAATTAACTATAGCGTCATATCACCAACTATGCTCCTTTGTAAAAAAAATAATGTGCCTCCTTCAACTGTAAAAGTTTTCTTTATCATTGTGACATATAGACATAAGAAGGCATATTTTGTAACAATGCATACTTGCCAGCTAGGTTGGGTGGCTTCTGTATCAATAACAGTTCCAACAGGAGGATTCCTCAGGCCCCCATTAGACTCAACGTAGAAGCGAGAAAGGCATTTCTTTTTCACAATAATTAAAGTCATCCTGGGTCTTCCAATATTAAAAATAAAAGGAAAAGAAATTCAATGA
Organism: Laticauda colubrina; assembly: GCA_015471245.1. Lineage (NCBI taxonomy): Eukaryota > Metazoa > Chordata > Lepidosauria > Squamata > Elapidae > Laticauda > Laticauda colubrina. Next base: position 13,060,625 of record BLBF01000006.1, on the reverse strand, counting down.
AAAAGCAGTGCATTTCTTCATTAATCACTATTTCCACTGTGAAATGAAAGATAAAATCTGGCTCCCAACAATTGTTATCATTCACAGTATTTTATTCAGGAACAATGGCTGAAATGTTCATACTCCCAGAGAGGAAACAAATGCAAACATAATGCTGCCCAGTCTCCTGCCTATAAGGACGGAAGAGAAATGCCAGTACCCAAATTTTCTCCTCTCTCTGCATGTATCCTTCTATTTGCAAAAAGGAACTTATGTAAAACCAAGATACGACAAATATAGCACCGACCAGGTGTAATCTAAAAAGAGAGAAGGGAGAACAGGGAAGGAGAATTTGCAAATGCTCCTGAATCAAGGAGCACCCTGAAATTCCTCCAATTCTTTTATCTTCAGACTTTGGAGAGTGGGCCCTTTGCATAGGAATGGAACAGCACGGGGAAAATTGACTGTCTGACATATTCTACCATCAACCTGCAAGACAAGAAATATTTACCTGCACTCCCCACTGCATTCCTCAAGGACACTTAGCAACTGTGGGACTTCATAATCCATCACCATCTTCAACTGCCCATCTCCTACACCATCCCGGTATATGATTATGCGTGCAGGTGGATGCCCATTACATTTCTCCCAATTGTTTATGGCACCTGTAGAATTACAAGAAGAAACATAGACCCGATTTGGGTAAAAATAGACCCGATTTGGGTAACTGATGGAGGGGAAGGGAACAAGCTGCAAGGTATACCTTATTATTACAGAGGAGTTAATTTTTAGGAGAGCACAAAAGGTTTTGCATCTGTCTACATGTTATAAAAAAACTTGCCACTTGCTTGAATAAGTTATACCATGTTTTCCCAAAAATAAGACCCTGTCTTATTTTTTTTTTGGGCCACCAAAGACACTAGGTCTTATTTTCAGGGGATGTCATCCACTAACTAACCGCACTTATGTGCGTTGCCCTCAGCCTCCATCTCACTGTCAGAGGACTTCAGGAACTTCTTCTATGACCAGCAAGGCTTTCCTGAAGGCCTCAGCAGCCGATAACAGAGCTCCGGATCGATCTGAAACTTTGTTCTCAGCTAGAGAGGCCTTCAGGAAAGCCTTGCCAGCCTTGCTGGCTGCAGAAGAAATGGGCCAGCAAGACAGGTGTTGGGGTGTGCGAGGCCTGGCTACAACTGCCCAAAGGTAAGTTGTAGGTCAGCTCCACACACCATATCCCCACCCTAGTTTAATCTTTACCTTTGCATTCTGGAGTGGGTGGGATCTTAATTGGGGCTTATTTTGGGGGTCAGGCTTATATTGGGTACACGTGTAAAAATCAAACTAGGACTTATTTTTGGGGTAGGTTGTATTTTTGGGGAAACAGGGTATTACAATGCTGAATATAGCTGGGGGCAATACTAAATTATTTCTTTTGTATCATCTTGATTGAAAAATGACCCATATGTAAATATGTAAATATACCACGGAGATGATTGAGATGTAAGGATAAAAGATACTGATTTATAGTAAGAGTAAGATATAATGGTAAAGGAATAAGTTAATACATATACTGAAAAATGTGAGGAGATGCAAAAGAAGTCTTGATGTTGATAACAATGTATTAAGTTTTATTTTATGTTTTTAAATTGGAAACTTAATAAAATTTATTATAAAAGGAAAAGAAAAAGAAAAATGACTCAGTATTGTCCCCAACTAGTCAGTTGTTATACAGTTAGTCCTCGGCTTAGAACCACAAATCAAGACCAAAATTTTGGGTGCAAAACAAAATGGTTGTTTAGTGAGCCATGCCCGATTTTACAGCCTTTTTGCCATCTGTTAAATGAACAATATGCAGTTCTTAAGTGACTCACATATTAAGCTAATATAGTTCCCTCTCTATTGACCTTGTTTGTTGGAAGCTGGCTGGGAAAGTTGCAAATGGCAATCAGATGAGCCTGGGATGCAGCAATTGTTGTATATACATGTTGGTTGCCAAGCTCACGAAGTTTGTTCGTGTGCCGTGTTACAATAGGGTAAGTTGTACGTCACTTTTTTTCCAGAGCTGAAATAATTTTGAACAGTCACTGAAGAAATAGTTGTAAATTGGAGATTATGTCTAATTGAGAAGTGTCAAAGTCAATTTCATTGAGGGCTGCATCAGAGTTGTTTGACCTTGGGGGGCTGGATGGGCATGGCCAGGGCATGGTCAGCTTGACATCACTCATATCAGGAGGCATCCGTGATGGCCCAGATGGGGCTGGGGGTGGGGAATCCTCCTGTAGCCCTCTGCCAGCAAAAATGGTACCTGTTTTTACTGGCAGAGGCACCGCAGGTTGGTCCTTCTCTATTTACAGGGTGGCCCATGGACCAGATCTAAGCACCCTGTGGGCCAGATCCAGCCTGCGGGCCTTGAGTTTGATACTCTGCTCTAATTGCAAATCATATTTCACATCCTTTACACGCTATTCTTTTACCTTCCATGCAGATCCTTAAACAATCTGCCATACTGGTTCCTGCACACTGGAAAATGCAACGCGAATGCCACCTGCACGCAAGAGAATGTCAGTTAGTTACAAAGCTCTCAGCAAACTTAAGGCTAGAGGCCCAGGAATAGAGAACTTATCTTCCAGATGTTACTGAACTATTGAGGAGTGCAGTGGTTCACGAAGTGAGGATGCAGGACTGATCCATGGTGGCTCAGTGATTAGAGTGCACTACTGCAGGCTACTTCTGCTGACTGCCAGCTGCTTGCAATTTGGCAGTTCAAATCTCATCAGGCTCAAGGTTGACTCAACCTCCCACCCTTCCAAGGTGGGTAAAATGAGAACCCAGATTGTTGGGGGCAATGTGCTGACTCTGTAAACTGTTTAGAGAGGGCTGTAAAGCACTATAAAGCGGTATATAAGTCAAAGTGTTATTGCTATGGACAAACGGCAAGCTTGCGTTCGAGACCCGATTGCTGCCTCAGGAGGGGCTGAGCTTCATCAAACGGTCCAGCTCCCATTGACCCAGCAGTTTGAAAGAGGACAACTGCTAATAGATAGAGGAGTACTACTTCTCTAGGCAACTTAACAGGAACTCCTATCTGGGCATCCATCAGCCAACGGTAATGTCACTGTTCAATCCATTCAACCCAGAAGCACTTTGCTGCTCTAACATGAATGTAGTAGTACTGAACTATGATTTCCTGCACCCCCCTTAATATTATGGGAAATGGCAAGGGGATGCGGAGAACAGTTCTTCAGCAACACCTGTAGTTCCACCACCTCCTCATGTACCTTTATTTGATTTTTATTCCATTTTTATTATTTTGTAAGTAACTCTAGGCAGCAAACATACTCCTTTCTTCTGCTTTCCTATAACAGCTCTGTGAGTTGGGTCAGGCTAAGCAAGAGCATCCAGCCCAGGGGTCTCCAACTATTCCAAAGACACCCAGTTGGCTCTTATGCCTAAGGTGCGACTAGAACTCAGATTCTCCTGGTTTCCTCGCCAACACCTTAACCACAACAGATAGTCCTTGACATACAACCATTCATTTAGTGACCATTCAAAGTTACAATTGTGCTGGAAAAAGGGACTTATGATTGGTTTTCACTTATGGCTGCGGCAGCAACCCCATGGTCACATAATCAAAATTTGGGTGATTGGCAGCTGGCATGTATGTATTACAGTTGCACTGTCCAAAGTCAAGTAGGAGGAAAGCCAGATTTTCTTTAATGACTGCACGATTCACTTAACAGCTGGAGTGATTCATTTAACAGCTGGGACAATAAAAGTCACAAAATGAGGCACAGCCTTCTTGCTTAGCAACAGAAATTTTGGTCATAAATTGTGGTCATTAAGTCAAGGACTACCTATTGTTAAAAACCAGTTACAAATAGGTGGGGGTGCAGGCAATGAGACATGCAAAATAGGCAGGAAATTCTCATTAACAGAGTAATGGATGATGATGTGAAGATGACAGGCTTGCATTACCTCAGCGTGGAGCTGCCTTGACAACACCTGAAACTTGCTGGAAATAAAGAATCTTACTTAGTTATTGAGGCATTCAGGCTGGCCACAAATCCAACAACTGAATTTCCTTTGTTCAGAGTGTCTTTGTTGACATCAATGCCGACGACCATGAGGGACTTCAACTGTCAAATAAAGAAACAACTGAATTAGAGGATGAAACAAAACCTGGTGTTTCTATGGAGATTTAACACGATTGTCCCAGGCCAAGCCATGAGGTAAGGCCTCTTGGATTACAGGTAGCCTTTCATTTCTGATGGGTTACTTTAGTGACTGTTCAAAGTTACGACTGATCTGAAAAATGAGACTTACAACCTGGATTCACAGTTCTGATGGATGGGCCCCTTTTCTGTGCATTTTAAAGGTTCCATTAAGGACACTTACTGTACATAACAAGCACACTGGAGAAAAGTATATAAAAAAACTAAAGTATTCTAAAATATTAAGTGTTACTAAAAGTATTTAAGTTAGAGACTAAAACACTAGGAAAAACCATTCAGTGTATAAAAACTATAGATTAGGGTGAAGTCATAAAAATAAGAGATTTTTAAATTGAGACTTTAAAAAGAGCCAGTAACGCCTTTAAAAACTTGCATGATGGAATTAGAAAACTCTCCTAATAAATTAGATAGTGAAATATAAGCTGCGTGTAAAAAGTCCTTGAGCCCAAAATTTCTGTTGCTAAGCGAGACAGGTGTAAAGTGAATTTCACCTGATTTTACCATCTTTTTTGCCAGAGTTCTTAAGTGAATCTCTGCAGCTGTTAAATTAGCAATACAGTTAAGTGAATCCAGCTTCCCCACTGACTTAGTTTGCCAGAAGTTTGCAAAAGGTGATCTTATGACCCTGGGGCTACTGTAACATCATAAACATGTCAGTTGCCATATGTCCGAATTTTGATCATGTCTGAATTTTGATCATGTGACCATGGGGATGCTGCAGTGGTTGGAAATGTGAAAAAGGATCACAAGTCACTTTTTTCAATGCTGTTGTAACTTTGAACGGTCACTAAATGAAGTGTTGTAAGTCAAGGACCAACTGTATTGTCATTCCATTTCTTAGATGTACAATCAGTATCATACTTCTATTTCTTGACATTCCTTCCTTGAAATTTTCAAGTGAACAAAAGCCTGACACTCTGTACAGAATTCTTAGAACAGATTGGATGATTATAAAACAGTTTTACATGTGAAGAGATAGATGGACAGAAAGACAGACAGACAGACACACACACACACACACACACTATGTGACTATAACAGGAGGGGACAGATTTCAGATGTCTTTCCTTTTCACTGAACTCCTGAGCCTGGTGCAAAGGTGTCTTTAAAGCTTGTTGAATGCCTGACCTCTGTTACATATTTGCCTCTTTCAATCCATAATATTCACCCCTAACAGCATATGTTAGAGTGGGAAGGATTCAGTTCCTGCTGTTAGATAAACCAAAATCAGCAACCATTGCTGATTGACTGTAAATCATTTCAGGTTTAGCCAAAAATCTTAACTTTACTTTCTATCCATGATATGATCAACACAGGGGTGGGATTCTACTGGTTTGGACTGGTTCTATAGAACAAGCTGTTACGATTCTGCAGATTCTGATGCTGCGTTCCCGCCACACTCTGTTTTTTGCCTTCCTGGGTCTCAGGGAAGCTTCCTGGGAGCAAAAACGCCCTCCCCCCCCAGGAGGCTTCACTAAGGCCCACAAGGCCAAAAATGGAGCATGGGGGGTTACTGCACAGCCCCCCCCGCGCTCCCTTTTTTATCTTCCTGGACCTCAGGGAAGCTTGAGGGGGGGCGTTTTTGCTCCCAGGAGGCTTCTCTGAGGCCCAGGAGGCCAAAAAATGGAGCACATGAGGGGGTGCTATAAAAAAAAAAAAAAAGAACCCATGTCTAGCCAGTCACATGGCCACGCCCACCCAGCAATGCCCACAGAACCGATTGTTAAAAAATTTAAATCCCACCCCTAGGTCAACATCTAACTTATGCAGAAAGTATCACTTACTGGTATTTCAACTGCCCAGAGCTCCCCTCCAAGCTTACAGATGATCTGCATTGCAATTTTTGTAGCCACACTCATCATCATTCCTTGTTTAGACAATGTACGGACAAGCACACACTGGCTAGGGATGGGCTGGTGAAGACTCAGGAACTTCTTCACAGAATCATAACAGTCCTTCTTGTTGGAAGACAATATGCATAACACCTAGAAACAGAAACAAAAATAAGCAGAACCATTCCAGCAGCAAAGACTTATCACTGCCCCCTTTCTGCGGATACCTATTCCCTACAATGCTGTTCTTTTCATCCATCATGGCTTCATAAGCTACGATTCAGATTCAGACTCTGTGGTCACAGCTGAGCCTGAGGATTGTCAGCCTCAGGAATCTCTCAAGACATGATTCCTCTGAGGAGGCTCATCAACCATAAGCATCTCCTGATCCTTTGGAGCAGTCAGATGATGAGGTATGACTCCCCAAGTCCCAGGCCTCATGGTGGCAAGCGTAGCATTGTCATTAAATACAAGTCCTCATTGTGCAAACAGTGAGACCCGATTCATTGCAGCCGGCTGTCTGAGAGAGATTTATGTAGCTGCTCTGGGTTCAGCCTTTATTGGAAACAGCAGCATAGTATTCTAGCTTGTGGCTATTGTTCCTGCTTCTTGTTTGTGACTTCTTGTCAGATGACTACCTAATTTGGCATTCTGCAACTTCTCCAATTTATATGGATACTCTCTTGTTTCTTGAACTGTAATTGGCACTTTTCAGATAAGCTAGATATTTGAATAATGATCCTGTCTGCTATTATCTGTCTGAACTGTAGTAATTACTTCAACTCCTTAGCAAATGTCTCTGCCTGTGTATAGTTGCAACCTTGAAACAGAACAGTCATGCTATCAAGCCTTTTTAATATGTTGTATGTAATATATAGTTTGGCCATATGATTACTTTCCAAAAGATTTGGAGATGTTTCTTCTAAACCAGCAACCCTCAGAACATCTTAATCTCTTCATCACAAACTATGAAGAAAAATGGAGAAGAAACATCTAAAGCTACAAACCAAGAAATCATAAACATAATTTCTGGTGCGTGAGACTCAGAAATGCAACTTTCTGTTGAAGTCTCAATTGATATCTACTGGGTTCTTGTACTGCAGGTAGTCCTCAACTTACAACCATTTCTTTAGTTACTATTTGAATGTACAGTGGTATTGAAAAAAAAGTTGACTTGTCATTTTTCACACTTAAACCGTTGCAGCTTCCCCACTCATGTGATCCAAATTTGGACACTTGGAAACTGGTGTATATTTATGATGGATGCAGTGTGCCAGGATCATGTGATCAACTTTTGCAATGTCCTGACAGGAAAAGTCAATAGGGAAGCCAGATTCACTTAACAACTGTGGCAAGAAAGGTCATTAAAAACTCATTTAACAACTGTCTCGCTTAGCAACAGAAATTTTGGGCTCAATTGTCATAACTTGACTCCCTGTATCTAACTTTTAAATGTTTTAGATTATGTTAAATTTTTCAAATTGGAACTACGCTGTGAAGGAAAACATTAACTTTCCACACCAGTACATTATATTCCAAAATCATGTCTCCAAACTCTTAGATATCCTTTAAATAATAAAACAGTGGATCACTGCAACTCAGATTTTAAATGATTAAATGATTTCTACTGGTACCTGCAATAAAAAATAATGAAATGCGAACCGGGTAGAGGCAGTAAAGAACATTTGGGCACAGGAAGGAAAATATGGTGGCCGGAAGCAACTAGTCTGCCTTCTAATATGCATGTTTTATGGCTGGCTCCACTTGGCAAGACGACCTGTTTCTAAGAGATCTGAGACAGATTGCTTTCAAAAACTTACAAATCACTCTACCGTTCCAATTAGAAGTGGTTCACTTATAAACTCTCCCAACTCTGATTCCATTCCTTTGGACTTCAGCACTTCCTGGAAATAAAAGCAGCTTTCATATCATGAGCTACAAGGTCCTTTCCAACTCTGTTAATCTGTAATTTGTAATCAAGATACAGGGACAGCTGTTGATACGCAAAACTTAGTCATAACTATACAAAATCTATGTTTCCATTTTGGCCAATTGTATTGCTTCTTTTGAAAAGACTATCCTTCAGGATTTTTCTTCTAGTGATCTGGATAATCAGCAGTTAATACACTTCAAATGCAATTTTTATCAATTCAGCATACATACCAGCTGTAGCTCAGGATTCACGTGCTGTTGTAGGACTTTCACAAATGACATTGGGCCCTCTTTTATTGGCATACTGCAGACCAAAATGAGAAAATATTAGAAAACAATACCCTTCTGACATTTTATGACACAGGGTAAAGCATATTTTTCAGGACACTATCTGCTTGTCAAAAATATGATGCCAAATGTAGATTAAAGTTCATCACCATTCTATCCATATAGACAACATCTTTGCAGGTTATTAGTAACCTATATTTTACTTTCTTATGAGTGAAACATGATGTAAAGCCTCAGCAATTCTAAGGCATGTTTCTCAACCTTGGCAACTTGAAGGCATGTTGGACTTCAACTCCCAGAATCCTCAGCCAGCAAAGAGTTACCAAGGTTGAGAAACACTGGTCTATGGAGATATAATTCATAGAAACAGATAACATTAATGGGACCAATTAAATGGTCATAAATTAGAATACTTTTGCTTGCCCAAGCTAAATTAGGATTTTCCATTAAGCCTGGTTTTTAAAGCAATGTGATTTTCAGATAAGGATAATTTCACATAAAGGACCATTTCATGTCTTTTTTTTTATTTTCCCAGGCTTTTTAATTGCCTTATAATTGTATTTGTTTCTAAAAGGCTGTTGTGTTGCTGCCTAGTTGATGTCATATTTTTATTTATTGATCCAATTTATATGGTCACCTAGCTGAATAAATAATTCTGAGCAGCAAACAGAATTCAAATAAAATTAAAAACAAGAGGAAGAATCAGAAGGAACCTAAGCATGAATTGACTCCCTCAGTTGGTGAAGCTGATCCAAGCTGTTATAGTTATGCAAGATGGCCACTGGGATATACCAAACAGTGGGGGTTTCAATAATGTAGCTGAGACTGCCATCTTGATTTTTATGAGGGTTCTTCTTTCTGCAGATCCTTCACTCATGTTGTACCAAATGCATCATGAGGCTCTTAAATAATGTGGCTGATTAAACATAGTGGATGGGTCATCCTGCCATTATGGAATAACAAAGTCAGGCCCCTTTATCCAGTGTACAGTCAAAAGCAAGCAAACAGTCAGTTCTGCTCCTCCTAAAATCTGATTTAGAAAGCTAGGCTTAAAATGCTTGATAAGTACACATTAAAAAGGCCAATTAAAATGCCTGAGGAATGAAGAATTCAGCATAGCTCACATTCTGGGATATTGAAGATGAAAATTCATGGGACTTCCTACTCTTCTCAAGCAATTTAAAAAATTATGGGTCAGATCTGTATGGTTGTAACTACACAGGACGAGCCATCTCTCCAGATGAGTCTCGCTGATTGTCTTCATATTGCGCAAATCCTTGAACCAATCCCCAGGGTTCACTGGAGAACACTGCAGGGAAAAAAAAGGAACAAAAAAGCATAAAGACATCAGTCACTGAAAAGCAGCTCTCAAAAAAAGGGGAGGGGAAAATGCCATTTGAAGGAAGTAGCTCTGCAAATGCCACTGCATGATGTGGATGACATGGATAACAAGCCTGTGTTACTTACTGTCTCATTCTGCATGATGATTTTCTCTGGGGAGATCACACGTCCAGTCAAGGAAGCCTGGCATCCCATCTGCAACCCCCAATTTTCTAATTCAAAGCGAGCGTCTTTATTTCTGAAAGAAAACGACAACCCTCAAATCAATTGGATCAAGAAGCTTTTGTATGCTTTTCAATTATACTGATCATTGAGAAGCAAAACCTGATCATTTTCATCTTTAGAGGTGCTTACTGTATCAGAAGAACACAGCAAGATTTTATTTTAAGACATTCAAGCACTCTGTTGGAAATATAATTCATGCACACTATTTTCCCACCAAAGTGGTACCTATTTATCTACTTGCAATTGTATGATTTCGAACTGCTAGGTTGGCAGGAGCTGGGTGAGGATGGGAGGGAGCTCACCCCATCGCATTGAGCTTGGTCTCAAATCTGGGCTACCAGCTTCCCAGTTAACAAGCCCAGTATCTATCTTAACCCCTGAGCCAACACATCCAACACATCACCTCCATAAATCAAGGGGACATCTTAATTGGGGCAGGTTTCTTTAAGTGATAAGTAACTGAGGCCAGTCCTAGTTTATCTTGGCGAAAATGGCAGCTGGAAGAAATCCCAGTATTTACAGACATTTAGGAACTGTTCATCATAAAGACCAGCACAGGTCTGGCTTCATTGTCAACCACAGAAAATTTCAGAGTGACTTTGGGATAGTCTTTCTTTCAACCTAACCAGCCCTGCAAGGCAGCTGTTTAGGTAAAAAAAAAAAAATAGGAAGGACCTCAACATTTTAAGCTTCTACATTAAAAGTATGTATATATCTAATCAATAATATTAAACAAAAAATAATCAGCATCAGACATTTCTGGAGAGTATTTTTCAGTACTGAAGGAATTCCTCTGAAACTATTCATTTGTATTTCAGACTATAGTCCTTGTTTCTAAAAACCGATGATACTTTAACTCCATCTAGTGGTTAAAAATGAAGAAGCGAATCTGTACACATTGAGTGAACTGAATCTTGAATTCAGTGAGATTTAACTTCGCAGGAGACATGATGTTATGTCCACCATAAGTTCAATTATTGAGGTTGAGTGCTGACTTTTTGAAACATTAAATCATCATGTTATGTCAATTCAAGCAGGACATAACCAAGATTCTTTCCTGAAACAAGGTGTGTTACCTGTTCTTACACTTATTTAAAATACTTCTAAACCATTTCCCTATCTGGATCCCTTCCGGGGCCATGAATAGGAAGTGAGAAACTGCCACAGGCCTTGGAAAAAGAGTCATACTGTTCTATACACTAGTAATGGGTCAAATTTATCACTGCCAGGGATCATTCAGATAGATATGCAAATTGCAATCAGGATGGAGGCACCTTGTTATATATCATGATGTCTCCTTTTAAATATCCAATTACCTTAATACAGGGGTGTCAAACTCAATTTTATTGAGGGTTGTGTTTGACCTGCGGGGAGAGGCCCCCCCCCCCAGCTTGACAACACTCATGTCAGGAATGCCTGTTGTGGCTCAAGTGCTGTGCCAGTGAAAACGGAGCTTGGGAGGGTTGTGCGCGGCCCTCCCAAGCTCCATTTTCGCTGGCAGAGGCACTGTGGGACAGTCCTTTGCTGTTTCCAGGTGGCCCCACAGGCCAGATCTAAGCTCCCCATGGGCTGGATTCAGCCCTCAGGTCTTGAGTTTGACACTCCTGTCTTAATATAATGAGCTAAAGGCAAAATATGGAATATATAAACTTAGGAATTCATGGAGTCTGTTCATTATAGTCAGAAGTTTTGAACCAACCAAACTTCATAGAACATTACCTCTGAATGTTGTCAGCAAGTCTAGACAGTCGTTGATGTCTCTGTTGTGGGGCTAAGTGAGTGTGTTGAGCGAGATCTCTCATCAAGCGAAAGTCTGAAGTTGCATGTCTGCTAAGCCCTAACATTAAAAAAAAAAAAAAGGGGGGGGGGATTTTGCTAAGCTCTAAGCCAGTAAGCAGCACACCGGATCAAAAGAATGATGAAAACCAAGAATCAAAGATATCATATCATTACAGCCCTAACCAAAGGTCTTCTCAGTTCAAGCTTAGCTTTCAATACCTACTTTTATAACTTCCCAGCCAGAGGATGTAAGAAGATAAACGTGAAGCCCAACTCCTGATGCCGATCCAAAACAGCTTTGCTACAGCTTTTCTCCAATTCTGGCCTGGAATTTTTTTGGGGGGAGGGGGAGAAGCTCCTATACAAGTATTAACCACATCTGGTTTTTAAAATCTGATGTATGCTATAACCTAGCTGAGATCATCTCCCTTCACCTGAGAGATCAGACCGAGATGACTCCTCCATGGCATCTTCCCAGTCAAACATGAGTCAGGCTCTTAATTCTAAAGTCCCGGCAAGCACTTGTTCATCTAGCAAATCCCTGACTCTTCAAAGCCCATTTGAGATCTTACGTGGTCATAAATAGATGCTGGAACAACGGCTCTCCTGATTAGACAGATAGCAGTCTAATACTGCTTGTATGTCACCTATAGGGAACTCTCCAGGGTCCTGATACTGCTGGGGATCAGAATATTTGTAGTTTGGAGCTGAAGCTGATAATGTTAACTAGCTTGGGTAATAAAACGTGTGCAAGAAAACAACCAAGCTTGTAGTGATGCTGTTTGATACAATCTTCTATTAAATTGTTAAAGATAAATATTAAGGTTATTGTGGAGTAACTGTATTAAAAACCTCCAGTATTCCGATTTGTCATCGTTCAGTGCTCTATCTAAACAGAGGACACTTGTTATATAATTTTGCCACTACATCGATCATATTAATAGGTCTTCAGCTACTTGATTTAAGTCTCTTCTGAAGAGGGGAATAACAATACTGGTATAGGAAGGCCCTGACCTATGACTGTAATTGAGCTTGGAATTATGGTCATGGATCACTGCAGTCATTAAGCAGGTCAACACATGACCGGCTCTGGTTTTACAACCTCTTTTGTTAAGCAAATCAATTTTACTCAATGGGCGCTTTTGGCCAGAAACTTGAATTTAAATGCCTGGAACTGGCAAAAAAACAACAACAAAAATGTGAGATATTGCAATGTGAGATATTGCAATCAGCCACAAAGGTGAGCCGGTTGCCAAGTAACCAAAATGTGATCTTGTGCTCTTTTATGCTGCAAGATCAAATCTGGATCAGTCACCAACATGGATTGGATCTTGTCTATATTCAAATTTTCATTTGACTAGAAACTTCATCTCCAATTTTTGAATATTGCAAAATTGGCTAAACAGAATAGAATAGAATTCGTTATTGGCTAAGTGTGATTGGATACAGAAGGAATTTGTCTCTGGTGAATAAGCTCTCAGTGTACATTCAAGCAATAAGTGATAAACCATGATCACAGTCATCGTAATAAAGATAAGGTCAGAATGCGAACAACTGTTTGGATGAGCCCAATTACATTGGTTTACCTGTCATGTAGCAAAGTTCTGGGATTAGATGCACCACACGGGGCTCAGCAGAACAGTTGTCTTTACTCTTCAGTTGGCTAACAAGCATTGGTTGATTCAGATCAGTCATGACTACATCGTATTGCTGTTCACGGAAATATGAGATCAGAAGAAAGCAAGTCAGCTCCGTTCCAAATCCCTGATGCTATAGTTCAGTGTTCATCAACCATAGCAACTTCTTTTAAGATGTCTGGATTTCAATACCCAGCATGCTGGCTGGGGAATTCTGGGACTTGAAGTCCAGACATTTTCCACTATTAACAGAACATGTTGTTTTCCTAAATACTTAATATGTTTCCTAAGTACTTAATATATTGTCTTATCTTGTTGTTTCCTGTATTTTTACAGCTATTTTTCTGGGGGTTTTTTCTAGGTTTGTACAGTACTTAAGATCTGAACACATAGTAAGGTTGCTTTAAAATGTGCAAGAAGACTCAAATTACCTGCCTACTATCTTTAAAGAAATTGTCTTTAAATTATCTTGTGATAATCTGATTGGACCATAGCAATTAAATAATTCCGAGAAAATAATGTACCGTTAAAGATTTGAAAAAAGATGCTAGGAATTCTGAATACAGGTAGTCCTTGGCTTACAACAGTTCATTCAGTGACTATTCAAGTTAAGACTGGCACTGAAAAATGTAACTAATGACTGTTTTTCACAATTATGACCTTTGCAGCATTGCCAATGTCATGTGATCAAAATTCAGACAAGCTTGGCAACTGATTCATATTTGTGATGGCTGCAGTGTCATGAGGTCATATGATCCCTTTTTGTGATCTTCTGACAAGCAAAGTCAATGGGGAAGCCAGATTCACTTCACAACTCTGTTACTAACTTATCAATGACAGTGACTCGCTTTACAACTGTGGCAAGAAAAGTCATAAAATGGGGCAAAATTCCATTAACAAATGTCTCACTTAACAACATAATTTGTGGGCTCAATTGTGCTCATAAGACGAGTTTTACCTGTAAACCGGGGGTGTCAACCTCAATTTCACTGAGGGCTGCATCAGGGTTGTGTTTGACCTTGGGGGGTCAGGGTGGATGTGGCCAGCTCGATGTCACTCGTGTTGGGGGGGCTGTGGTGGGCTGAGCATTCTGCCAGCAAAAACAGGCTCCTGAACTCCATTTTCAGTTGCGAAATCTAGCTCCATTTTTGCTGGCAAAGGCACTTTGGGATGGTCCTTCACGATTTCTAAGATACTCTGAGGGCCAAATCTAAGCACCCTGCGGGCCAAAAACTGGCCCACGGGTCTTGAGTTTGACATCCTGCTGTAAACTGTTTCCACTTATGTACAAAACAATGCATAACCAAATATTTCCTGGATCTGGCATTTTTATCCACCTATCAAGTCCTTCCCAAGACTCTGAAATAGGCAGATGTTTGATGGTATTAAAGATTTATTGTTATTGTTCTATTAAGACAAGACACCCTGAGAGTTTTTGTCAATCTGCCATCCTTCAGATTTGTTGGATTATAGCTCTAATGTGACCAGTTTGGGAATGGTAAAGATTACAAGTCAATACAATTAACAGTGCCACATTTGCAAACATTGGAGCAGAGTCTTCAGCAATATCCAGATTCTCGATTACCTGTTTGTAATAATCCTCATAAGAGATCTGAGTGCCATCACGCTTCTGGAATGTATCTGTTGGTTTTATAGACCATTCAATATCATCAATACGATATGTTTTGTTGTTGTACCTGAAATGCCAAGTAAAAAAAAAAATCTAAATAATCTAGATAGTCTATGTATTCTCTAATGTGCTCTGACATAATTCTTTCTTCTACATGCCCACTAAAACCAAATAAATGATACAATTAAGTATAATAAATTAAGTATAATATAATTAACTATAAGAAAATATAGGAGTGTAGGTAAAATTCCTGTTCTTTTGTGAAAAAAAATACATGTTATCACTTTTCAGGAGAGACAAAGTATAGTTAGGCATGACAACTATTTTGTTTTATGTTTTGTTAATTTGCTGGTCCAGATTTTTGTTTAGACATATTTTTTAGAATAGAATAAAATAGAATAGAATTCTTTATTGGCCAAGTGTGATTGGATACACAAGAAATTTGTGCATATGCTCTCAGTGTACATGAAAGAAAAGATTCATTTGTCAAGAATCAAAGCAACAAAATTACAGTTATAAGTGGGAGGAGATAGGTGAAAGGAAGGATGGGAGGATTAATAGTAATAGTAATGCATATTTAGTAAATAGTTTGACAGTATTGAGGGAATTATTTGTTTAGCAGTGTGATGGCATTCAGGAAAAAACTGTCCTTGTGTCTAGTTGTTCTGGTGTGCAGGGCTCTATAGTGTCGTTTTGAGGGTAGGAGTTGAAACAGTTTATGTCCAGGATGTGAGGGGTCTGTAAATTTTTTCACAGCTCTCTTTTTGACTTGTTCTATTTATTAGTCTTGTTGTGTACTTATCAATAAGTTTGGTAAATAAAATTTATACAGTTTCTTACTATGAACTATCTTTCAAGATACCAAAACAACATCATAAAAGTATTATTTACATTAAAAGAGACAAAACAGCATCACTAAACAAAATAAAACCAGCCAAGATTTATTTTTTTCCCACTACTGGAGAAAAACAGCCCTAAATATAGCAAGAAGGAAAAAATAACACCTGCAAGTGAAATTGTAGAAAAACAAATTTGCTTTTTCCCAAAATTATTCCTTAGCTTAGAGTGGTCAGTAAAATTTCTGGATCATTTGCAAGCAGAGTGAAATACTTTCCAAGCCCAAATTGGGATTGCTGTAAGCATAAGATATAATAACAGTAAGTGGGTTCATGCAAGAAAAGACAATGAGAAAAACTCGATTTCTGGTTTTAGAATGTGTATTGAAGTACCTAGCTGAAATAACTTAAGATTCCAGTAAAACAAATGAGATTTGACCAGATTGATATATGATTGAAAATTGATGTAATTGTTTCATATTATATTATTTATTTGGCAGATGTGTGGAATTATTACATTTTGATGTTTATTGGATTGGAAATAATGTTGTTTAAGAGATAATTTTATGACTGAACCAACGTATAAACCTAAGGTTTTCACCATCCAATCAAATGACTTTGTGCGGAAAACAACAGTTAAAAAAAATCCATACAAATTAACATTAATATTTTAAAAAACCTTAAAATTACGAAAAGTAAAAAAACAAAATAAAAATAAATTGTGCAGGTATTAATTACCCAGAAACCATCTTAGTATTTCCCCAAATTCCTATGTAAGTAAATTCTAAAATATACAATACAAAACTACTAAGTGAGTCAAAATTCTGAGTCTGCTCTAAAATAGTTGAAGTTAGCAACTGAAATGAATATGAAGTTACTAATGCTTAAAAAGACATGGTTTCCATAGGGTTAAATTGTACCTTGTAAGAACAATAAGCCCCACCAATTCCTTCTCACAGTTTTCTGGAAAACAGGTCCTCTCTGAATTATTATACAGATTAGTCATGAACTCCAAAACATTTTCACTCCGAAGGACTTTGTGGCTCACATCTGCACAAAGCATGACTTTGTTCTCAAAGTGTCCAATAGAAACCGCAAATCCTGGCCAGAGAATCAGCCTAAAAGGGGAATACAAAGACCTTTTGTGTTAGTTTATTTACACAGACTCCAAGCAGCCTGGCAAAAAACAGAACACATGTATACAATACATGTTAAAAAGCCAAAAAAAAAAAAAGTTAAGGATGAAACATTCTGACGTAGGAAAGGGGCCTCTAGAAACACTTTGAAGCAACATTTACATTAAAAAAATGTCATGAAATCTAACGTCAACATCACTCTCTCCTCTGAGCGCGCTAAGAATCAAACCCAGATGGCAAAAATGGTTGCTACTTCCTTAATGGAATGGAGCTGTAATGTAACTCTGGCTTCAAGTTTGGGGGACAAAACCTTTTGTAGGGGGTTTGAAGTATAATGGCATGGGTACCTTATTTTGATCTCATTTGTTTGTTTTGTGTTTATAATGACTACCTGTTCTGTTCTATAAGCAGGGTTTTATTATGATTTATGAATTTAAGAAGTTCATAAAAGTTTATGAAGTGCCATGATTCCATTAGTCACAGTGGTCCAGGGAGTGAGTAAACACATCAATAAATAAGGGGGAGGGTGTGGGTTTTTGTTGTTGTTGTTGTTGTTGTTGTTGTTGTTGTTGTTGTTGTTGTT
>BLBF01000006.1:12995625-13043185 GCA_015471245.1 Laticauda colubrina | reverse complement strand
TTATTATTATTATTATTATTATTATTATTATTATTATTATTATTATTATTCCAGTTGGTCACACAGTCAGCCAGTTATTTAGATGGGATGCAACATTTTTGTCTACCTATTGCAGTCCAGGAAAGCCAAAAGGTGGGAACCCCTGCCCTAAGCAGTCAAGCATATCATATGAACCAACTCTGTGGTTTATGGGCCGAGAAAACAATATTCATTAATTAAATGATGGATCAAGTAACCATAGCTAATGTTCTGCAAGTACAGGTAGTCCTCGGCTTACAACAGTTCACTTAGTGACTATTCAAAGTTACAATGGCACTGAAAAAAGTGACTTATGGTCGTTTTTTACACTTAGGACCATTGCAACATCCCCCATGGTCCCATGATTTACATTTGGATGCCTGACAACTGATCACATTTATGATGGTTGCAATGTTGCGTGACAAGTGACCTTCTGACAAGCAAAGTCAATGGGGAAACCAGATTAACTTAACAACCAAGCTACTAATTTAAGAACTACCGGGTTTCCCTTAACAAAGGTGGCGAGAAAAGTCATAAAATGGGGCAAAGCTCACTGAACAAATTTCTCACTTAGCAACATAACGTTGGGGCTCAATTGTGGTCCTAAGTTGAGGACTACCTGCATAGCTTCTGATTCATTTTGGATTACTTGTCATCCATCAACAGAGCTTATCTCCCAATAAGATGAGGCTACAAATAATATATGGATAAAATGGTGTCAATCTGATTAATGGATAACTTTGAAAAAATTATCTCAACAGAAAATTAGTTATTAATGGATGAAATAACTTTTTTTTGCCACAGAAATATTTAGGCTGCAAGGATTTCAAGGTGAGCTATCCAACTCACTTGTGTTGAGGGACTTCCATTGGATCAGAGGGACTGTAGAAGTTTCGTCCAATCTGATACATTGACAGCTTTTGTAAAACCCTGGTATTGAATGTAAGTATATATTTTGAATTAGTACACCGCAGCAAATACTGTATCATTTCAGCACTGATAAATTGAAACATACACATTTTGCAATCTAACCAATCATTTAAAATAAAATGTTCAACGATTCCTCATCAAACTCAATTGCTCCAAGGTTTGGTCCATTATTCAAAATTTTTATACATGATTTGGAAGAAGTGGTAAATGCAAGCAAGATTCCGTTCTGAGAATCACTCTCCATAAAAACTGTTTTAGCCTTCTTGTGGAGTTGACAAGGTTGACTTAAATCTTGCAAGTTTGACTATGCAGTATCTCCTTCCACTTCTGATACTCCTATGATTTAGGGAGGGAGGTATCTATGTGTGACTCTTTTCTGTCCATAACAGACTGAGGATACATTTTACCTTGGCCACTTGTGTGATGGAATTTGTATATTTTTGTCAAGGTTATCTTCTTTACTATCTATATAGAATAGATTGAGCTGGAAGGGACCTTGGAGGTCTTCTAGCCCAGCCCCCTGCTCAAGCAGGATAACCTATACCATTTCAGATAACTGACTGTCTAGACCAAGGGTCTTCAAACTTGGCAAATTTAAGACATGTGGACTTCAACTCCCAGAATTCCTGAGCTAACATAACTGGAGGAGGAATTTTGGGAGTTGAAGTCCACATGTCTTAAAACTTGAAGACCCCTGGTCCAGACTCTTCTTAAAAACATCCAATATGGAGCGCCTATGATTTCTGAAGACCAGCTGTTCCACTGGTTAATTGTCTTCACTGTTAGGAAGTTTCTCCTTAATTCCTGGTTACTTCTCTCTTTGATTAGTTTCCAACCATTGTTTCTTGCCCTGCCCTCTGGTGCTTTGGAAAATAATTTGACCCCCCTCTTCTTTGTGGCATCCCCTCAAATAATAGAATACTGCTTTCATGTCACTCTGAATTCTTTTCTTTAAACTAGCCAAATTCAAATCCTACAGCCATTCTTCATGTTTTAGTCTCCAGGCCTTTGATCATCTTAATTCTTCTTCTTTTCTCCATTCTACCCAAGACACAGTGGGCTTTCAATTCCAGAGACCTCTGAAAAAGTGGATTTATCTTGCTGGAACAGATGGGCTTTGGTAAAAAATTTATCAAAGCAATAGAAGCTATATATCGTAACCAAACAGCAAAGGTAATGATAGAGGGAGAACTGATAGACTCTACTGATATAAGAAAAGGAACAAGACAAGGGTGCCCACTGCCACCTTTGTTATTTGTGTTAACCTTGGAAGTACTAAACAGAAATATTAGAGAAGAAAAGGATATAAAAGGGATGAAAATTAAAAAGGAAGATTTTAAGATGCAAGCATTTGCCGATGATCTGGTTTTCATTTCAGAAGACCCACTAGAAACAGCATCAAAATTGACAGAAAATATAGAGGTATATGAAAAGGTGGCTGGGTTGAAAATAAATAAAGACAAAACAAAGATTTTGACAAAGAATATGCTCCCAAGACAAAAGGAAGAACTGGCAGATGTATTGAAAATCCAAGTCACAAATAAGATCGAGTACTTGGGGATATATTTGACAGCAAGATGTAGTACACTAAAAGAGAATAACTATATTAAACTTAAGCAGCAGATAGTGCTAGATCTGGCAAAATGGAAAAATTTACAACTGTCATTAAAAGGAAGAATATCAACAATCAAGATGAATATATTACCCAGAATTTTATATTTGTTCCAAACAATTCCAGTTAGGCTTGGAAAAGATTATTTTGAAGATTTAAATAAAATTATGTTGAAATATATATGGCAAGGTAAGAAAGCGAGAATAAAGTTAAAACTTTTGCAAGATGCCAGAATAAGAGGAGGATTTGGTTTATCTAATTGGGAGTTGTATCACCAAGCTACAAATTTGACGTGGGTTAAGGAATGGATAACATTAAGAAATACTAGATTGTTGACATTAAAAGGATATGATCTGTTGGAGTGGCATGCTTTTTTATGGTATAAAGAAACTAAAACACAAGGGTACTTTAGAAGACATTATATACAGGAGTCTCTGTGGTTAAACTGGGAGAAGACTAAAAGACAATGTTATTTGAAAATTCCAATCTGGCTATCTATTGAAGGATTTTCTTGTCCTATAATATATAAAAAGGAACAGTTAGATATGGTTAAATATTGAATGAAAAGGGTGAACTTAAATCTACACAAAAACTGAAGGAACAAGATATAAAGATGAATTGGTTTTCATATATGCAAATACATTCAAGGTATGATAAAGATTCTAAACAGGAGGTTTCTATGATAAATTGACTGACTTAGACAACATTTTGGCAGGTACTAATGAAAAGGTAATTAAAATGTATGGATATTTATTAGAAATTAAACTAGAAGAACAAGTTTAAGAAACTATGATTGCTTGGGGGAAGAATTTTGGATATGGGATTGATCTAGAGAAATGGTAAAAATTGTGGTCTCAAAATTATAAAATGACAATGTCAACAGCATATAAAGAAAATTTGTATAATGGAAGAAGGCGAAGCCTCCTTGCTGACAGACCGTAGATCGCTACTCTCTGCGGCTATGGTCTGTGCTCTTTCGTTGGAGAGCCCTGATCATTACGATTAGGGGCTGAAGCTGCCTTGGAGGACTGGCGAAGTAAGGGGAAGCCGCAAGCCAGGTTGAGGGGAGCTGCATCTCCCTGCCCGGGCTTGGCCTTCCCCCCCCCCAAAGACGACTGCAGTGGTGGTTTAAAATGTCCACCTCAAAGAGGAGGACTCAGCTGGATTAAGATTTGTGCAGAAGGGAAGAAAGAGGTGGATAACATCTGAACCGGGACAACTGGGCAATACAACTAAACAAAAGTACCCTGGGATTAAGGTAACATGGAATTTTTAAGAAAAGAAAAGTGAGTGGCGAAATTACAAAGGGACAGGGAAAAAAAAAGAAAATATTTTTGACAGCTAAGCGGAGCTTTGAATTGGGAAAGGAAGAAGCCGGAACTAAAGATTTAACTAAATTGGACTAAAATATTTCGTCAATAAAAAGGCATAAAATAAAGCTGGACTTAAGATTGTCAAAAAATAATAATAATAAAGGTTACAAATTGGAGACTGGACTGTGCTGGAACACTGAGATTCGAAAAACCCTAAATAAAAAAATAGGGGGAAAAGGTGAAGACTTTGTATAATGGAGAGTGCAACCTTTTGATAAAAATTTGAGCTCAAACAAAAAGGAAAACATCCTGTTTCTGAATGAACTTGTGTGGATAAAACATTAAAGAAATATTGAAACAAAATAAGAATCTTAGAAAGTGAAAACAGAACCAGAATAAAGAAAAAAGCAAGGAAAGACTGACTGTGGGATTGATTGATGTTTTTGGTACAGACCCTCGGCTGGAATAACTGAGAACTTTAGAAAATTGAAAGAAGAAAAAAGGAAAGTAAAAGTGCTTTTTTTGTGGACTTTAACAATCATAAAATATAAGAATGTGTAATGATGGTATCTCTTCAGGAATTAAAAATAGAACTTAAAAAATATAAGAGAATTACCACAGGAAAGAGGTGAATCACTTTGCTCTGTGTTAGAAAAAATGGAAATGGCGATTGAAGAACAAGAAGAAAGAGCTTCAGAGGAGGAGGAGTCGACTCAAGGAGAAGACATTTTAAATAGACAATTAACACAAAGAACACTACAAAGAAGTGGGGAAAGAAGGAAGGTTAAAAAGTTGAGATTTAAGAAGGCAATCAAAAGGAGGAATACCTGTGAAGTCGGGAAAGGCAGAAAGACCCAGCAGAAAAGGGGAAAGAAGATATTAAGAAAGAGGGGGATATAAACTGGAATGAGAAAAGATATGGGGAAAAGAGGGGGAGGAGAAGCAGTCAGAAACAGGTGCATGAAACAGAGAAATATTTGAAATAATTGAAATGAAACAAAAAGATGTTTCAATTGAGATTAATGAAAGAGGCTAGAATTAATGTGTTTGTTCCTCTCCTTACTGAAAATTTGGAATGGAAAAGGTAATAATAGAATTAAGTATGCATATATGAATGTATAATTGCTGTCATATTTGTATGTAAAGGTGATGACCCAAAAATATGTTTTCTGCGAAAAATTTTTTTTTGTTTTTAATGTGAAAAACTGAATAAAATTTGTTTAAAAAAAAGAAAAAGAAAATTTGTATCAAATGTTTTACAGGTGGCACTTTCCCCCAACAAGAATAGCAAGAATGTTCAAGAACAAATCTGAAAAATGTTGGCAATGTCATCAGATACCTGGCTCATATTACCATATGTGGTGGACTTGTGCGGATGCCAAAAAATTTTGGACTAAAATCCACATGTGGTTGGAAAAATTGACAAAAAAGCACACAAACTTGAAACCAGAGATATTTTTATTGGGAATTTTACCTGAAATATATAGTAAAGAATTGAAATATCTGATTGTAAATGTATTAACAGCAGCTCGGATTGTACTTGCCAAAAACAGGAAAAATGAGAAAATATCACCCAGTAGGAAATTTTTAAGAAAATATTGGAATGTGCTGAAATGAGTAGATTGATATTTGAAATTAGAGAACAAGATGATAAACAATTTTATAAAATTTGGGATCTATTCTATCAATTGTTAGACAATAATACAGGGTAATGAAATATTTAGACCTTTAGAAAATAATAAATATATAAAGATGTATTTTTTTCTTATATCTGCAAAATGATTGTAGGATAGATTTGAGATGATAATATGAACTGTCATAAAACAAATTAAGTAAAATACGGATTATTTCGTAAAGCATGAATGAATAATAGTATAGTCGAATGATTGATTAACAATGTTATCAATGTATTTAATATTTGATTGAAAATATGAGAATATATACAATGAAATTGTAATTGAAGACTATGAAATGGAAGCACAAAACAATTTGTAAACCAACTGACACACTGTATATATGGAAGATGGCTTGATGTTTTTATGTTTTGTTTGTCTTTGTTTGTCTTTAAAAACAATAAAAAAATTTTTTAAAAGGGAGGGATTTATGATTCCAATCTTCAAATGAAAAATAATCTCTTGATCACAAGTAGAAATCATTCAAATGAAGTGCGTCTAGTTCTACCGGTAGATATAGTCACAGAACCAGAGAGCTGGAAGGACCTGGGAGGTCTTTCTAGTCCAACCCACTGTCCAAATCAGGAGTCGTTATACAATCCTGGACAAATGGTTGTCCAATCTTTTTTTGAAAACCTCAAATGATGGAGCACTTGAGTAAGAATTTAGCCTAAAACTGTGACTTTTTCCCTTCTTTCTACTTTCCCCCCTCCCCAAAAAGTAAGACTCACTTTTTAAAGAGGAGGTTTAAGAACTGAATGCACACAGGATTGCTTGAAAAAAGCTGGTGAGTTAGTTGGACTGTTATCTTTACCATATCACCTCTTCGGGTTTCACAAGACAGTTCTATGACCTAAGAGGAAGAGAATATGCAATTCAAATTCAAATTCAATTGCAAGAAATGAAATACAAACTGTTAAATATGCATGATGCTACATCTACATAACCCCGTCATATGCAAAGTGGAGTCTGATGTCAGACTCCTACTTATTGGTTTCAGCCACTGGCGCGAATATCAGAGATCCATCAGTGGTTGAAATGTTGGACAGCACCAGTTATAAAAAGCCAGCGCTGGCTATGATTGTGGCTTTTTTGAATCTGCTTGTAAATAAAGAGTTCTCTACGATTCTGGTCCGTTCCTTCCTTACTAACACCTACTTAACACTGGTGATGAAGGTGGGATTCTGAGGAAGACAAAAGATCTCGTGGGGACACCACGGCCATCTTCCAGCTGACTCGGAATGCAACTGTTCAGACCGATAGCAAATCAACAAGGCCCATCGACCCCTATCCATCCCATCCGAACCAACCAAAGAGAAGTGGTCTTCGTACATGGGAAGATTCAACTTGAGTTGGTGGTGAACAGGATGAAAACAGAATCTGACAAAAAGAAGGCTTACTTCTTGGCCCAATAATATTCAGAACTCTATGAACTAGCCGAAGCCCTCACTGCAGATGACTTAGATAACATCTCCTGGGACGAACAGCAATGAGCACTGAAGGGACATTTCGACCCTACCTGATTGTATTTGGCAAACTGGAACAATTTCTGTACCCGGAGCCAAAAAGAAGGGGAAAGCATAAGTGACTTCGTGGCCGCGCTAAGAAAATTGTCAAAAAACACTGAAGAGATGATCCAGGATCATTTCGTCCTTGGTCTTTTACACTGCAGAAGAGACTGTTCGCTAGAGGGGATGTCTCATTCAAGCAGGCTCTGGAAGAAGCAAAAGCAGTTGAAGCATCCAAATCCTCAGCAACCTGGGTCAAGGGAAATAACAAGGTCCATGCCACACAAGCTGCGAGGAAAACCTTGCACAGTCCATCTGGCTCCAAAAGCAGTGACAGCGAGAAGGAGGATGTTCATCAGGTGAAGACCAATAAATCTGAAAACGGCAAGGGGACCAAACCATGTGGAATTTCCCAGGGAAATCACCCTTGTTCCACCTGCTGCTTTCAGGAGGCAATCTGCAGGTGATGCGAGAGTTAAGGCCACATCGTGGATGCCTTCAGAGCCAGCCAACCAGCAGACACACCGAGCCAGGACTGTTAACTTTTATAATATATTCTTACCACAGAAGGCGACTTTAGTGGAACCACTACATAGACTGTTGGATAAGAATACAACTTGGAGGTGGGGACCCCCCCCCAAGACACCACGTTAGCAGAAATAAAAAAACATTTTAACCTCGGACAGTTTTAATACAATATAGCGAGACCCTGCCGTTACGATTAATGTGCGATGCATCTCAATATGGCATCAGGGCATTACTGAGCCTTAGGCTACCGAACAGAAGGGAAGCCCCCATAGCATATTCTTCTAAGACTTTGTCGAAAGCCAAAAGAAACTACGACCAAATAGAGAAGGAAGCCCTCGCCGCCGTAGCTGGGGTAAAACCTTTCATGAATACCAATACGACAATTGAGTTGGTCACCGACCACAAGCCACTACTGGGCATCCTTTCAGGAAACAAACCCACACCAAATATTTTATCGCCGAGAATACTAAGATGGACAGTTTTCCTGGCAGCATATAACTCCCACCTGCTTCACATACCCAGAAAGAGCATTCCGCATGCCGATGCGCTCAGCTGATGCCCCCTACCAGATCTAGTGGAACATCCTGCTCCCACGCCTACTGTATTCCTTGTAGAATGTTTCGAACCAAATTTGGTGACAGCGGCGGATATTGGGAGACTCACCACAAAACCTTGGCGTGAGTTTTGAACTGGGTATGGCGGGGGTGGCCGGACAAGATGGAAAGGGAGGAATTCAAACCATTCAAAGACAGACAATTGGAACTGTCAGCATTAAGGGGATATTTGTTATGCGGTGAAAGAGTGGTGGTACCTAATCCATTAAGGGAAAGAATCTTGGGGTTAATACATGAGGGGCACCCAGGGATATAAAAACGAAGGCTCTAGCAAGGAGTTACATCTGGTGGCCAGGCATAGACAAAGACATTGAAACCTGGGTCGCCACGTGTGCACCATGTCAGGAGTCCCAACCGGCTCCTCCCGCAGCCCTCCTCTTAAATAGGAAAAGGCTGCAAAACCATGGGGGTGCATACACATAGACTTTGCTGGACCCTACCAGGGACAAATGTTCCTAATTGTGGTCAATGCCTATTCTAAATGGTTGGAGGTGGTCATTATGAAATCCATGACAACCGAGGCAAGGATCAAAAGCCTACGGAAAATATTTGCTACCCAACGTACTAGTTTCAGACAATGGCCCGCAACTCACAGCACAATTTGAGTTTCCACACCTGTTTAGGGATCCGACATGCCCTATCGGCATTGGCTCATCCAGCAGCGAATGGACAAGCGGAGAGGATGGTGCAAACAACTAAGGAACTCCTAACAAAATTAGGTCACAGCAATTGGCAGGAAAAAAATCGACAAATTATGGCTAACTCAACGCATAATGCCAAGTGCGGCAACAAACAGGAGTCCAGCAGAAATGCTCATGAATAGAAAATTACAAACCACGCTAGACAAAATTTATTCAGATTATACCAATGAAATCCCTTTAGAATCCACAGGAAAGTGCAGAATATTCATGCCAGGAGACACGGTGTATGCACGTAACTACATCCGAGGGGAAACCTGGGTCCCAGCAAAAAATAGTCAAGATTACCGGACCCGGATCATACAGACTGGAGGTAGAAGGGGGAAGAACATGGAACAGGCACATAGAACAACTACAGAGCTGCATGGTTCAACCCCCCACACAAAGCAAAACAACGAATCACACATCCAACAACAACAAGACCCCGAGAAGTAGAATCCTCAAGGAAACACCTATTAGCAAGAACAACCCCGAAAAGAATAGAGGATGATTTAGCTTTGGAGGGAGGAGTCCAGTATAGTATGTCTGAGGCCTCTAGCTCAACAGAAACTGCCAAGCCTCCAGAAACATTCAAGGCATTTCCAAAGATGGATTCTGAAGCAGCGGCGGACCTGCTCAGGAACAACTGGACAGCGCAGGCCCAGTCACAACCACAAAAGCCCTGCCTACCTGAAAGACTATGTTTGCCGCATTTGCGGTGATTGGTCAGACTGAACTCAGAAGGGAGAGGTGTTAAATATGCATGACGCTACATCTACATAACCCCGTCATATGCAAAAGTGGTGTCTGATGTCAGACTCCACTTACTGGTTTCAGCCACTGGTGCGAATATCAGAGATCGGTCAGTGGCTGAAGTATTGGACAGCACCGGCTATAAAACACCAGCGTTGGCCGCGATGATGGCTTTTTTTAATCCGCTTGTAAATGAAGAGTTCTCTACGATTCTGGGTCCGTTCCTTCCTTACTAACACCTACTTAACACAAACTGTTTTAAAGTACAATTCCTGGTAGTTGCTTTCTGACTAAAGCTTGTGGAGCTTTTTCTAAAAAACCTTTTTATGAACAGAATAATTTTCCTTGCCATTAAATAAAGCAAATATTTGCTTATTTTAACTTCCAGATGCTAGTATCACTTGTAACAATGAGTAATGAAAAATAAACAGGGTGAGGGCTTGAAATTGAGCTGATTCAAGAGCCAAAAAAATCATGGGCTATGGAACTAAACCAGAACGATCACATATTTGCATGCTTCTTTGCCCTCTGACAGAGGGTGTGACGAATATTGTAAATATATCCAATTGTTCTGCTGTTTTATAATTAACTACAATGATAAAACAACGTAGGCCTTGCCTTATATATTTGTTAGGGCTGAGTCAAAACATTTAACAAACCGATTGATTGATTGAACTTGTTTAATGCTGTAGAAGTCAGTACTCAAACAGAAAAACAAGGTGCGGGATGATACACCGAGGAGTATGAAGCGAAGAGAAATGGAGAAGACAAAAAAATGAAGTGTCCTGAATCATATTTGTTCTGTTCCCACAGTATTTCTTGCTCTGGCAGGGCAGGATTAATTTATTTCTGTTTAGCTGGCTCATAGGTAAGTTTGGCAACCCGATCTTTGCTGGCCAAAGTAGGTGTAGCATGTAACAACAGAGTCAGGTAGTGCATTCCGGGCATTGACCACTCTGTTGCTGAAGTTGTACTTTCTGCAATCAAGTTTGGAGCAGAAGCTCACCCCATCTTTGTTAATGGATCAGGGGAGAATATTCTACATAACAAAGCCCTCTATCCATCTCGCCATCTGGCCTGGGAAGATTGCATCAGCCAGCACTCAGGTGAAGCCATATGGTCCAGACAAAGCCTACAAAGTTAGCTAAGACACCCACCCCTGGGAGTCTGACAGCCAATGGGATTCATTTCTTACATAGGAACAGGAAACACCAAGGTGGAGCCTAACAGAGGTTATGAAACAATTGCACTCTCAGCATCTTGCCCCTTTTCCTTCTTTTCCTTCACCCAACATCTTGAAGCATGTGATCATCCTTTTCACTTTGGAGCTCCAAGCCATGTGGTCTTGTCCATCATTAAACCATCTTTTCAAACAACCTCCATGTTTCAAGTGTCTTTTTCCCCACTTGGAACTGAACCCACAAGAATAATTCTTCCAACAATTACTTCCCATTTCTTAACTCATTACTTCCTGTTATAAGCACCAATGAGAACAAAAAGGGAAGTGAGACCATTCCAGCCTCCATTTTCCATTCAGAAAAGCCACTTGGTTTTTCAGCTGCAATCTCGACCCATCTGGGGGTTTCGCAGGTGAGTAGCGTGTCCTCAAGGTATTCCTCGAGGTACGACCACAATTGAGCCCAACAATTTATGTTGCTAAATGAAACATTTTTCAAGAGAGTTTGTCCCATTGTCACAAGTCACTTTTTCCAGTGCTGTTGTAACACGAAATGATCACGAAATGAACTGTTGTAAGTCGAGGACTACCTGTTCACCTGTAGGCAGTTTAGGCCAGCGGTCCCCAACCTTTTTTGTATCAGGGACCAGTTTCACACTGTTCTGTATAACTTGGAAGGTTCCAAGTACTCTATTCTGATTGGCCAGGAAGGCCTGTAGTGGATTGGTTCATTAGGAACCAATCCAAGGAGCCGCTCAAAGGCGGCAAAGTTAAAACAATGTCATTGGCTACAAGCCGGAAGGCAAACCTCTATAAAAAGGGCTGCCGCGGCTTGAGCCACTGTTCCGTTACTGTTGCTGTTAACTAATAAAGAGTTATTTGTTGGAACCCGGTCTACCACGCTTCTTTTCTGGACAGAACACACGCAGAAACACTTTTTCAAGGACTGGCAAAATCAATTCTTCCCCAATAGTAAAGGGCTTCTTTACTATTTCTTTACTAAAAACATATTTTTATATATATTTTAATCATGATTGTTCATTCTTCGCAGCCCGGTACAAAATGATCCACGGACCGGGACCGGTCTGGGGCCCGATGGTTGGGGACCCCTGGTTTAGGCCATAGTGTGTGTTATATTTTTGGTCTAGACCAGTGGTGGGTAACCTTTTTGGGCTCCCATTCTGATAATTACACACGTGCTTGCCTGCTCGTGTGCCATCACTCAGAAGGCAATGCACGCAACCCCCCATGCCTCCTGCACATGCGTGCGCAACCCGCATGCCCCAAGCTTCTGGGCATGCATGTGTGACCCCCCACGTGCGCCATGTGCTTCTGCGTATGTATGTGTCCTGCATGCCCCTGCACCCCCACACATGCATGCCAGATACCCGACAATCAGTTGTCAGGTGAACGGCACGCGCGTATGCGCAGTAAACCTTTTCTGGGTGAGTGCTAATACCAGCAGTAATGGCTCTGCTTACTACTTCTGGCACGCATGCTATAGGTTCGCCATCACGGGTCTAGATGGTAAGTAGGCCACACAGTCTCTTTTATGGGGTATGGCTACTAAACCTTATTTGTGTTGTAATCATATTATTATTATTGCTTTTTCTGAACAGTTTTACCAGGTCTTGCAACATTGGATATATGTTTAGATTTGAAATACCATCTTCTTTATTGAATGGCAAGTAAGATGAACTGCATGGGTAGTTTCCATACAGCCACCAGGTTACGGATTAGTGAGTCCCGGACAACACTAAAGCCCGCCTAATGGGTATCCAACTTTCAGGATTAACAGATTAACAGAGTTGAAAGGGACTTTGTTCATCTAGTCCAACTCCCCTCCCCACGCCCAAGCAGGAGACCCTACACCAACTCTGACAAATGGTCAGTCCAATCTCTTCTTGAAAGCCTCCAGTGATGAAGCTCCCACAACTTCTGAACACAAGCAGTTCCATTGATAGATTACTCTATCAATGTCAGAAAATTTCTCCTTATTTCTAGACTGAATCTCTCCTTAATCAGCTTCCATCCATTATTCTTTGTCTGGCCTTCGGGTGCCTTGGAAAGTAGCTTGACCCCTTCCTCTCTGTGGCAGCCCCTCAAATACTGGAACACTGCTATCGTATCTATTTTCAAGGATTTCCAAAGTTTTCAATATCAAGAATTGTCCACATGATGCTCTGAAGCAGAATATGGGGACAGTATCAGCTCCCTACTTGCATTGCTCATTAAATGGTGTTGAGATGCAGGGGAATTGTCATCCTGGAGATAGCATATTCTATTATAATCTCATTATTCATATATTTATATAATTCCCTAGCAGGACTAATGAGAATGAAAGTATAAAGTAGTTCTCGATTTATGACTGTAATGGATTATAGTCTTAAATCGTGATGGTTGAAAAGCAGATCACCCAAGTGACTAACTCAGTTTTATGACTGTTTTACAACAGCCATTAAATAAATGGTGCAATTGTTAAGCAAAAGTTTTGTTCACTATGGGCCTTTTTTTTTTGTCAAACCTGGAAGTAAACACTGATTTTTAGCAAAAACACTGCAGATAACAGTCATGTGATGGAGAGATGCAGCAAATGACTGTTAAATGAAGGCAGAGAACCCAAAATACAGTCACAGGACCACAAAATGGAGGAGTACAGAATGGCCAACGGAATGTTGGAACCAGGTCATGAATACCTTTTGGGTGGGTGGGGGGTTCATCATAACTTCGAATGCTTGCTAAGAGACCAGCCGTAAGTCAAGGGTGCCATGTATATTAATGGGTGTTTCTTGTTCTACAAACATTATCCTATTATAGTAGTTACAAAAGTTCTTTAACTGGTATCAAGAGCTGTGGTGGTGCAGTGGTAAGAAAGCAGTAGTGCAGGCTGACTCCATTCACTGCCAGGAGTTCAATCCTGACCAATTCAAGGTTGCCTCAGCCTTCCATCTTTTTGAGATTAGTAAAATGAGGACCCTTGGAGGCAAGAGGCTGACTCTGTAAACCGCTTAGACAGGGCTCTGTAAAGCATCTCCCTTCTCACATTCATAAATACGGTACATAGACTGCATACACAAACACATATATACACACACAGAGGGGGAGAGGGAGAGGGAGATAGAGAGACTCTTACCTGGTTCTCAAGTTTATGTGCAAGAAATAGGGTTGCTCCATCAAATACTTTGGCTTTTCCAAGAAATTCAACATGGTTATACAGCAGGGCAATCCGTAAACGTCTCGATTCCAGCTGTGGGTTAAATGTTACATGGTACTGGTATAGCTGCCATTCCCTGGGCAAGCCTAAACTAAACAGGTTGGTAATCACGTTCACAGGAATGCCACTGGATCCTGAAATGGACAAGATTATTAGCTGAATAGCAAAACAAAAAAAAATACGAATTTCAGTGTTTCTGAATCAAATGACACTTTCTATTTTGCATATTTCCCCAATTCCCCAAACCCTAGTTCCCCAATTCAGATAAAATGGCAAACTACGACTGTATATAAGTAATACAGGTAGTCCTCGACTTACAACCTTGATTGAGCCCAACATTTCTGTTGCTAAGTAAGACATTTGTTAAGTGAATTTTGTCCCATTTTACGACTTTCCATGCCAGTTTGTTAAGTGAATCACTACAGTTGTTAAGTGAATCTTGACTTTGTCAGAAGGTCACAAAGGGGGATCATATGACCCTGGAACAACTGCAGCCATCATAAATGTGAACCAGTCACCAAACATCTGAATTTGGGTCATGTGACCATGGGGATTCTGCTATAAGTGCTGCTATAGTCATAAGTGTGAACAACAGTCATGTCACCTTTTTCAGTGCCATTGTAACTTCAAACAGTCACTAAGTGAATTGTTGTAAGTTGAGGACTACCTCTCCTAAACCTCCTGGTTTCTTAGCCTACTTCTTCCATTACGGAACAATAGAACTGTAAGAGCCACTTTAACCATGTTAGTCCATGGTGGGAAAAAACATCAAAAGGGGTCTGGTAGCACCTTTTCCAATTAATAGATCTTATGCTTTTAACCTGCTTTTCATCAGATTCATAGAGTGGCTAATCCATACACCTTGAAGTGGCAACCTTAAGATGTATGGACTTGAACTTCCAGAATTCCCCAGCCTGTGGGAATTCTGGGAGTTGAAGTCCACACCTCTTAAAACTACCAAGGTTGAGAAACATTCAGCTAGATTAATATAGGATTTAAAGTAGAAGGAGAGACAGACCCAAGATGGTTATGAAAAAGCAGATTACATGCTAGACAGATGACCAGTACCTTATTGGTAAAAAACGACAATGTATTTAAATAATCATGTTTGTTGAGAGCTTCTGAGATTGCCTGAAACGTTGTGATGTACAGTGAGTTTTACAACCTCTCACTGAATCGTGAAATTAAAACCCAGTTTTTCCTAAAGAGTGGAAATATGGGAAATGTTACTGCAACTGTAATGTAGTGTCAATAAGAAATACAGGTTTGTCCTCGACTTACGACCACAACGGAGCCCAAAATTGATGGTGCTAAATGAGACATTTGTTAAGTGAGTTTTGCTCCATTTTACTGCTTTTCTTGTCACAGTTGTTAAGTTAGTAACACGGTTGTTAAGTGAATCTGGCTTCCCCACTGGCTTTGCTTGTCAGAAAGTCGCAAAAGCGGATCACATGACCCCAGGAGACTGCAACCGTCATAAATGTGAAAACAGTTGCCACGCTTCTGAATTTTGATCAACTGACCATGGGGATGCTGCAATGAATGTAAGTGTAAAAAACCAGTCATAAGTCAGTTTTTCACTGCTGTTGTAACAAATGGTTGTAAGTTGAGGACTACCTGCTGCTCAAAGAACCCCAGCATAGCATAGTGCAGGGATGTCAGATTCAAGGTGTATGGACTGGATCCAGCCAATGGGATGCTTAAATCTGGCCCACAGGGCCAGCCTGAAAATAGCAAAGGACCAGCCTGCAGTGCCTCTGCTAGCAAAAATGGGGTGCAGGGATATGTGTGCATGGCCCGTGCCCGTTTTGGCCAGCAGGGTGCTGCAGAAGACTTCTGTCCCATCTCCCCCCCACACACCAGTCCAGGCCGGCCCGTGGAGGAGAACTACAATGCTGATCCAGTCCTCAAAAAAAAATCAAATGACATTCCAGGCATAGTGCTAAGAGCAGAAGAAAAACTGAAGAAAACAGAACAATAAATTATACCTGTTTTAGAATCTTTTACATGTACCATTGATTTTCTGGTATTCACTTCCAGGTCCCAAAATTTACACTGGATCCTCCCCCCTCTCTCCATCACTGTATAGCCAGAAGGACCAACAGAAAAGCCATCTTGAGATGGAAAAAAACAAAAACAAAGCGTTGGCAGTCTCAGAAAACAAATGAAGTTACAAAACAAGCTGTAAACCAATACTTTCAAAATTGGTGTGCTGGTTAATTAATCGTGAAAGACTATTGTAATTCATTTCATTTGGATGCTGAACTATATACAGGTAGTCCTTGACTTCATGTAGTGACCATTCAAAGTTACAACGGCACTGAAAAAAAGTGACATGACCATTTTTCACACTTATGATCAACGCAATGTCCCCATGATCTTGGGATCAAAATTTGGATGCTTGGTAACTGGCATGTATTTATGACAGTTGTAGTGTCCAGGGATTGTGTGATCACCATTTGCAACCTTCCCAGATGGCTTCAAACAAGCAAAGCCAGTATGGGAAGCTGGATTCACCAACCCTGAGATTCACTTAATAATTGCAATGATTCACTTAACAAACACAGCAGAAAAGGATGTATATTTGGGCATGACTCATTTAACAAATGCCTTATTTAGCAGTGGAAACTGAGTACAGTAGAAAGTTAGCACCCACCCCTCTCCTAGAAGAATGAAATATTTGGAGAAATATTTAAAAAGGCACAACATTACATTTTCCTGAAGGAGAGACATGCTCTTGGAAAGCAGCCCCCACCTTTCTTAATAGACCCAGCAGGACTGGGCCAGCCTATCTATAAGACAAAAGACATTCAGCTCCAGGGTAACAACATTAAGGCATGACCCTCAGTTGTGGGATTCAAATTTTTTTACTACTGGTTCTGTGGGTGTGGCTTGGTGGGTGTGGCATGGGACAGATACCATAAAATCTCCAGTCAGAGGTGGTATTTGTCGGTTCTCTGAACTGCTCAAAATTTCCGCTACCAGTCCTCCAGAACTGGTCAGAACCTGCTGAATACCACCTCTGATGACCCCTCAGGACATAATAGAATTAGCCCTCTACCATTTAGCGGCAGAGCTCACCACATGGCACAACAAACCCCTTCATTGCATCATCTCAGTTGCACAATATATCCTCCAGGCTCCAACCAAACTTGATTCAGATAAACATGACCCTACATGGCCCCATGGGAGTCTGACAGCAGCCAATAGAATACATATTCTTGCACATGAATAAGAAGCTCAAGTTCAAAGCCCAAGAGAGGGTATAATGTGATCAGCTGCCCAAGGACCTCAAACCCATGTGGTCCTGTTCATCAATAAATCATCTTTCCAATCAGCATCCATGTTTCTAGTGTCTTTTCCCTGGCTTGGAACTGAACCAGAGGGATATGTCTTCCAACACGAGCAATTGTAATCATAGGTCAAGGACTACCTGTACTTTAAATATTTCCGTATACTTTAGAGATTAGGTTATTTTAAGAATAGCTATTGCACAATTAACTTGCTCACATTTCAATGGCTGCTCTCCAGTTCTTACATGGCTGCTATTGGCCTCTGGCATACCGTAAGAAGCAGTGTCTCCCGAGCAACCCTTTAAAGATAGAAATGATAAACAGTGGTAAATTTAAAAAAACTATGAGCAGATTATACTTTTTTCCACTGAGTTGATTTCTGATTTTTTTTAAAATGCTATTAAGTAACACCCTACTGTTCTAAGATTTTGAGAATTGGAAGCTACAAAACACCACCAGTCTGACACTATTTTCTTTTGTTTTATTGCTATCAAAGTTCTCCCTTTTTACTAAACCACAAAATTTGGTAAAATAAGATAAACCATCATGGAAAGTTTAAGAAACAGGTCTAACTGCATAACTAGATCCATCCCTTTCAGATATCGCAAATATACAGTAACACTATTACAAATATAAACTATAATCCCAGGACGAACATTTTATTAATGTATAAATCATTCCAAATAAATTAGGTTAAGTAACATTCTCTGAGCCTGAGATCTCTATATATTGTTTTCAATAGGGTTTTTTTTTTTAGTTTTTCCATCACTTATCACAGTGATTTGACACCCTTCATTTTAATTTTCTTTCTGGGTTCACTAACATTATAGCATCAGTTAATAATCCCTCTTTTGTAAGAAATCTTCCCTGAATTTAATTCTGCCTGTATGATTTATTTGAAGAGTGTATGAATTTGATTCATTCGCAACTGTTCAAATGTTGTGTTTTTTTAGTACTTTGTTTTCCTAGGATAAAATATAATAGTCAGTGCAAGTAGCTAATTAAAAATACAGCCATTTATATACAGACCACAAATATGTCTTAAACAAACTATTTTTTAAATATTTTATGATGAATCATTAAATGTAAATCTAAATAAAGGATGTGGGACATAAAAAAGGTTTGTTGCGAAACACTGGCCCAATGATATAGTTGCCCCTTGAAGGGTTAATCCTAACCCTAACCCATGAAGGAAAATCAACATTTTGTAAACAAGCAGAGGTGTAAAAACATACTGGATTTGAGAAATTGCTTTGTCCATATGTTTCTCTTCCAGAAAAGCACTGTCCTCTGGCTTTCACACGAGCCCGTCCACTCATTATTCTAGTTATGACTCACTGAAATAAAAAGAATTAGCATCTGAAAGCAGAAGAAGCAATGAATGGAAAATAATCAAGACGAGAACCAACCTAGAAACAAGAAGAAGTTTCCCGATAGAACAATTGATCAGTGGAACAGCTTGCCTTCAGAAATTGTTTTAAGTTGGGTGGGTTTTAAGAAGAAATTGGACAATCATTTGTCTGAAATACCATAGTATATGGTTTCATGCAGAGGGTTGGACTAGAAAACCTCCAAGGTCCCTTTCAACTCTATTATTCTAATCCCAGGAGGATAAATTTGGTGGATGGAAGAGAGGCACAAGAGAGCAGATCCAAAGATTTCAAAACTTGACTTTTCTATATGAAACTCTCCATTCATAAGTAGGATGATTCTGAAGAAAATACAGGCTAAATTTGAGTTATAGCTTTCTCATTCTCATTCATCAAGAGGGCCCTGTTATACTAAACCTTATAAAAAGCAGTTTAAAAAAAAAAATGACAGCAGCTACAATCTGGTGAAAAGCTGGCTATGGGTGTCCACCTATGTTTTAGAGCAATTGTATAGTTCTTAAGCTTTTACTTATTGCCTTTGTATCTTGCTCTTCAGTCATGAGTCAGAGCCTGCTTTAAAAAATGATATTTCAACTGTCCTGAAAGACTGATCCTGTTTCTCAACATTTACGCTGAGGACCAGCGACTTAAGAAATTTGACCAGAAGCAGGATCCACCAATTACCCTGTTTCTCCAACAATACGGCCTCCCCCAATAGGAAGTCCCAGCATGTTTTATAGGCATGACATGAAATTAAGCCCCTCCCCCCAAATTAAGGCCTATATTAAAACATGCAAAATTGGGAGTGAATGGTGGGGGGGCTTGCCGTTAGGAAGTACTTTTGTTGTACAGCCGGATATGGTGCTGCCTGCGTTGACCCCAATACGAAGTGCCCCACCAACACCGAGGTCAACATCCAAGCCATCGCCGCTTGCCCGCCCGAAGATGCGGGGGGGGGGGAGGAATTAAGTCACCCCCGAAAAGACAGCCTAGCTATTTTTTCAGGGCTCAAAAAAAAAACAAAAAAACACGGCCTTATTATATGAGAAACATGGTAGCAACTTTGGCCTAGGTAGCCCAACCCATCTCCTAGAGGTTGTAGTGATGGAGAAAAATAGGAGAAAGAACAGAGGTGGTATTCAGCAGGTTCTGACCAGTTCTGGAGAACCGGTAGTGGAAATTTCGAGTAGTTCAGAATACCATCTGACTGGCCCCGGCCCCATCTATTTTCTACCTCTGCATTAGCTGGGTGTTCTTGTGTTGCCCTGCATAGGAGAAAGGAGCTGGAAATCAGGTTAGTGGGGTGGGGAGGGAATGGGATTTTGCAGTACCCTTCCTCTGCCATGCCCATCAAGCCACGCCAACAGAACCGGTAGTAAACAGTTTTGAATCCTACCACTGAGAAAGAAGCATTGGGCACAGTACCTTGAGCACCTGTAAAAAGGTGGAATAGAAATCTAATAAATTAATTCCTGAGTCAAAAGTATGAGAATTGACCAAGATGAAGAGAAGATAAAATGAGAATTGACCAAGATGAAGAGTATAGAGGAAAGACATCTAAAACAGGTATCTCCCTGCTCATCTATCTTTCCTCACATAGCATGTACTGAATTATTTATTATTGCTGGAATTACGCTCCATGTGTTTTTGGGCAGCTAAAAACATGTACACAGGGATCTTCCTTTACTTTGTTCCCACAATAAAATCCCTGTGAGATAATCTCGATGAAGAGAAAATGGCTGCCCATAGGTTACCTAGAGCTTTCATGCTGAGAACTGAACCTACGTTTGAGAAATACTGCCTTAACCGTTACCACACACTAGTTCCCACAGGAACAGGAGTCTCTTCTTGATTTCAACCACCAAATTAAGAAAAATAGATTTGTTGAGTTTGTTGTATTGCTAAGACAAAACAATGCAGTCTGAATTCCTGCAAATCTTCTGTACATTACCGGCCAACTACCATACAGTATGTTATTGCTGCATGAATACAGGTAGTCCTCAATTTACAACCACAATTGAGCCCCAATTTTTTTGTTGCTAAGTGAGACTCTTATTAAGTGCATTTTGTCACATTTCACGACTTTTCTTGCCACATTTGTCAAGTGACTCTGGTTTTGCAGTTGACTTTGCTTGTCAGAAGGTTGTAAAAAGTGATCACATGACATTGGGACATTTCAACCA
Organism: Laticauda colubrina; assembly: GCA_015471245.1. Classification (NCBI taxonomy): domain Eukaryota; kingdom Metazoa; phylum Chordata; class Lepidosauria; order Squamata; family Elapidae; genus Laticauda; species Laticauda colubrina. Next base: position 13,022,322 of record BLBF01000006.1, on the reverse strand, counting down.
TTATAAATAAGAGTCAGTTGCCAAGGGTCTGAATTTTGACTACATGACCATATGGATGATGTAATGGTCATAAGTGTGAAAAATGGCCATAAATCACTTCAGTGCTGTTGTAACTTCAAATGGTCGCTAAATGAACTATTCTAAGTTGAGGGCTACCTGTATAGCCCTTTAATTCCAATCATTCCTCCCCTCAATAATATTTCACGATATAAAGTGTGATGCATTAGGCATTCTCTAAACTAGCAGCTCCTGCCAACATAGCAATAATTTGAGTCCTTCAGGAACATCTCAAGGGCCACAGATCCTTGTCCTTGTTTAAACTGTGACATTGAGAATTGCTTCATATAAAAAACACTTAAGCCTACTTGAAACACAATGTTCTCCATTATTTAATCTGGGGTAGAAATGCATCCAGTTTAAAAGTCAGATCAGGTCTTCTGGCGAACCTTGGATTTGAACCCTTACTCAACCCTATCCTAGTCATTTTTACCCCAAGCTTTTTCACAGGATCTTGAGGACCAAATGGGGGTGGGGGTGGTGTTTGTGATCAATTGGGAAGATTCTGGGACAAGGGACAATGCAATATCAATTTACAAAATAATCAACGGTTTTCATTGGTAAATATGGATGACTGGGGCAAAAATTGTGAAGAGAATAAAATTGTGAAGAGAAAGAAAGGCAAGGGGTAAACAGTGGTAGGTTTTATAACAGAAGGACAGACTTGGAAGGGACTCTATAGGTCATTTAGTCCAACCTCCACCCACCCAAGCAGGAGACCCTATACCATTTCTGACAGGTGGCAGTCCGGTCTCTTCTTGAAAGCCTCCAGTGATGAAGCTCCCACAACTTTCTGAAGGCAACTTCTGTTCCCTAGGCGGTTCATTTTCAGGGTCAGAGAATTTCTCCTTATTTTTTAGGTTGAGTATCTCCTGGATCATTTTCCATCCATTATTGGATATCCATTATTCCTTGTCTGGAAAATAAGTTGAGACCCCCCACCCCACCCCACCCCCTCTGTAACAGCCTCTCAAGTATGGGAACATTTGCTGTCACGTTTTGGAAGGGAGGAGGCAGAATCAGTCTCTGAAAAAGGCAGTCTTCCCTCTTCTGCGATGGGGGCTCAGAGACGTGACACACACACACACCCAACTTACCTTTAACCTCACAAGCAACACCGAACCAGGTGAGGTCAAAAACTATACTAATGATAACTTAATTATGGCTTTGTTTTGGTTTCGCCTGCAGGAAACCTGATGGGAATCCTCGCTCAAGAGAGAAGCCCGGGTTCAAACGTGACGTGGACCTTCAACTACCGCCACCCACCTGCCACCCCGCCTCAGCTTTTGGACGAGAGGGAGCCACGCCCACCCGAGGAGGCCAAGCCTTCCTCGTGGCGTTTTTATCCTTCCGTGAAATCGGGCCGAGGGGCCGCTCGTCCCGGAGAGCGGTTCTGCCTCTTCGCCTGAAAAGGCGCATGTGCAGGAAACCTTTTTTTTTTTTTTTTCCCTCTCCCCCCCCCCCCCCCCCAAAAAAAAAAAAAAAAAAAGACTCCCCTGACCCCCGTGATGGTTTTGACTTTCTGTTAAATGCCTGAGGAGGAAAATGGATACCAAGGATGAAGGATTCGTAGGGGCTATGAATACAAATAGTCTCTGTTTACATGGTTTGCCTCTTCATAGTCTATTGAAAACAAAAACACACGGAATGGAGTTTGCACAACGTACTGAAACCTTAAATCCTGGTTGATTAGCCTGAGTAACAGACATCATTCAATGGAATATTATTTAATGTTTAAATATGCAATATCTAAGACAGACTGCCACAAAGAAGAACCTTGTCTCCAAAGCACCTGAAGGCAGGATAAGAAATAATGGGTGAACACTAATCCAGGAGAGATCCAACCTAGAATTAAGGAGGAATTTCCTGACAATTAAAACAATCAATGGAACGAGTCCAACACTTGAGGTTTTTAAAAAGAGATTGGAGAACCATTTGTCAGAAATGGGACACTGTTTCCTGCTTGAAGAGGGAGTTGGATTAGAAGACCTCCAAGATCCCTTCCAACTCTGTTATTCTGTTTAAAAAAAGCCTTAAACTTTAAGGGATACCAGATCTGGCCCTCAAATCTGGTCCACCAAGCACAGAAAAAAGAGGCAGAAAACTCTTAATATTTAGATGCCTTTAACAGCCTAGAGTTCTGCACTAAACCCAATCTTGATAACCACATGGATAAATTCATGTCATTTTCTTGAAAGAAAAAGTTTGCTATTGACTTTCTCTGGGACATTTTTTTTCTATCTTGCAGTCTGTCGTAAAGCTCTGAAATTCCCGATGATCTCTGTTGTAACACAAGATGGTTGCTGAGTTTTTGGCGAGGAACTGGAGAACTTATTGCTTTAGACCAAGTTATTTGAAATTATTTGAAGCTTGCATATGTCCAGAATTTTTTTCAAAATAGATATTTGGATCAGATATCCTGCTAGAACCTGACTTCCAAAATTGTTTACAAATTGCTGTGGAAGGGTCTGGAATATGGTACATATAAAAAGCTAGAAGTTTCAGGGGTATATGAACAAAATATTCAAACCACTTTATTTCCAACACAGCCCTAGAAGACAGCACATACAGAAGAAGTTGGATTGAGCGCTTCTGCTTAATTTATTAATTATTTATTTGGTTTGTCAATTGCTTACAAGATACATGAATACATGGATACATACAAGAAAAATAAAACAATTGGAAAGGGACCATAGGCACGTTGGTGTGCTTCTGCACACCCCCTACAGACTTCTTGGGAAAGGGGTGAGGTCAATAGACAGTCTTAAGCCCATGTCACACTGAACCAACGGATGCAAAGAGGATGTAAAACGGACAAAAAACCTTGCCATCCGTTGGTTAACGCGATATATCCGTTCTGTACTCACTGCCTCCATTTTGCTTCCTCTCTATCCCTCCAACATCCGTTTATGGACGTTTCACCCGCTCCAAAAGTTTTGGGCTGCCTAAAACTTTTGCGCGGAAAATGTATCCAGTTCGTTCATTCTGCATCCGCTACGCATCCGCTATATCCGCAAGGCATCCGCTGCGCATCCGTGCAACTCCATCCGCCCGGACGTGGGGAGGAAGCGGAACGGAGACGGAACGGATGCAGAACGGATGCCTAGCGAATGCAGAATGGAAGCAAAGCGTTTAAAACGGAAAAAACGTTCGCAGAGGGGACCTATCTCGGATATTAAGGATGTCTAGAGGATGTCTAGAGGATGCCTAGAGGATGCCTAGCGGATGCCTCGCGGAAAACCTATACTGCCTATAAAAAGGGGGAGCAACTCGCCTGCATCGCACTTTCAGAACAGCAGCCCAGCGGTGCAGACCTCTGCAGCCTTCATCTGCCTCTTCCTCTTCCAAGCATCCAGTCATGTCCACCGTGGATTGTAACAAAGTCCTTTTGGCAGCCACCATCGTTCTGCAACAGTGCAAAGCCATCTACAGGCTCTGTGAACACTACTGCGAGAAGAAAAGGAGCCACCCAAAAAAAGTCTGGGTCCGAAGATGGTTCGCCAGAAGAGCAGAGGACGGACTGTACAACAAGCTGATGGTGGAGCTCAGGAGCGAAGACACTCGGGCGTTCCAGAGCTTCATGAGGATGCCTCCAGCCATGTTTCACGAAGTTGTGCAGCGCCTGACACCCAGGTTGACCAAGGAAAACACCAGCTTCCGGCCCAGCCTGGAACCTGGGCTCAAGGTGGCACTCACTCTGCGCCACCTGGCCTCAGGGACCTCCTACAGGAGCATGCAGAATGGCTGGAGGGTGCCATCCAACACCATCAGCATTGTGGTCAGAGAAGTGGTGCAGGCCATCATCGAAGAATACAAGGAGGAGCTCCTCCAGTACCCGTCCACTGAAGAAGGATGGAAGAAAGTTGCAGAGCAGTGGTATCAGAAGTGGAACTTACCCCATACCGTTGGAGCCATAGATGGCAAGCATGTGGCCTGCAAATCTCCAGCCAACTCGGGGTCCACTTATTTCAACTCCAAGGGCTTCTTCAGCATCATCCTCTTCGCCATGGTCGATGCTGACTACAAGTTCATGAACATCGATGCTTCAGGCAACGGCTCCTCTTCAGATGCCCAGGTATACAACGCCAGTCACCTCAAGGAGGAGCTGGAAGGCAACCTCATGGTGGGCTTCCCAGATCCAGAACCCCTGCCCAACGACACACAAGATGTGCCCTACTTCATCATGGGGGATGACAACTTCTCCCTCACAACCTACCTCATGAAGCCCTACACCTCCAGACTCCTCACCCGTGAAGAGAGGATCTTCAACTACAGGCTGTCCAGGGCAAGGCGGGTGGTGGAGAACGCCTTTGGCATCCTGGCCAACAGGTTCCAGGTACTTCTCACCACCATGCAGCATTGCCCAGAGACCGTGAGGAGGATCATGGAAGCTTGCTGCATCCTGCACAATCTCATGCGCACCCGCTACCCAGTCTTGCAGAACAGGCTCATGGACCTCCAACAAGCCAACGGGGACATGGAGCCTGGGGAATGGAGGCAAGGGCAAAACCTGATTGACACTGAGGATGTGCAAGGCCCCAACAGAGCCTCACATGAATCGAAGAAGCAGCGCAACCTCCTGAGACACTGGTGCAACTCCCCAGCTGGAGCAGTGGAGTGGCAAGACAGGATGGTAGATGCTTAATGGATGCTTCCTTCAGCCTGTCTCATCACACGGATGAGATTGGGCCATGTATATTGGGTGGCCCTACAATGAACAGGGCGTTTAATAAAGAGTTGTGTTTATGTTGACATATGTGGATGAATGATTACATTATTATTGATAATAAAGGGCCATAGGTGTGGCACCTGGGAGGGTGGACCATACAGTCCCACTATGCTTGCACTGGAGGTTTATCTATCCCACAGCTATTACCCATCCCACAGGTATCCCTGCCCATCCCACAGCTATTTTAACCCATCCCACAAGCATGCAAAGGCTTAAACCATTTCTAAAAGTTTCCAGCAAGACTTTATTAAAAAAAAGAAATGAAACAAGTGTGTGAATCATAAATAGACTTTATTAACAACAAGCTATAAGACAAAAATGAGTCTCTGGCACTCCTCTTGGTCGCTCTGTCTCAGGGGTGAAGGGTGCAGGTGCTGTGGAGGTGGCTGGTGCTGGAGTGCTTGTCATCAGCTCCTCCAGAAGCAGAAGCAGCAAAAGCGCCAGCCCCAGAACAGCGAGCCCGTGCTGCAGAAGCCCCAGCAGAACCAGAGTGAGGGCCAGGGGATGGGATGGTAGCCCTGTCCCTCTTGCCAGGGCTGGCAGCAGATGGCTGAGGCTTGCTGTGCTTCAGCATGGTTTTGGGGTTGCTGGCTGGCAGGGAGGCTGGCAGGAACCAAGACTGGCAGAAAGGCTGGCACCAAGGCAGGCAGGAAGGCTGGCACCAAGGCTGGCAGGGAAACAGGCACCAAGGCTGGCAGGAAGGCTGGCAGGCAGGCTGGTAGGCAGGCAGGCACCAAGGCTGGCAGGCAGACATGAACCAAGGCTGGCAGCAAGGCAGGCAGCAAGGCTGGCAGGCAGACCGGCTGGCAGCAAGGCTGGCAGGGAGGCTGGCAGGGAGGCTGGCAGCAAGGCTGGTAGCAAGGCTGGCAGCAAGGCTGGCAGGCAGACATGCAGGCAGGGCAGGCAAGGCAGTCGATGTGTCCGGCAGCAGGTCTTTCCTCTGAATGGCGACCTGCTTCCGAGCTGCTTCTGTTATATCCGCGGGGCTGACGCAATGCATCCTCCCTGCATGTGCAGTGAACACCAGGCATCCATTAGGCTTCCGCTGTGCATCCGCTAGGCTTCCGCTCTGCATCCGCTTCATCCGTTCGGCGTCCGCTCTGCATCCGCTGTATCCATTCCACGTCCGCTTCGCTGAGGCCCCCGGGAAGCCCTGCGGATGTGCCACTCACTCCCATCCGCTTCCATCCGCTGGGCTTCCGTTCCGCATCCGCTTTGCATCCACCCTGCGTCCTCCCCGCGTCCATGTTATCCGCTCTGGTTATGCAAATTTTCGCTCCTTTTGAGAGCGGATAACAACAGATGGAACATTTTGCTTGTCTGCTGTGTCCTTTTTGCATCCGTTGGCCAGTGTGACATGGGCTTTAGTTTAAAGTTTTTGTGGTTTGGGGAAGAAACCACAGAGTCAGGTAGAGTATTCCAGACATTGACCACTCTGTTGCTGAAGTCGTATTTCCTGCAATCAAATTTCGTGTGATTAACCTTGAGTTTGTATCTATTGTTTGCTCTTGTATTGTTTTGGTTGAATTTGAATTTGAAGAAACATGGTTTTAAACAGGATGAAGATTTATCAAACTCACCCATTGTGGTACCTTCTAGATGGGTTGATCAACCTTTCATCAAATTGAGGAAAACTGAGTTTCTATATAATTGCACACTCATCATGCTATTTCTTCTGAGGAAAAAAATTATGCAAATTGCAAAAAGAGCAAAAACGGGCAACTAAAATGTAGCTATATTTAATTTATACTGCCTTCATTAATTATATCTCACTATACTTTTCTGCCTTGGAAATGGTCCTGGAATCCTGTGGTGTTCCCATAATTGGATAGAACATCTGAAAAGATAATAAAAAATACCCAAGGAAAATGCCAAAATCTTTCTTTGACCTTGCAGAAAATTTAACATTAAGTGATATCTGGAGATCAAGAAAAAAAGTTAATTCTAAAGAATATATTTATTTTCCACAAAGACACCAATCTTTCTTCAGAATAAACATCATATTAATTTCAAGAAATTTAGTTACTCTAGCTTCACAGATACAAATTTTACCAGACTTTCTCCAACCACAATCTAGTTAAGGTTACTTTAAAAAAGCAATCAGCAAAGCTTAGATGGACTGTAGGAAGTTAGCACCCACCCCTCTCCTAGAAAAATGAAATATCCTTGGAAATATTAAAATGGCAGAATATTTCCCCTAAAAAGGGTAGAAACTCAGAAGCAGAAACTCACCTCAGCAGCAGAAACTCAGCCCCTTTGCTAATGGGCCATTACTCTAGGCCAGCCTATTTTACATAACAAAGACCTCCAGGTAGAGCTATAGGAATAGCCCAAAGCTCTTTCATTACATCATCATCCAGCAAGGCTCAACCAAGCCTGGAACTCAGGACAGCCTCCAGAGTTGCCCCTACATGGCCCCATGGGAGTCTGACAACCAATCAGAATATAAGCTCAAATTCAAATCCCAACAAAGGGTATAAAACTCACTTTCAGCATCTCAACTCTTCCTTTTTTTCCTTCATCTTGAAGCATGTGATTGTCATTCCTTCTTTGGAGCTCCAAGACATGTGGCCCTGTTCACCATGAAAACATCTTTCCAAGTTGTCACCATGTTTCCAGTGTCTTTCTTCCCCATTTGGAACTGAACCCAGAAGGATAATTCTTCCAACAGGACACTTGATGAAACTTTATTACAGAAAGATTGGATAGTAAAAGATTACAGAGAGAAGTTAACAGAATTTTTTGACAACAGTCTAAACAGTAGACATAAGTACAGTGTAAGACACAAGCAAAACATTAAGGGTTTTTTATATGTAACATAATAAATCAAAACTGAAAAAAATCCATGAGATCTTATAGGAAATTGAAACTAAAGAAGAATTAAGGAAATCACCTACAAAAATAAATATTCTAAACCAAATTAAACTTCTTCAATAGCAATGATATGTATGTACAGGAGAGAATTAGAGAATAAATTGAATGTCCTTAAACAAATGAACTTTGAGCATGCATATAAACCAGAAAGGGATTGTTTGTAAATTAAAGAAGGAAAGATAATATGATTCTGGAACTCCAGGAAGTAATATTTTATAATGCAAGGAAACTTTCATCATTACTCTTCCAATTTCTACAAAGGATATGACATTCCTTTGGTAAAAAAAATAGATTATCTCCAAAAGGAGAACCTACCTCATCTTACAGATAAACAGAAAGAACTTATGAATGGATCAATCACATGACAGAAATCTCATTAGTTATTAAAAAATCAAATTAAGGAAAACACCTTGTCCAGATTGTCTTCTGGGGATTTATTATGTTTTGAAAAAGAATGGTCACACACCTCCAAAATACAATGACTTTTATTTTACAGTACAAGAAAATGGGATACCAGAATCATGGAAATAAGCCAATATCATTCTAATGTCTAAAGAGAAGCAAGACCCAAGCTTAACTAAAAACTATAGACCAATTTCATTATTAAACAGTGACTATAAAATACGTACATCTATGTTGGCTAAGAAACTCAAGATAGTTCTTCAAGAACTCATCCATCAAGTGGGTTTTTACCCAAAAGTTAATTATAGGACAATGTGAGGACAGTTCTGAATGTCTTAGAGCAGGGCTGTCAAACTTGTACCCCATAGGCTGGATGAGTCATGTGCTGGCCATGCCCACACCCGGTTTAATGAAGGGGAAAGTTGCGATATGTCATGTGACACTGGTGACGACATGTGTTTGACACCCCTGTCTTCGAGCATCTACAGCAGGGTTGGGAAACAATGGCCCATTTATTACTTGTGGACTTCAACTCCCAGAATTCCATGCTGGCTCAGGAATTCTGGGAGTTGAAGTTCACAAATCATAAAGGGGTCATATTTCCCCACCTCTGATTTACAGCAACACAAAAGAAAAGCAAGGTTTTTTTCTAGATGCAGAAAAAGTTACCTTTTGATAATCTCAGCTAGCCATATTTGTTTATAAAGTAATGGAAGTTATGCATTTCGGCGAGAGCTTGTAAAGTGGGTTAAACCAATATATACACAACAAAATGCACAGATTATTGTTAATGGTGACCTCACTGTTATGTTTTTCAGAAGGGAATAAGACTAGGGTACCCACTACCCTACTTTTATTCATATTAGCTATAAAATTCTAAATGGGGATGTAAAGAAAGAGGAAGAGATAACAGGATTAAAAATTAAAAAGGCAAGATATAAATTAAGAGCATTTGCCAATGATCTGGTATTGATACTGGAGGGCCCATTGAAAGGGGTAGAATTTCTAATGAAAAAAACTCAAAGAATTTAGCACCAGGGTTTAAGGTTAACAAATGAAAGACAACATATTTAAATAAAAACATGAACAAAATTAGAACTCATGAATAAAACAGGCTTTAAGGTTGAGAAAAATATAAAATATTTATGTTGAATTGCATGCTTTCCTAAGACATTTGAAGATTGTGTCAACTCCAATTATCTTTGATGGAGAGGTTATCTGTAATAAAAAATGAAATGAATGTATTGCTGAAAATGTTATTTCAAACAATACTTCAGATTTGCCCCTCAAATACAGGCAGAATGAGCTATCCAGATGAATCTGGCCAGGGGAAAACAATCTCAAGTGTTAAACATAAAGGCTAGGTCCCACTGGCCGACGGATACAAAACAAATGCAAAAAGGACACAGCGGATGAGCAAAATTTCGGGGGTGGCTCCATCTGTTCTCATCCGCTCCCAAAAGTGGCGAAAATTTGCAAAAAAAAAACAGAAAAGAACTGAAAAGAATGGACGGGGGTGGTATGTAGCGGGGATGTTAAACGGATGTTCATAGGAAGCCTACCGGATGACAGCGGATGGAAGCGGATGACACATCCGAAGGGCTTCCGGGGGAGAATTGTGAAGCAGACGCATAGCAGAAAGGGCAGATGCATAGCGGATGACACGGATGCATCACGGACACCTAGAGAAAGCAAAGCGGATGCCGCATGGATGTATATCGGATGCAAAACGTTTACTGCGCATGCAGGGAGTATGAATTGTGTCAGCTCCGTGGATATAAAAGGATGCAGCTTGCACGCAGTCAGCATTCAGAGGAAAGACATGCTGCCACATACATCTTGAAAGAACACCATGGTTCATCAGTCAGGGAAGAAGAGGAAGCCGGTGCCTACTCGTGCCAGCCCTGGCAAGAAGGACAGAACCAGCATCCCACCCCCTGGCACTGACTCTAAAGCTGCTGGTGCTGCTGGTGCTGCTGGTGCTGCTGATGCTGCTGGTGCTGCTGATGCTGCTGATGCTGCTGGTGCTGCTGGTGCTATTGCTCCTGCTCCTGCTCCTGCTCCTGCTCCTGCTGTTGCTGTTGCTGTTGCTGTTGCTCCTGCTGTTGCTGTTGCTGTTGCTGCTCCTGCTGCTATGGTGGACCAGCCCCAAGGCCATCAAAGCCCTGCTGCTGAAGGCCCTGCTGCTCAAGCCCCTGAAGGCCCTGCTGAAGCCCCTGCCAGAGGGAGGAAGAGGCAAGGGAAGGAGAACGGAGAGAGGAAACAGTACACCGTTTCTGAGGACCATGAGGAGAAGGTGCTGGAATGGCTGAGGGAGAACGAGTACCTCTGGAGAAAGGGCCACAGATTCTATCGTGACACCAAGAAGAAACAGGCAGCTTGGAGAGACAAGGCAGAGAGCCTGGGCTACACAGCAGATGTACTCCTGGGATGGTGGAAGCACATGCACACTTGGTATGGCAAGCTACACCTCAAAAAATCCGGGCAGACCACTGTCAAGCTCACTGACCGGGAGATGTACGTCATGGCCAAGTGCAGTTTCCTGGATGGTGAGGTCCACCACCGAGGAGTAGCCCCTCTGATACCCCTCTCCCTCAGACAGCCCACAGACAGCCACTCCTCTTCCAGCCAGGAGCCAGCTAGCTTGTCCAGGCAGGTGTCTTCAGAGGGCCCCACGGCAGAGACCCCCCCGACAGCTGCACACCCCATGCCAAAGGACTTGGAGGATCCCCTGTCACAAATGGAGGAAGAAGCAGCAGCCACCAGAGACCAACCCACACCCACACCCACACCCAGCTCCACAGGATGCAGGCAGAGAGGCAGACTGGAGGGCCAGAGCCACACTGTCCTGTTGGAGATCAGGGACACAATGAGGACCAGCACAGAACTTCTCTCTCAGCTGGTCCACTTGGACAGAGGATCCTTGAGCCGCCACACCTTCATCACCTACATGAGCCACACCCTGAGGGATCTGCCCGAGGCCCAGCACCAGGTGATGAAGGAGAAGATCACAGCACTTCTGCACAACCCTCAAGGCCCAACTGAACCTGCTCTCACCCAGTCCAGGTCTGCTCCTCCACCCAGGCGATGTCACAGCCCTTCTACGGCTTTCAACAGTCCCTCACCTACAAAGGTTACGACTACCAGGACTTCCCACAGCAGAAACAGACCTTCCCAGTCCAGGCCCAGGTTCATCGCACACCACAAACGCCACACCTCGCCCAGCTGGAGACCAGACAGCCCCACTACACTCCTCCTTCCTCTACCCCACAGCCAAGCCTGTCAACGGACAATCTGTCATCAGTCTTGTGCCTCACATCCCAGGTACTTGATGAAGGGCCTCTCAACCTCACGGGACTGAGTCAGCTCTCAGAGAGCTTTCTGAACACACCATCCCCTGTTGTACTCCCGGGGTCAAGCACCCCAATGGCGCCTCAGACCAGCACTCAAGCCACAGCCACCTCCACAGTCCCTGCCCGCTTAATAGCTGAGACCATGGACATGCCTCAGAGTGACTGAGAATAGTGCCAGAGACTGAGTTGTTACTTGTTCACTTTATCTTTGCTTAAAACACTTTACTTGGTTCATTTTGCTTTTTTAACAACGTCATGCAGTTTACTTAAGACAGTTAATAAAGGTTATCTTTGCTTAACACACTTAATTCAGTTTACTTGGTTCATTTTGCTTATTTAATAAGGTCATAAAGTTAAGAAAGTTAATAAAGGTTATCTTTGCTTAAGACACTTGGTTCATTTTTTTACCTTAGTGAAGTGTTGGTGAAAACTTTTAACAAATGGTTAAGCCTTTGCATGGTTGTGGGATAGATAAGAATAGTTGTGAGATAGATAAACCTCCAGTGCAAGCATAGTGGGACTATATGGTCCACCATCCCAGCTGCCACACATATGGACCTTTATTATCAATAACAATTCATTCATTGATCAACACATTTCAAAATAAACAAAGCTCTTTATTAATGCCCAATTCATTGTAGCACCACTCAACATACATGGCACAATCTCATCAGTGTTATGCGACAGGCTCAAGGAAGCATCCATTAATCATCTATCATCCTGTCTTGCCACTCCACTGCTCCAGCTGGGGAGTTGCACCAGTGTCTCAGTTGCTTGCACTGCTTCTTCCCTTCATATGAAGCTCTGTTGGGGCCTTGTACATCCACAGTGTCTATCAGGTTATGTCCTTGCCTCCATTCACCAGGCTCCATGTCCCCATACCCTTGTTGACGGTCCACAAGTCTGTTCTGCAAGACTGGGTAGCGGGTGCGCATGAGATTGTGCAGGATGCAGCAAGCTTCCATGATGTTCCTCACAATATGTGCCTCATGCTGCATGGTGGTGAGGAGTATCTGGAACCTATTGGCCAGGATGCCAAAGGCGTTCTCCACCATCTGTTTTGCCCTGGACAGCCTGTAGTTGAAGATCCTCTCTTCACGGGTGAGGTATCTTGAACTGTATGGCTTCATGTGGTAGGTTGTGAGGGAGAAGGCATCATCACCAACGATGAAGTAGGGCACATCTTGTGTGTCATTGGGTAGGGGGTCTGGATCTGGAAAACCCATGATGAGGTTGCGTTCCAGCCCATCCTTGAGGTCACTTGCGTTGTATACGTGGCCATCTGAAGCTGACCCGTTGCCTGAAGCATCGATGTAGATGAACTTGTAGTCAGCATCAACCATGGCAAAGAGGATGATACTGAAGAAGCCCTTGTAGTTGAAATAAGTGGACCCTGAGTTGGCTGGAGTTTTGCAGGCCACGTGCTTCCCATCTATGGCTCCAATGCTGTGGGGAAAGTTCCACCTCTGATACTACTCTTCTGCAAGTTTCTTCCAGCCTTGTTCAGTGGTGGGGCACTTGAGGAGCTCTTCCACGTATTCTTCGATGATAGCCTGCACCTCTTCTCTGACCACTTTGCTGATGGTACTGTGTGGCACCTTCCACGCATACTGTATGTATCTGTATGTGGTTCCAGAGGCCAGGTGGCACAAAGTCAGTGTCACCTTCAGTCCAGGGTCCAGGTTGGCATGGAAGTTGGTGCTCGTCTTGGTCAACCTGGGTCTCAGATGCTCTACAACTTCGTCAAACATGGCTGGTGGCATCCTCATGAAGTGATGGAATGCACGAGGGTCTTCATTCCTCAGCTCCACCATCAACTGGTCATACAGTCCAAACTCCATTCTTCTCACAATCCATCCTCGGACCCACACAGTTCTTGGACGTCTCCTTCTTCTCCTTCTGTATAAAAGTTGAAACAGTCTGAACAGGGTTTGGTTCTGGTGATGAATGATTGCAGTTACCATACGGACTGTGTCATGATCCATGGTGGAGAAAAATGGATTATGTGGAAGACCAAGACCAAGGGTGAAGAGGTCTGTACACCACGGCTGCTGGACTCATACTGAGATCCAGGTGATTTCCTCCCCCTTTTTATAGAAAATATTGGTTGTCTGCGAGATGTCCTTCTACATTCTCTAGACATACTCTAGACATCCTAAATATATGAGATACATCCCATCTATTTCCGTGCTACTAATGCTGTGTGGATGTTCCATGTACCTTTTCTTTCCTCCGTCTTTCCGTTTTCAGCTGCAGTGGATGTGAATTGAGGGGATGGCCAGAGGATGCAGAGACGATACAGTGACATTTAACGGATGATAACAGACATAGAATGTTTGTTGCCCATATATGTCATGGATGTACATCGTACACGGCGCAAAGTTCATCCGTTCAAAAAGTTTTGTGCAGCTCAAAACTTCTTGTGCAGATGAAATCTCAATGGACGGATGCTCGAGGGATAGAGCGTATGAAACACGTATGCAGTGAGTACACAACGGATGCATAGCATTTTCCAACGAATGGGAAGCTTTTTTTAACGTTTTACATCCTCTTTGCAGTGGGTGTTGGTGCAGTGGGACAGGGGCTTAAGCTGTTGTGTAATGTTGAAGAAAGGACAGGTTTAGGCAGGCCAGATCTGAAATTGTATTTTGCAGCCTCTTACTTTGTTTGGTTAAAGGAATGAGGAATGTTAATGGATATAAGGTTATTTGATCTAGAAGATCAAAACTTGAGATTTTGATGGCATGTGTACTTATGGTGCAATAACCATTGATTTTAGAAACAATTTTAATAGGCAAACATTTTGAGAATTCGGAATAAATATAAAGTGAGATTATGTCCAAAAATATCTTTATGGTTTCCCCCCTCCCCCATGAAGCATATTATAGAATGAGAATTGGACAAAAATGATTAAGCATGAAGATTTATTGGATTATTCCACAGACGATACTTAATTAAGATCCAGAAACAGCTAACATTAGACGACTGCAATTGTCAGTGTCAATCTTCATATTTGCAATTCACAGGGAGATTTCAAGCTGATAAGAAACTATTATAAGTTCTGTCCTTGAAACGGAACTGTGTTCAAACAAAGAACACCTTGTCACTAAGGTGCATGAATGTCTGTTAAAACGGGAAATAGAAGACAAACCAGTCATAGAAGACAAACTAATTAAAAATCCTTAGATGAGGGAATAGAAGGGGAACTTACCAAATTTGCAGATGAGACTAAGCTGGCAGGAATAGCTAACACCCAAGAAAATAGGCTTAAGATCCAGATGGATCTTGACAGACCAGAACACTGGGCCTTATCTAATAAAATGAAATTCAGTGTAGAGAAAAGTAAAGTCCTACACTTAGGCAAGAAAAACCAAAAGTACACATGTAGACTGGGTGAAACCAGGCTCAATAAGAGTAACTGTGAGAGGGATCTTGGAGTCTTAGTGGACAACCAGCTAAATATGAGCCAGCCATGTGCAGCAGCAGCCAAAAAAGCTAATGCAATCCTAAATTGTATTAACAGAGGGATACAATCAAGATCAAGGGAGGTACTAATACCACTCTATAAAACCTTAGTAAGACCACACCTAGAGTACTGCATCCAGTTTTGTTCACCACATTATAAAAAAGATGTTGAGACTCTAGAAAGAGTGCAGAGAAGAGCAACCAGGATGATTAAGGGACTGGAAATTAAAACATATGAAGAACTGTTACAGGAACTGGGCTTGGATAGTCTAATAAAGAGAAGGACCAGGGGAGACATGATAGTAGTCTTCCAGTATTTTTTTCACAAAAAAAAAAAAATTATTTCAATCTGCATGTGCACAACAATACATTAATAGTGTGCATCAATATATCATACATTTTAGTATAGGCAAAATTAATAATATCAACTCATATCTCTCAATGCATATATTTCACATTAATTCATAATCCTTCAATGCTTATTTTCAACCTTTCAAAACTCTCTCCAAATGTCTACAACCATGTCAGTTAAACATATCTAGTAATTCCTCTGTTCAATTTTTTCCTGCTTTTATTTTATTTTTTAAAATAAAAAATTCTCATTTGGCAAGCAGTGTGATTCCAGGTTTCACATCTCAACACAGACATGACCATAGTTACCTGTTCATTATATTTGTTTAGTTTCATTAAGCATTATCCTTATTATTGTTAAATATTAAGCTTATCTTACCCAATTCCAGTTAATGTTATATTAATACATTCTCATATCTTATTTTACAATGTTATCTAAAATTTTCATCTCATTTCTGTTGTCATTTCTCATATTACTTTTTTCTGTTACATTTGTCATTTTATCAATCCTTATCTGTAAATATAATTGTCTTCTGGTTAATAATTGTCTTCTGGTTAATAATTGTCTTCTGGTTAATAATTCGAGCTAACCTACCATATATACTCGCATATAAGACGATCTCGCATATAAGCTGACCCTTAAAAAACTGCCCCAAAATGAGGAATTTTGCAAAAACTCGCATATAAGCCGACCCCCAAATACCATGGTGTTCAACCCCTGATCTCACCGTCAAGGCTCACTGTCAGAAAGATTCTGGGAGGACAGGGCTTTGGGCGCGACTTCCCTGAACAGCAGAAGTGAAGCCCAGAGGGAAAAGGCGGTGGGGCAAAAGTTGCGGCTCATCGTCCATCCAGGGAGAAAAATGGCGCCCGACTTCGCGCATGTTTTACTTGAGGCGAGGGCTACTAAGGGCCAGGCGAGGGCTGCAAAGGGCCAGGCGAGGGCTGCAGCAGCGACTTAGTGTGGCGACTTGCTCCAGTGACTTGCTCCAGCGACTTGCTGGAGCAGCGACTTAGCGTGGCGGCTTCGCGCGATGAGAGTCATGGCTCTCATTGTGCGAAGCCACCGCCCGGCGAAGCCGCTGCCCGCCGCTTCCCCGCCTCCCATCGAGTCTCCCAGCTGATTGGCTGTACAAGCCGCTGCCCGGTGAAGGCGATGAGAGTCTTGGCTCTCATCGCCTTCACTGGGCAGCGGCTTTGCGCGATGAGAGCCAAGACTCTCATTGCCTTTGCCGGGCAGCAGCTTGTACAGCCAATCAGCTGGGAGACTCGATGGGAGGTGGGGAGGCGGCGGGCAGCGGCTTCGCAGGGCAGCGGCTTCACGCGATGAGAGCCAAGAATCTCATCGCGCGAAGCCGCCACGCTAAGTCGCTGCTCCAGCAAATCAGATTTATTCGCGTATAAGCCGACCCCCAAATTTGTGGGGAAAAAAAAAGCGTTCTAAAGTCGGCTTATATGCGAGTATATACTATAACATTACTATGTTTTGTTATCTAACCATGGATAGAATAGACCCCAAATTTTATAAAATTGTTTATCATCTTGTTCTCTAATTTCGAATGTCAATCTACTCATTTCAGCACATTCCAATATTTTCTTAATGATCTCCTGGGATGGTATCTTCTCATTTTTCCATTTTGTAGCAAATACAATCCTAGCCGCTGTTGATACATTTACAATCAGATATTTCAAATCTTTGCAATATATTTCAGGCAAAATTCCCAATAAAAAAATATCTGGTTTCAAGTCTATATGCTTATTTGTCATTTTTTCCAGCCACATGTGGATTTTAGTCCAATATTTTTTAGCATCCGAACATGTCCACCATATATGGTAGTATGAGCCAGGTGTCTGATGATATTTCCAACACTTTTCGGACTTATTCTTAAACATTCTTGCTATTCTTGTCGGGGGAAAGTGCCACCTGTAAAACATCAACCCATGGGTTGCAAGTAGTTTTGAGTTGTTTGATAACAGCGTCGGTTGTCGTAGATGACATTACTACGACTTCCAACCAATTTGAGTATGCATCTACGACAATCAAAAACGTATGCCCCCTTGTAGGACCCGCAAAGTCAATATGGATCTGAGACCAGGGGCCTCGTGGGGTCTCCTAGGCCCTTATAGGAGCTTGTGGTGGTGATGGCCTGGTTTTCTGGCATTTATTGCATGTAGCAACCCAGTATTCAATATCTCTGTCTAATCCAGGCCACCAGACTAGCTCCTAGCCAGACTTTTCATTTTTACGATTCCTGGGTGGCCCTCATGAAGCATACCCAACACTCTAGTTTGTAATCTGGAAGGAATTACCACCCGATCACCCCACAATAAACACCCCTTTTGTATTGACAGTTCAGTCTGTCTGGTCCGGAAAGGTTTAGAGTTTTCAGTTTTTTTGTTTCCGGCCAGCCTTTACCTACCCAATTTAAAATGCGGGCAGTCAATGGGTCTTTGGCAGTGGCTCTGGCGACATCGTTTGCAGATATTGGCAGTTTGGGGCAAGCTTCTATTTGCAGGGTGGTAATTGTTGGTGCCAGGTCTTCCTCCATCATTGGCAGCAGTGTTCGACTTAATGCGTCTGCATGGGAGATTTGTTTCCCGGGTCGATGTATCAATGTGTAGGAGTACGCAGCTAGGAATTCTGACCATCTAGTCATTCGGGGAGATAAAATGTTCGGTGTGGGTTTGTTTCCTGCCAAAATTCCTAGTAACAGTTTATGGTCAGTTACAATGGAAAATGTTCTGCCATAGAGGTACTCGTGAAAGCGTTTAACTCCGGCAACGATTGCCAGGGCTTCTCTGTCTAGTTGACTATAGTTGTGTTCTGCTTTAGAAAGTGTTTTCAAGTAAAAGGCGATGGGTGCCTCTCTCCCGTTAGGCAGTTGGTGGCTCAGGATAGCACCGACTCCAAATGATGAGGCGTCACAGGTGACCATCAATGGAAGTGTGTTACTAAACTGAATAAGAATGATGTCTGAGGTTAACAGATTTTTTATGCCTTGGAATGCTTTTTGCTCTCTATGCCCCCAAGTCCAACTAATTTTCTTATCCAGTAAATGATGTAATGGTTCTGCTATCGTTGCTTTGTGGGGGAGGAATACGTTATAGAAGTTTATTAGACCCAAAAATGCTTGCAATTCCGTTTTGTTTTTTGGCTGTGGTGCGTCTCTAATAGCCATGACTTTTTTTTCTGTAGGGTGTATACCCTCTCCGTCAATTATATAACCCAAAAATTTGACGCGATCAGTCATTAAACAGCATTTTTCTTTTTTGACTTTCAGGCTGGATTCTCTAAATTTTGTTAGCACCTCTCTCAGTCTTGTCTCTAATTGGGTCGTGTTTTTAGCCGAAATTAGGACGTCATCAAAATATGGAATGACCCCTTTAATTCCATTTAATAGGCGTTCCATGAGGCTTTGGAAAACGCCTGGGGCAACGCTTACTCCAAATTGAAGTCTGTTACATTTGAATGCCCCTCTGTGAGTTACTATTGTCTGTGCCTCGGCCGTTATTGGGTCTACTGGAAGCTGTTGATATGCTTGGGCTAACTCAAGCTTGGCAAAAAATTTTCCTCCCCCAAGCGAGTGCAGTAAATGTTGCACGATTGGCACAGGGTATGCGCTTTGCTGCAATGCATGGTTCAGGGTAGCCTTGTAGTCTCCGCAGATGCGTACTGACCCATCAGGCTTAACAGGTATTACTATTGGTGTCTCCCATCTAGCATGGTCAATTGGTTCTATGACCCCTTGCTCAATTAATTTGTTTAATTGTTCATCTATTTTGGCTTTTAATGCAAAGGGGACTCGTCTGGCTTTTAACCTTTTAGTTGCTACCTGGGGGTCTAAACTAAAGGAAATTGGGGTCCCCCGGTACCTGCCTAAGGTGCCGTCGAAGACATCCTGGAACTCGTGTATCAGGCTCTCTTCCCAGTCGGTTGCGGCTACTCGGCTCACCCCGGTCATTCCGATGCCCAATGATGCGAACCATTCGATGCCCAGGAGGCTGGGGCGGTCCCGGTCGACTATTGTTAGAGGCAGGACTTTAGCGTGCTGCTTTTATGTGACTCGGAAATGTCCTAGACCTACCACAGGGATTCGGTTTCCTTGGTAGTCTTTTAAAATTAACTTTTGTTTCTGGAGTTCTTTTAATTTGATGTTTGGAACCAGTCATCTGATTGTGTTCCAAGTCACCATTGACAGGAAGGATCCTAAGTCAACTTCCATCTCACAGGGGCTTCCTTCAATTTTTACAACGATTTTGACCTTTCCCCCGCTTTCTGTTTGAGCGCTTCCGACAGTGACAGTTTGATGGGTCTTTTCTCGGTTGCCGGTTCGTTTGTTGCGCTCCCATTTTTTCTCAGCTTGTTTCGATTCAGCTTGTAGTGGGGAGTTACTGCGTCTGTTTGGACTGTTATTTTTTCGATTCCTACAGACTTTCTCGATGTGTCCCCTCTTCTTGCAAGCTCGGCAGACGGCATCAAGGAATCTGCAATCGGCTCGAGGGTGGTTTCCCCCGCAGTCAGCACATTCCCGCCAATTTCTTTTTTCGCACCTTTTTTTGTTGGCGTACAGGCAGTGGACCTCATCGTAATCATCTTCCGTTTCTGATGAACCGTCAAAGTCTTCATGATGTGTTGTAGTGGGAACTTGCTTCTTTCCTCTGGATGGGGTCATTGCATCATTATTAGAGTTCATTTGCTTCATCGTGGCCGCTGACTTTTTCATGGCTTCTGCTGCTGTGGCTTCTGCGATCGCTTCAGCCACTGATATATTGGGTTTATTTAGTAATTTACTTTGTAAGTTAGAGTCTCTCAGACCTAGGACAACTCGATCTCGCATGGCTTCATCCAAGTTCAGGAACTCACAAGCTCCCCCCAGTTGTCAGAGAGCCGCCACGAAGTCAGCGATGGTCTCACCTTCCTTTTGATCCCTTTTGTAGAACTCGTGCCGTTTGATGAGATTTGACACTACCGGTGCATAGTGGGCCTTTAGCATTCGGTGGAGCTCAGATCAGGTCATTTGTTTCACGTCTCTGGACTTCGCCAATGCTTTGGCCAACTTGAACACGGTTGGCCCACAATGCGTTAGGAAGACAGCCCTCTTCCGCTGGTCTGAAATCTCCTCCATCTCGTTGGTCTCTAAGAACATCAGTAAATGGTCTACGTATGATTCCCAATGCTCTTCGTTGGGATTGAAGGGTGCGGGAGGCGTGTTACTCCCAGCCATCACTTCTAGCCTGGATCTCTTTTCTGCCGCGTGCTTGGTCTCGTGTTTAGGACGATCCCATCCTCGTCGCCAGTGTTCCGACTGGAAAAACATGAGGTAGACCGGGTTCCAACAAACAGAGTTTTTATTCAAGCAACCAACAGTAATGGAACGCTCTGGCTAAAGCTGCAGTAGCCTTTTTATACAGGCTTGCCTGCTGGCTTGTAGCCAATGGTAACTATTTGATTTTGCCGCCTTTCAGCAGCTCTTTTGGATTGGTTCTTAATGAACCAATCCAACACTGGCCTTTCTGGCCAATCAGATTAAGTTATTTGGAGTATACCACTCTATACAGAACACTTTTCTTCTCTAATATTTCTGTTTAACACTTCCAAGGTTAACACAAACAACAAGGGTAACAGTGGGCATCCTTGTCTTGTTCCTTTTCTTATATCAATAGAGTCTGTCAATTCTCCCTCTATCATTACCTTTGCTGTTTGCCTATGATATATAGCTTCTATTGCTTGAATAAATTTTTTAGTAAAGCCCATCTGTTCCAGCAGTAACAACATGAATCGCCAATTCACATTATCAAATGCCTTCTGGGCATCTAGAAATATCAAAGCCATTTGTTTTTCAGGATGAGCCTCATAGTATTCTAAAGTGTCCAAAATTACTCTCATATTGTCTTTAATTTGTCTCTTTGGCAGAAATCCTTTTTGATCAGGATGAATAAAACTGTTTAAATAATTTTTAAGTCTTTCTGCCAACATTGAAGCAAAAATTTTATCATCTGCATTTAGCAAAGAAATAGGTCTATAGTTCTTAATTTGTAATGGATCAGTCTCCTCTTTTGGAATTAGTGTAATATAAGCTTCTAACCATGTTTTAGGTATCCTCTTCTTTAACATAACTTCATTCATAACTTCTAACAATGGAAGGTTCAACAATTCTTGTAACGTTTTATAAAATTCTGCTGGAAGTCCAGCCTGGTGCCTTTCCATTATTTTGCTTCTTGAGTGCTTCAGTTAGCTTCATCATCTTTATATTGCTTTCTAACATTGTTTCAATCTCTTTAGGTATCTGGGGTAGATTAGCATTTTGTAGATACTGTTTAACTCTTTCCCCATCAATATTCTCTTGTGTATATAATTTCTCCTAATAGTCTCGTATGATTTCCTTCTTCTCTTTGCTGCCATAGCAAACTTGGCCTTGTTCATCTATTAATTGCAATATTTTCCTTGATTCTTTCTCCTTTCTCAATTTACATGCTAACCATCTACCTGGTTTATTTGCATCTTCAAAATAGTTCTGTTTAGCATCTCTAACTTTTTGTGCTAGCTCTTCTTTTTCTATTAGACCCATTTTATGTTTGGTTATATCCATTATTAACTTGATATCCTTTTTCTGCGGCATTTTCTGTAACTCTTTTTCAAGTCCTTTATACTCATCCTCTAATGCCTTAAATGCTAATCTTTTCATAGTATTTCTTTTCCTTGTCTAGTCTATTATCAAGCCTCTGGTATATGCCTTGATTGTATCCCATACATTCTGAATTGATGTATCTTCAGAATACATTCTGAATTGATGTATTGATGTATCTTTTTGTTTTCTCTAAAGAAAGTTCTTTCTCCATCCACTGTGTAAAGTCTTTTTCTTTTAGAATAGTATTATTTAACGTCCATCTAGATCTTTGTCCTTTCCATTTAATTGTCATTGGATTATGATCTGCCCAACTACTTGTTTCAATGTTTACTTCTTGAATATTGGTTAACAATTCTGTTGTCATCCATATCATATCTATTCTAGACCATGATAAATGTCTATTTGAAAAGAAAGTGTATTGTTTGGTTTTAGCATTTCTTTCTCTCCATGTATCTTTTAAGTTTATTTCATCCACCATTTTAAAAAAGGATTTAGGGAGGATCTTTCTGCTTTGCTTTGTTGTTTTCTGTGCTGTATAATGCAGTTTATTGTCTACAATTCCGTTAAAATCTCCCATCAAAACTATATTAGCATAGTCCAGTTCAATTATTTTCATGTGTAATTTTTTATAAAATTCTTCTTGATTATCATTCAGGGCATAAATTGCAATCAGGAGTGTTTTTATATTATTATCTATTATTTCCATCAATAATATTCTTCCATCATCATCAGTATATATCAATTTCATTGGGATAATATCTTTAATATATAGGACCACTCCTCTTTTCTTGCATTGTGTCAAAGAAGTAAATATTTTCCCTAAATTTGGCTGTCTCAGCAATTGTTCAGGTTGCTTTTTAATGTGTACTTCTTGTAGACAAATTATATCAAATCTTAATTTCTCTAATTTATGAAAATTTTTCCTTCTTTTAACAGCTGAATTAAGTCAATTTATGTTGATTGTAATTTTTTTTTTCTTCCATGGTTAAATTTTGTAGTTAGGTTTAACCACTCTCGTAGATCTTAGTTCGCGTTGTTCTTTAGCCTCCTCCTTTCTGCCTACTGCGCTTTCTTCTTTTCCAGTCGTCATTTGGTAGTCCTCTTGGAATTCAATTCGTGAAATTTCTTTTTCTGCCCCTTTCTCCTCTTTAAAAAATTCTGTGTAATATGTAGATTTTTAGAAAATAATAAATATATAAACATGTATTTTCTTTTTTTTAATTATATCTACAAAATGATTCTAGCATAGATCTGGGAGGATAATATGAATTGTTATAAAATAAACTAAGTAAAATATGATTATTTTATAAAACATGAATGAATAAAAGTATAGTCAATGATTGATTAATAAAGATATTAATGTACTTGATATTTGATTGAAAGTATGAGAGGATATATAATGTAATTGTAATAGAAGACTACTAAATGGTTGCACAAAACAATTTGTAAACCAACCGGCACATTGAATGTATATATATATGGAAGATGGCTTAATGTTTTTATGTTTTGTTTGTTTATGTTTGTTTTAAAACCAATAAAAATTTATAAAAAGAATGAACCAGAAGAAAAACAAAAAAACAAAAAAGACCTATAAAAAGAAAAAAAATTCGAGCTAACCACCTTCATTCTACCTTAATATCAATCTCTAGTGTATAACACAAATATATACATTTTTTTCTCAGATTCTACATTATATTTTCTCAAACACCATATGAATCATCTATACATTACAAAATACTATTTTCAATATATTCTTATACATCACAATATATTACCTTGCAGAATCTCCTTCCTTATCCTTTTTTTAATCACCCATTATCTCTCACTCTTTGGGCAATGTACTTTCTTTTCATCCTTGCTTGTTTCTATTTCTCTTTGTTTTCTGGTCCTTTCTCTTAATTCCCTTTTTTTCCATTCTTATTCCCCTCCAATTCTCATTCCAGTTATTAAACTTTTCCCTCTCCCTCTTTTGATTTTTCTTTTGCCTTTCCTTTTTCTGCTTTTTCCCTCTCCCTTTATCCATTTTCCAAACATTTCTCCCTTTTATCATCCCATCAGACCACAAATTTTTAATTCTAATACCTTTTTCCCCTACTTAAATAATTGTTGTTTGTTTTGTCCTTCAATGTTGGCTTCTTCTTTATAGAACTCCTCCCCGTCTGGTTTATTTTGTTCTTGTGTATGCTGAGTCACCATTTCTAATTTCTGTAGTATATAATTGCACATTTCAAGTTTAATTTTTATCATGTCCCTTATATCTTGCAGATCCAGTCCTGACTCTTTTA
The DNA here is from genome assembly GCA_015471245.1 of Laticauda colubrina. Classification (NCBI taxonomy): domain Eukaryota; kingdom Metazoa; phylum Chordata; class Lepidosauria; order Squamata; family Elapidae; genus Laticauda; species Laticauda colubrina. The sequence continues at coordinate 12,998,177 of BLBF01000006.1, read as the reverse complement.
AGTCCAATCTTATATCAACAGTTTCTCCATTATATCTTCTCCATTTTTTCTTTTCTTTCCTCTACCTTAATAGTTAAAATCCTCTTCTTTAATAGATATATTCAGTCCCAGAGTGCAGTATATTATTTCAGCCAATCTTTTGAATTTATTTTCAACAATCCATACTCTTGAGTCTTTGTTCAGTTGGCTCTACAACAATAATAAAGTTTCTTTTATTTTCTTTTAAGTTCCAAAATTCAAACTCCTGAGAAGACCAGACACTTTTAAAAATGTGTTGAAGTTTTCCTGTACCATCAGGTGGTGTTCTTGAGTCTTTTTACCTTTAACTTTCTTTATTGAATATAATACTTTTATTAAGTTCACTAATTTCAATCATTAGCTATTATTTCTTTTCAACACACTCAATTTCAGCATTTAATTATGCCCTTTAAGTGCCCATAATTCAAAAGTTATCCAGTTTAATTTCTAAACCTTTGTTGTGTTAAAGTATTTTCCCTTAAATTTTCTCCTCCAAATTAATCCAATCCAGGTTTTATAAGATCCAATTTCTTTCTCACTTTCTCTGGTCACCACTTCCACTTCCCTCCAAGATAGCCCTTTTTTTTAATACTGGGGGACCTCAAAAGCGATAATCTGTGCCTTGTTCACACTCTGCTCGCTACTTTTCTGCTCCGGCACAAAACTTAGTTTCCTGGACTATTCTTTGTCTTCATGGTGGCCATTTTAGGACCACCGCTGCAGCTTGCCTTTGGGAGTGATTTTCTTGTCAGGGAGGGGAGTTGCGACTCCCCTCAACTCTCCAGGAGATTTCCCCCTTCTTCACCACCTCACCAGGGTGGTTATGGTTCTGATCGGGACTCTCCAGCAAGTGAGCTTGGGCAAAATCACGCACGATCATGGATTCCACTCTGACTCTGACAAGGAACAAACTGGAGGTCCTGCAGTCTTCCAATATTTGAGGGGCTGTCACAGACAGGAAGGGGTCAAGCTATTTTCTAAAGCACCTGTAGGCCAAACAAGGAATAATGGATGGAAACTGATCAAGGAGAGATTCAACCTGGAAATAAGGAGAAACTTTCTGACAGTGAGAACAATCAACTAATAGAAGACCTTTGCCCTCGGAAGTTGTGGGAGCGCCATCACTTGAGACTGGACTGCCATTTGTCCTATAATAAACTGGACAAAAAATACAATATAAGATACCAATATGTTCAGAAGGTAAATATGTGGCGGAAGGGACTGAAATTTACCTTATGCTATAACCTCAAAGAGAATTTCTATCATGTATTGATGGTCTTTATCCCCAGACAAATTGGCTAAAGTGTCTAAAGGATGCCCAAATAATTGCTGGAAATGTAAGACTTAAACAGGAACCTTTTACCACCTTTAGCGGATTCGTAAAAGGGAATTGTCCTTGTTTTCCAGTATGTTCATGTTATGCTATTGCTTCTTTAAAGTTCTGACTTCTTTCTTAAGACTTCATCAACTCTATCCAACTTGCTCAGTTTTTTCTTTCTTCTGGATTTATACAACAATCCTTCATATGTTTCTCTTGCAGCTCAGTTGAATTTATTTTCTCCATATGACAAAATTGCCTCTTTACAGGATAGATCAGGGGTCAAACTCTATTTCATTGAGAGCCACATCAGGGTTGTGTATCACCCCCGGGGGGCCGGGGAGGGCATGGCTGGAATGGGCATGGCCAGCTTGATGTCACTCATGCTGGACTATCTCTGGTGGCCCCAGCACTCTGCCAGCAAGAGCCCTACCCTCTGGCAATAAAAATGACCTTGGGGGGGGGATGAGCTCCATTTTCACTGGCAGAAGGAGATCATCATGGCTGAAAATGGGAGGGTTGCAAACGGCCCTCCTGAGCTCCATTTTCACTGGCAGAGACAAGGCGGGCCAGTCCTTTGCTGTTTTTAGGGCAACCCCACAGACCAGATCTAAGCACCCTGTGGGCTGGATCTGGCCCCCAGGTCTTGAGTTTGACACCCCTGGTATAGATAGACTTATAATCGTAATTGAGTTTGGAGTTACGGTTATAATTCCACTGTAATGAATTACAGTTGTAACATCATGTGACTGGACCCAATTTTTTCAATACTTTGTGTGGTGGTCATTAAGCAGATGACATAGTTGTTAAGTGAATCCAGTGTCCCCAATGGGCTTTTTTGGGTTGTTGTTTTTTTACCATAAATTGTCTCACTTTGTGATTGTTTCCTTTTAAGCAATTTCTGTATTTGGAGTTTTCTGCTAAATGTATGACTATATGTATGTATGACTGAATAATGTATGACTGTAACTTTGTCACTTGCATCCTTACTATTTATACTGACTGTTTCCTAGTATGATTTGATTGCTTATTGTACCCTATGACTATTATTAAGTGTTGTACTTTACTCTTGATGAATGTATCTTTTATTTTATGTACACCAAGAGCATTTGCACCAAGACAAATTCCTTGTGTGTCCAATCCCATTTGGCCAATAAAGAATTCTATTCTATTCTATTCTATTCTATTCTATTCTATTCTATTCTATTCTATTCTA
>BLBF01000006.1:12966462-12995615 GCA_015471245.1 Laticauda colubrina | reverse complement strand
TATTCTATTCTATTCTATTCTATTCTATTCTATTCTATTCTATTCTAATGTATGTGCATGCTCACATTTATTCAATACATGCTCACACTTGTTTGACTTATTTCATTAACAAATTATTGAAGAGCTATGTAACTTTGCTCTTTTGGGTACTTCTGAATGCAATAGATTAAGGACTCTCTATAAATGTTAGCTTTCAGTGAATAAAATGATTGTGTGAACCTCCTCCAGTGTGTTGGTTTCCTTGATGGGTGTTTTTTACTATGACATTTGTTTGCTCCAATTTCCATGTTCACGAACTTGATCCCTGATATATTGATTTAAAAAAAAAAAACCATGGTCCTTTTTGCATTATAAAATGTATCTAATATTTTCTGGAGATCTTCTTAGCCTGCATTCCAAAGTACAAGCATTCCATATATTTTACCCATGAAATAAAGAAGATGACATCACATATCCTTGTCCTGTTCTCTGCTCAACATTGAACCATTCACGAAGCATGATCTCCTCTATCATATACTGATATTGTACTTAGCCCACAGTGCCATAAAACTGGCAGTTGAAAAGAATATGACAGCATATGAGGTTAGGCTACAATTTGGGGTATCAAGGATGGCAGTATTTATAGAAAAAATGTGGTCCATAGTAAGGAATCTGAAAATGTGATTTTTGAAGTGTTTAATTTTGATGGAATTGCAACTCCAGTTGGGAGATACTATCTAACGTTTATTAAATACTGTGCAGATAGTCCTCAACATATAACTATTCCTTTAGTGGCATTTGAAGTTATAAGAGCATTGAAAAAGTGATGTATGACCATTTTTCACACTTATTACAGCACTCCATAGTCACATGATCAAAATGCAGGCGCTTTAGCAGCTGGCATATATTTCTGACGGTTACCATGCCTGGATCATGTGATCGCCTTTTTTATGTCCTTCTGACAAGCAACTTCAATGCCGAAGCCAGATTCACTTAACAACTGTGTTTTTGACTTAACCGCCATGATTCACTTTACAAATGTGGCAGCAAAAGTCATAAAAAACTTTTTTGGACAAAACTCACTTAACAGCTGTCTTACTTAGCCATAGAAATTTTGGACTCAGTTATGGTCATAACATGAGGACTGACTTTATACAGATCCTATGTGTGGGTTCGGGAAAACTCCATATTGTAAGGGAGTTTCCATTTGCTGTTATTTCTACAGTTGCTGCTATATCAGTGGAAAGTGGTTGAACAAACTTTATAACTTTGCCTTGCCTTTGTCTGCAACATAGTTTTTTAAGCCCCTGTCCCACTGCACTAACGGATGCAAAGAGGATGTAAAACGTTTAAAAAAGCTTGCCATCCGTTGGAAAACGCTTTGCATCCATTGCGTACTCACTGCATACGTGTTTCATACGCTCTATCCCTCGAGCATCCGTCCACTGAGATTTCATCCGCGCAAGAAGTTTTGAGCTGCACAAAACTTTGTGAACGGATGAACTTTCCGCCACGTACAATGTACATCCGCGGCATATACAGGCAACAAACGTTCTATGTCCGTTATCATCTGTTAAACGTCCGCTGTATCCTCTCTGCATCCTCTAGCCATCCCCTCAACTCACATCCACTGCAGCTGGAAACGGAAAGAGGGAGGAAACAAAAGGTACACGGAACGTCCACACAGCGTTAGTAGCACAGAAATAGAAAGGATGTAAGCGTATGCATCTCGTATATAAAGGATTAAAACGGACAAAACGTTTGGATCTGGGATGTATCTCGTATATTTAGGATGTCTGGAGTATGTCTAGAGTATGTAGAAGGACACCTAGTGGACTACCGATATTTCCTATAAAAAGGGGAGGAAATCATCTGGATCTCAGTATGAGTCCAGCAACCGTGGTGTACAGACCTCTTCACTCTTGGTCTTCCACATCATCCATTGTTCTCCACCATGGTCCTCCCTATGGTAGCTGCGATCATTCATCACCAGAACCAAAACCTGTTCAGACTGTTTCACCTTTTATACAGAAGGAGAAGAAGGAGACGTCCAAGAGCTGTGTGGGTCCGAGGATGGCTCGTGAGAAGAATGGAGTTTGGACTGTATGATCAGTTGATGGTGGAGCTGAGGAATGAAGACCCTCGTGCATTCCATCACTTCATGAGGATGCCACCAGCCATGTTTGACGAAGTTGTAGAGCGTCTGTGACCCAGGTTGACCAAGCCTAGCACCAAATTCCATGCCAACCTGGACCCTGGACTGAAGGTGGCACTGACTCTGTGCCACCTGGCCTCTGGAACCACATACAGAAACATGCAATATGAGTGGAGGGTGCCACACAATACCATCAGCAAAGTGGTCAGAGAAGTGGTGCAGGCCATCATCGAGGAATACGTGGAGGAGCTCCTCAAGTGCCCCACCACTGAACAAGGCTGGAGGAAACTTGCAGAAGAGTAGTATCAGAGGTGGAACTTTCCCCACACCGTTGGAGCCATAGATGGGAAGCACGTGGCCTGCAAAACTCCAGCCAACTTAGGGTCCACTTATTTCAACTACAAGGGCTTCTTCAGTATCATCCTCTTTGCCATGGTTGATGCTGACTACAAGGTCATGTACATCGATGCTTCAGGCAATGGGTCAGCTTCAGATGGCCACGTATACAACGCAAGTGACCTCAAGGATGGGCTGGACCGCAACCTCATCATGGGTTTTCCAGATCCAGACCCCCTACCCAATGACACACAAGATGTGCCCTACTTCATCATTGGTGATGATGCCTTCTCCCTCACAACCTACCACATGAAGCCGTACAGTTCAAGATACCTCACCCGTGAAGAGAGGATATTCAACTACAGGCTGTCCAGGGCAAAACGGGTGGTGGAGAATAAATTGTTATTGATAAAAAAGGTCCACATGTGTGGCAGCTGGGATGGTGGACCATATAGTCCCACTATGCTTGCACTGGAGGTTTATCTATCCCACAACTATCCTTATCTATCCTACAAGCATGCAAAGGCTTAACCATTTGTTAAAAGTTTTCACCAACACTTCACTAAGGTAAAAAAATGAACCAAGTGTCTTAAGCAAAGATAACCTTTATTAACTTTCTTAGGTAAGCTTTACGACTTTATTAAATAAGCAAAATGAACCAAGTAAACTGAATTAAGTGTGTTAAGCAAAGATAACCTTTATTAACTGTCTTAAGTAAACTGTATGACTTTATTAAATAAGCAAAATGAACCAAGTAAAGTGTCTTAAGCAAAGATAAACTGACCAAGTAAACAACTCAGTCTCTGGCACTATTCTCAGTCACCCTGAGTCATGTCCATGGTCTCAGCTGTTAAGCGGGCAGGGACTGTGGAGGTGGCTGTGGCTTGAGTGCTGGTCTGAGGCACCATTGGGGTGCTTGGCCCCGAGAGTACAACAGGGGATGGTGTGTTCAGGAAGCTCTCCGAGAGCTGACTCAGTCCCATGAGGTTGAGAGGCCCTTCATCAAGTACCTGAGATGTGAGGCACAAGACTGATGACAGATTGTCCGTTGACGGGCTTGGCTGTGGGGTGAAGGAAGGAGGAGTGTAGTGGGGCTGTCTGGCCTTCAGCTGGGTGAGGTGTGGCATCTGTGCGTGCGATGAACCTGGGCCTGGACTGGGAAGGTCTGTTTTTGCTGTGGGAAGTCCTGGTAGTTGTAGCCTTGGTAGGTGAGAGGCTGTTGAGAGCAGTGGAAGGGCTGTGACATTGTCTGGGGTGGAGGAGCAGACCTGGACTGGGTTTGAGCAGGTTCAGCTGGGCTTTGAGGGTTCTGCAGAAGCGCTGTAATCTTCTCCTTCATCACCTGGTATTGGGCCTCGGGCAGTCCCTGAGGGTGTGGCTCACGTAGGTGATGAAGGTGTGGCAGCCCGACGATCCTCTGTCCAAGTGGACCAGCTGGGAGATAGGTTCTGTGCTGGTCTTCATTGTGTCCCTGATCTCCAACAGGACACTGTGGTTCTGGCCCTCCAGTCTGCCTCTCTTCCTGCATCCTGTGGAGCTGGGTGTGGGTGTGGGTGTGGGTTGGTCTCTGGTGGCTGCTGCTTCTTCCTCCATTTGTGACAGGGGATCCTACAAGCCTGCCAGCATGGGGAGTGCAGCTGTCGGGGGGGTCTCTGCCGTGGTGCCCTCTGAAGACACCTGCCTGGACAGGCTCACTGGCTCCTGGCTGTAAGAGGACTGGCTGTCTGTGGGCTGTCTGAGGGAGAGGGGTATCAGAGGGGCTGCTCCTCGGTGGCGGATCTCACCCTCCAGGAAACTGCACTTGGCCATTACATACATCTCCCGGTCAGTGAGCTTGACAGTGGCCTGCCCGGATTTTTTGAGGTGTAGTTTGCCATACCAGGTGTGCATGTGCTTCCACCATCCCAGGAGTACATCTGCAGTGTAGCCCAGGCTCTCTGCCTTGTCTCTCCAAGCTGCCTGTTTCTTCTTGGTGTCGCGATAGAGTCTGTGGCCCTTTCTCCACAGGTACTCATTCTCCCTCAGCCATTCCAGCACCTCCTCCTCATGGTCCTCGGAAACGGTGTACTGTTTCCTCTCTCCGTTCTCCTTCCCTTCCCTCTTCCTCCCTGTGACAGGGGCTTGAGCAGCAGGGCCTTCAGGGGCTTGAGCAGCAGGGCCTTCAGGGGCTTGAGCAGCAGGGCCTTCAGCAGCAGGGCTTTGATGGCCTTGGGGCTGGTCTACAGCAGCAGCAGCAGCAGTTGCAGTTGCAGTTGCAGTATCAGTATCAGTAGTAGTAGCACCAGCAGCACCAGCAGCTTCAGAGTCAGTGCCAGGGGGTGGGATGCTGGTTCTGTCCTTCTTGCCAGGGCTGGAACAAGTAGGCACGGGCTTCCTCTTCTTGCCTGACTGATGAACCATGGTGTTCCTTCAAGATGCATGTGGCAGCATGTCTTTCTTCTGAATGCTGACTGCATGTGTGCTGCATCCTTTTATATCTGCGGAGCTGACGCAATTCATTCTCCCCGCATGCACAGTGAACGCTTTGCATTTGATACTCATCCGTGCGGCATCTGCTTTGCTTCCTCTAGGCATCCGTGATGCATCCGCGTCATCCGCTATGCATCCACACCTTCCGCTATGCGTCCACTTCACAATTCTCCCCCGGAAGCCCTTCGGATGTGTCATCCGCTTCCATTCGCTGTCATCCGCTAGGCTTCCTATGAACATCCATTTAACATCCCCGCTATGTACTACCCCCGTCCGTTCTTTTCCGTTCTTTTCTGTTCTGTTTATGCAAATTTTCGCCACTTTTTGGAGTGGATGACAACAGATGGAGCCACCCCCAAAATTTTGCTCATCCACTGTGTCCTTTATGCATATGTTTTGCGTCCGTCAGCCAGTGGGATCTAGCCTTTAGTTTCATTTGCCAGTGGTGGGATTCAAACTTTTTTAATACCAGTTCTGTGGGCGTGGCTTGGTGGGCATGGCAGGGAAAAGATACTGCAAAATCCCCATTCCCTCGCACTCCTGGAGGAAGGTTACTGCAAAATCTTCGTTCCCTCCCCATCCTACTAACCTGCTTTCCATCTCCTGTGCAGGGAAACAAAAGAAGACCCAGCCGATCCGCTGGAAACAGAGAAAAGATGGGGCGGGGGCAGTATCTGCTGAATACCACTTGTGTTAGTTACCTATAAGTCAGGTTGATGATTCAAGATAATTTGAAAGGCAGTACAGGAATAAATGTATTGCTGTATTAAATTTCCTCCAACAAAACATTCTATCATTCAAGATTATTCACTGTACCTGGTACTTTCTTGAATTCAACAAATACGTAACAACTTACAACCTGTCATACTTACAGTGACTTGTTGAGGAAGTAAATAAACCTGCACATCCATTGTTCACAACCTATGATTAATAAAAGGTTGGCAAGCTTTTGGCAAACTTATGGCCTTGACAAACCACACCCTTGGTGATCTCTTTAACATGTCTCTGTGGTTTTCTTCCCAGCAAAGTATGAGGAGGTTTATTGTTACTTCTTTGCAGGGAGACAGAGAGATAGAAAAAGAGAGGGAGAAGGAGAGAGGAGGATAGGTAGGGAGAGGGAGGGAAGGAGGGAGGGAGAGAGAGAGAGAGAGAGAGACCCATTTAAAACGACCATAATAAATTAAATTTAAACAGATTTCTTCTTTAGAGGACAGACAGGCCTTGACGTACAGTGCATTTAGTGTCTGTTGAAGTTACAACAGCATTGAAAAAAGAGACATATGGCCTTTGTTCACGCTTAAAACGATTGCAGCATCCCCAGGATCTTACAATCAAAATTCAGATGCTTGGCAGCTGGCATGTATTTCTGACAGTTGCTGTGTCCCAGGATCATGTGATCAACTTTTATGACCTTCTGACAAGCAAAGTAAATGGGGAAGCCCGACTCACTTAACAACCATGTTTTTTAATTTAACAATTGTAGTGGCAAGAAAGGTTTTAAAACGGGACAAAACTCACTTAACAAGTGACTCACTTAGCTACAGAATAACAGAAGTGGAAGGGACCTTGGAGGTCTTCTAGTCCAACCCCTGCTCAGGCAGGAAACCTTATATCAGTTTAGACAAGTGATTGTTCAATCTCTTCTTAAAAAACCTCCAGTGTTGGGGGTTGTGAAGTTGTGAACAGTCACAACTTCTGAAAACAAAATGTTCCACTGACTCACTGTTCTCACTGTCAGGAAATTTCTCCTCAATTCTAGGTTGTTTCTCTCCTTGATTAGTTTCCACCCATTGCTGCTTGTCCTGCCTTCAGGTGCTTTGGAAAATAGTTTGACTTCCTCATCTTTGTGGCAGCCCCTGAGATATTGCAACACCGCTTATCATGTCACTTCTTTTCATCAGGCTAGATATACCCATTTCCTGCAACTGTTCTTCGTGTTTTTAGCCTCCAGTCCCCTAATCAGCTTTTTTGCTTTTCTCTGCACTCTAGAATCTCCACATCACTGATAGGGTTCAAAATGTTTTACTACCAGTTCTGTGGGCATGGCTTGGTGGGTGTAGTGTGGCTTGGTGGGCATGGCAGGGGAAGGATACTGTAAAATCCCCATTCCCTTCTCACACCACTAACCTGCTTTCCAGCTCCGCTCTCCAGTGCAGGGCAACAAAAGAAGACCCAACTGATCAGCTGGGACTCGGGAGGCAGAGAATAGATGGGAGGGGGGCCAGTCTGAAGTGGTATTTGCCGGTTCTCTGAACTACACAAAATTTCCGCTAGCGGTTCTCCAGAACTGGTCAGAACCTTCCGGATACCACCTCTGTTCCACATCTTTTTTACCTTGTGGTGACCAAAATTTGATGCAGTATTCCAAGTGAGGCCTTACCAAGGCATTATAAAGTGGTATAAACACTTCCTGTGATCTTGATTCTATCTCTCTGTTTATGCAGCCTAGAACTGTGTTGGCTTTTTTGGCAGCTGCAGCACACTGCTGGCTCCTATTTAAGTGATTGTCCACTAGGACTCCGAGCTCCCTTTCACAATCACCACTACTGAGCAAAGTACCACATATACTGTACCTGTGCATTTGGTTTTTCTTGCCTAAATGTAGAACCTTACTTTTTCCACCATTGAACATCATTTTGTTAGATAGCACCCATGCTCAAGTCTGTCAAGATCCTTCTATATCAATTGCAGTTAAGTCAAGGATTACCTGTGTTAGAATTACAGAGGTTGAATTTCAGCTTGATGTGAATTTGTTTAAGGTCCTGTCACACTGCCCAATGGATGCAAAACGGACACAACGGACGAGCAAAATGTTCCATCCGTTGTTATCCGCTCTCAAAAGGGGAAAAAATTTGCATAACCGGAGTGGATAACACGGACGGGGGGAGGACGCAGGGCGGATGTGGAACGGATGCAGAGCGGAAGCCTAGCGGATGGAGGCAGATGGGAGCGGATGGCACATCCGCTAGGCTTCCGGGGGGGCGCAGCAAAGCGGACGCGGAACGGATACAGCAGATGCAGAGCAGATGCACAGCGGATGAAGCAGATGCAGAGCGGAAGCCGAACAGATGCCGAGCGTTAATTGCGCATGCGGGGAGGATGCATTGCGTCAGCCCCGCGGATATAAGGGAAGCAGCTCGGAAGCAGGACACCATTCAGAGGAAAGACCTGTTGCCGGACGGATTGACAGCTTTGCCTGCCCTGCCTGCATGCCTGCCTGCAAGCCTTGCTGCCAGCCTTGCTGTCTGCCTGCCTGCAAGCCTTGCTGCAAGCCTTGCTGTCTGCCTGCCTGCCAGCCTTGCTGCCAGCCTCCCTGCCAGCCTTGCTGCCAGCCTCCCTGCAAGCCTTGCTGTCTGCCTGCCTGCCAGCCTTGCTGCCAGCCAGTCTGCCTGCCAGCCTTGCTGCCTGCCTTCCTGCCAGCCTTGGTTCATGTCTGCCTGGCAGCCTTGGTGCTTGCCTGCCAGCCTTCCTGCCAGCCTTGGTGCCTGCCTCACTGCCAGCCTTCCTGCCAGCCTTGGTGCGAGCCTTCCTACAAGCCTTGGTGCCTGCCTCCCTGCTAGCCTCCCTGCCAGCCTTGGTGCTAGCCTTCCTGCCAGCCTTGGTGCCTGCCTGCCAGCCTTCCTGCCAGACTTGCTGTCTGCCTGCCTACAAGCCTTGGTGCCTGCCTGCCTGCCAGCCTTCCTACCAGCCTTGGTTCCTGCCAGCCTCCCTGCCAGCCAGCAACCCCATAACCATGCGGAAGCACAGCAAGCCTCAGCCATCTGCTACCAGCCCTTGCAAGAGGGACAGGGCTACCATCCCGCCCCCTGACCCTCACTCTGGTTCTGCTGGGGCTTCTGCAGCACGGGTTCGCTCTTCTGGGGCTAGCGCTTTTGCTGCTTCTGCTTCTGGAGGAGCTGATGACAAGCACTCCAGCACCAGCCACCTCCACAGCACCTGGACCCTTCACCCCTGAGACTGAGTGACCAAGAGGAGTGCGAGAGACTCATTTTTGTTTTATAGCTTGTTGTTAATAAAGTCTAGTTTTGATTCACACACTTGCTTCATTTCTTTTTTTTAATAAAGTCTTGCTGGAAACTTTTAGAAATGGTTTAAACCTTTGCATGCTTGTGGGATGGATTAAGATAGCAGTGGGATGGGCAGGGATACCTTTGGGATGGGTAATAGCTGTGGGATAGATAAGCCTCCAGTGCAAGCATAGTGGGACTGTATGGCCCACCTTCCCAGGTGCCACACCTATGGCCCTTTATTATCAATCACAATGTAAGCATTGATCCACACATGTCAACACAAACACAACTGTTTATTAAATGCCCTGATCATTGTAGGGCCACTCAACATACATGGCCCAATCTCATCAGTGTGATGAGACAGGCTGAAGGAAGCACCCATTAATCATCTATCATCCTGTCTTGCCACTCCACTGCTCTAGCTGGGGAGTTGTACCAGTGTTTCAGGAGGTTGCGTTGCTTCTTCCCTTCACGTGAGGCTCTGTTGGGGCCTTGCACATCCTTAGTGTCTATCAGGTTTCGCCCTTGCCTCCATTCACCAGGCTCCATGTCCCCATTGCCTTGCTGGAGGTCCACGAGCCTGTTCTGCAAGACTGGGTAGCGGGTGCGCATGAGATTGTGCAGGATGCAGCAAGCTTCCATGATCCTCCTCACGGTCTCTGGGCGATGCTGCATGGTGGTGAGAAGTACCTGGAACCTGTTGGCCAGGATGCCAAAGGCGTTCTCCACCACCCGCCTTGCCCTGGACAGCCTGTAGTTGAAGATCCTCTCTTCACGGGTAAGGTATTTGGAGGTGTAGGGCTTCATGAGGTAGGTTGTGAGGGAGAAGGCGTCATCCCCCACGATGAAGTAGGGCACATCTTGCATGTCGTTGGGCAGGGGGTCTGGATCTGGGAAGCCCACCATGAGGTTGCGTTCCAGCCCACCCTTGAGGTCACTTGCATTGTATACCTGGGCATCTGAAGATGAGCAGTTGCCTGAAGCATCGATGTACATGAACTTGTAGTCAGCATCGACCATGGCGAAGAGGATGATGCTGAAGAAGCCCTTGTAGTGGAAATAAGTGGACCCCGACTTGGCTGGCGCTTTGCAGGCCACGTGCTTGCCATCGATGGCTCCAACGGTGTGTGGGAAGTTCCACCTCTGATACCACTGCTCTGCAACTTTCTTCCATCCTTCTTCAGTGGAGGGGCACTGGAGGAGCTCCTCCTTGTATTCTTCGATGATGGCCTGCACCACTTCTCTGACCACAATGCTGATGGTGTTGTGTGGCACCCTCCAGCCGTACTGTATGCTCCTGTTGGTGGTCCCTGAGGCCAGGTGGCGCAGAGTGAGTGCCACCTTGAGCCCAGGTTCCAGGCTGGGCTGGAAGTTGGTGCTCTGCTTGGTCAACCTGGGTGTCAGCCGCTGCACAAGTTCGTCAAACATGGCTGGAGGCATCCTCATGAAGTTCTGGAATGCACGAGTGTCTTCGTTCCTGAGCTCCACCATCAGCTTGTTGTACAGTCCGTCCTCTGCTCTTCTGGTGAACCATCTTCGTACCCAGATGCTTCTTGGCCGCCTCTTTTTCTTCCCGTAGTAGAGTTCACAGAGCCTGTAGATGGCTTCGCACTGTTGCAGAAGGATGGTGGCTGCCAAAAGGACTTTGTTACGATCCACGGTGGACATGACTGGATGCTGTGGAAGAGGAAGAGGCAGATGAAGGCTGCAGAGGTCTGCAGCAGGGCTGCTGGTCTGAAAGTGAGATCCAGGTGAGTTGCTCCCCCTTTTTATAGGCAGTATAGGTGTCCCTTTGCATCCTCTAGGCATCCTCTAGGCATCCTCTAGACATCCTTAATATCCGAGATAGGTCCCCTCTGTGAACGTTTTTTCCGTTTTAAACACTTTGTTTCCGTGCTGCATCCGTTCTGCATCCGTTCTGCATCCGTTCCGCTTCCTCCCTGCGTCCAAGCGGATGCGAGTTGCGCGGATGCGGAACGGATGCCTAGCGGATATAGCGGATGCGTAATGGATGCAGAACGGATGCGTAGCAGATGCGTAGCGGATGCAGAATGGACAAATTGGATACATTTTCCGCACAAAAGTTTTGAGCAGCTCAAAACTTTCTGAGCGGATGAAACGTCAATAAACGGATGCTGGATGGATCGAGAGGAAGCAAAACGGAGGCAGTGAGTACATCGTGTTAACCAACGGATGGCAAGCTTTTTTGTCTGTTTTACATCCTCTTTGCATCCGTTGGTGCAGTGTGATAGGGGCTTAAAGACACTTGATCCTTTGGCAGGGATTTGTACATATGCAGTTTAACTTTTGTGATTAGCTTCATAATGAAACTGTAATGCAACTTGATTGTTTTTGAGTTACTTTATAAGTAAAGTCAGGGTACTGAATATCCATAATATTCCTTCCTTTTATTTGCCGCACAGTGACCCTGTGAGCTGGGTTGGGCAGAGAATGACTGAGTTCAAGTATGCAATGTATTGCTTAACCATCACCGCATAAAAGGTTGTAAAATCAGGTTGGTCATATTTGTCATAGCCATATGATGGCCAGGTGCCATCACAGTCATAAATCAAAATAAACTGGATGCAGGATACACAAATGCCGATTACAAATAAAACATCCACTCTGTGCTTTATAATTTTTTTTATGACTGGTTTACATACTCACTAATTCATCCAAATCAGGGGTGGAGAACTGTGGCACTTATATGACTTGTGGACTTCAGCTCCCAGAAGGTGGCTCAGAAATTCTAGAAGTTGAAGTCCACCAGTTATAAAAGGGCCATAGTTCCCTACATCTGCTGTATTTTGCACTCATCTTTCCCTCTAGCAGCTTGGTACTTCATAACATGTTGGGTCTGGTCTATGGGTGTTATGTGAATTTTGTTGTATGTGTATGCTATGTATGCTTTATTGTACAATGTGTATGCTTTATTGTACAATGACAATAAAGTACTATTATTATTAAGCACCCTACAGAAATAGTTACAGATACATGACCTTTCGGCTCAGAAGTTTAGCTGGATTATATGTACGCAGAACCTGAGTGACTGGTGTGTGTCAAAAAGAGGCGGTGAATTTGATTGTGTGAATGTAGATGCTATTTTGCTACTGTAGACTCTCTCTCTGAATCCTTCATCTTTGATCCACTTACATTCCGTTGCCAAGATCACATAGATAAGTGGGTGAAATCACCAGGAAATTTCAAAGGTTACTTTTTTTCTTATGTTGCTTGAATTTCTTTGAGGATAAGGTCAGTGTCCCCATGCCTATGTAAACCATTTTGTGTGTGTTTTCCGGAAGCCTTCCCCCTAGAATGAAATATTTTGGGGATTATTAAAAGATGCAAAATATTATATTCCCCATAGGAAAAATGGAGAAAAAGCTCACAAAGGCATAAAGCAGCCCCAACAGCCTCTAGCAGTGCCAGAAAAGATGGATATTTTGTGCCCAGTAAGAAATCCGGGCCAGGTTGGAGGCTTCCGGTTTTGAGATTCTTCGGCAACAGACTGAAACCTTGTCTTTCCGAGGCTTCGATACGTGCTCGCCGCTGGAGTGCCCCAAGCTGGCTGGTTTCGGGGCTAAGCCACCCCATAGAGGTGGTGAAGAGGGGGGGACTGCCTGTAGGGTTGAGGAGAGCCACATCTCTCCTCCCCAGCTGGTCATTACTGCCTTTCCCAAAGACGGTTGCAGCGGTGCTCAGAAATGGCCACCACAAAGAACTCGACCAGGAAAGAATGTGCAGGAGGAAGATAAGAAGAGAAAGTTTTGGTTGACTGGGTCAAACAGCAAAAGCTACAAATAAGGTACCCTGGAATTTAAACTTAACAACATTGTTCCCAAAGAAGATCTTGAAGCTGCGAAGGAGAGAGAGAAGGGGAAGGATTAGTTTTTTTCTTCCCTTCCTTATACTAACAGCTAAGAGACTTAAGCAAGAAATTGGAAAAAAAATCCACTTTGACATTAATAGATATCTAAGCTGGAAATAAAAGTCAAAGGGATAATAAAGATTTCTGGACATTTAAAGGTTTTTAAAAGCTGGAAAGGAGAAAACAAGAATACAAGGACAGGATCTGGAAAAATGGAGGAGACTGCCTGGAATTAAAGAATGGAACTGTAATTAAAAGTGAAATTTTGATAAGATTCTTCAAAGATACATTTTAATAGAAACTTGGTAACAAAATAATAGAACCCCAGGAAGATAAAGTGGAAAAAAGAAGCAAGTAGTAACGGCCTTGGATTATTGGATTATTTGGTAAGTTTTGGTTTTTGCAACTAGACTGACTAAAATTAACTGGGTGGTTGTTTAAAAGTTTTTAAAATGGTATCTGTTCTGTCCGGAAAAACGCGAGGTAGACCGGGTTCCAACAACAAAGTCTTTATTTCAAGTACAGTTGCAAAATGGAATATTGGCTCAAGCCGCGACAGCCCTTTTATACTTTTCTGTCTGCCGGCTTGTAGCCAATGACATTCATTTGATTTTGCTGCCTTTGTGCGGCTTCGAGGATTGGTTCCTTTTGAACCTATCCCCATTAGTTTTTTAGTAACCAATCAGAATGAGTTATTTTGGAGTCTACTATATTTATACAGAACACCTCTCCCCTCTTAGTTCAGTCCTACGTGGTGACGTAGTCGCGCAGGTAGGTGGGGCTTCTCTTGACTCGACTGGACTTGCGCAGTTCATTATTGTTGGAGACTTCGACCGGTTCGGAAGGGGTTGCTGTGTCTTCAGTCCTTCTCCATGGAACCGTCTGGAAGGGTGAGTCAGCCATTTTACTGTCGCCTGAGTTTCTTAGGCCGGCGGTTTTGCCGCTCCCTCCCGTTTCCTCCGGGCAGGTCGAGCTGGCCTGGCTGGCCCCTTCGGATGGACTCTTCTCGCAACTTTCTTCAAACAGTGAGTCTTTTATTTGCTCTTTTTGATTGTTATTATTTTCGGAGTTTAATTTAAATGGTTCTTTATTGATTTCTCGCATTTCCCCCCCCCCTCTTTGGTTTGAATTTCGTCGTGTTTTTCTATGTGTGGTTGTGTGTTTGCATTTCGTTCTATGTTTTGGGAGCGAAGCTGGTCTATGTGCCGCTTCCATTCCCTGCCATCGTCTACCGTTAGTCGGTAGGATTTGGGGCCTGTTATTTGTGTAATTTGTCCGGGTAGCCATAATGGGTCCCTGGTAAATTTTTTTGCATAAACTAGGTCGCCTATTGCAAAGGTCCTGAATCGAGTGGAGGAGTCGGGGGGTTTTTCTGGTGTGAAATTTGGGTGCAATCTGTCTAGATGCGACCTTAGTTTCCTTCCCATCAGTAATTCTGCTGGGGTTTTGTTGGTTGTAGTACTGGGTGTGATATGTTGGAGAGTGAGTAATCGATTTATTTTATTTTGGACATCCCCAGTGTCCATTTTTTCTAAACCCTCCTTGGTAAACCTGACCATTCTCTCTGCCCTACCATTTGCAGCCGGGTGGGCCGGCACAGTTAGGGCATGTCTTATACCTAGGGAGGCTAGGTATTGCTCGAATTGGAGACTGGTTAATTGTGACCCGTTGTCGGACACTAGGATGTCCGGTAGGCCATGGGTTGCAAATAGTTTGTCGAGTTGTTTTATAACCGTTTCTGTTGTCGTTGATTGCATAATTTTTACCTCCAGCCAATTAGAGTATGCATCCACGACAATCAGGAATGTATGCCCCTTGGTAGGACCCGCAAAATCAATGTGGATTCGTGACCAGGGGCCTCTTGGGGTTTCCCAGTCTCTTAAGGGTGCTTTTGGCGGGGACGGCCTGATTCTTTGGCATTTATTGCACGAATTTACCCAGTATTCGATGTCCCTATCTATACCCAGCCACCAGACATAGCTTCTAGCAAGGCTTTTCATTTTAACTATTCCCGGGTGGCCTTCGTGAAGCATACCCAGTACCTTGGCTTGTAATTTGTTAGGAATAATTACCCGATCACCCCACAATAAACAACCTTTTTGGATTGAGAGTTCAGTTTGTCTGGTCTGGAAAGGTTTAAAGTTCTCAGTTTTTTGGTTTTCCGGCCAGCCTTTACCTACCCAGTTAAGTACGCGGGCAGTCAATGGGTCTTTTGCGGTGGCTCTGGCGACATCATTTGCAGATATGGGTAGATCGGGGCAAGTCTCTATCTGCAATGCTGTCATCGTTGGTGCCGGGTCTTCCTCTGTGGATGGCAATGGTACTCTGCTCAAAGCGTCTGCATGGGAAATTTGTTTCCCTGGGCGATGTGTCAGAGTATAGGAATAGGCTGCTAGGAACTCTGACCATCTAGTCATTCATGGGGACAGAATATTCGGTGTGGGCTTGTTTCCCGCCAAAATTCCTAGTAGCGGTTTGTGGTCTGTTATGATTTGAAAAGTTCTTCCATATAGGTACTCGTGGAAGCATTTCACTCCGGCGACAATTGCTAGAGCTTCTCTGTCCAACTGACTGTAATTACGCTCGGTTTTGGACAGGGTCTTTGAATAGTATGCGACGGGTGCCTCTCTCCCATCAGGCAATTGGTGGCTCAGGATGGCATCGACTCCGAATGGCAAGGCGTCGCAGGCCACCGTCAATGGCAGTGTGTTGCTAAACTGGATAAGAACGGTGTTTAATGTTAATAAGTCTTTTATTCCTTGGAAAGCTTTTTTTTCTCTAGGCCCCCATGTCCAAATTGTTTTCTTGTCCAGTAATCGATGCAATGGATCAGCTATTGTGGCTTTTTGGGGTAGGAACACATTATAAAAGTTTATCAGTCCCAAAAATGCCTGCAGCTCAGTTTTATTCCTTGGTTCTGGTGCGTCTTTTATAGCTCTGACTTTTTTTTCGGTGGGGTGTATGCCCTCTCCATCAATTAAATATCCTAAAAACTCGACGCGATCAGTCATTAGGCAGCACTTTTCTTTCTTTACTTTAAGGCCAGATTCTCTGAATTTATTTAGGACCTCTTTGAGTCTTTTTTTAAGCTGTGTTGCATCTTTGGCTGAAATTAGGACGTCGTCAAAGTATGGCACGACCCCTTTTATGCCATTTAACAGGCGTTCCATGAGGCTCTGGAAAACGCCTGGGGCTACGCTTACTCCAAATTGGAGTCTGTTACATTTGAATGCCCCTTTGTGAGTCACTATTGTTTGTGCTTCCACCTTTAAGGGGTCTACTGGGAGTTGTTGGTACGCTTGTGCTAGGTCTAGTTTAGCGAAAACTTTTCCTCCCCCAACAGAGTGCAGTAGGTGTTGCACAACTGGCACCGGGTACGCGCTCTGTTGCAGCGCGTGGTTCAGGGTAGTCTTGTAGTCGCCACAGATTCGAACCGACCCGTCTGGCTTAATTGGTGTCACAATTGGTGTTTCCCATCTAGCGTGGTCGACCGGTTCTAAAACCCCTTGATCTATTAATTTATTTAGTTGTTCCTCTATTTTTTCTTTTAAAGCAAAAGGAACCCATCTGGCCTTTAGCCTTTTAGGGGTTATCTGTGGGTCTAGACTAAAAGAAATGGGGGTACCCCGATACCCACCTAGGGAGCCGTCAAAGACGTCCTGGAATTCTTGGATCAGGTCTTCTTCCCAGTCAGTTGCGGCCACCCGGTCTACTCCGGTCATCCCGATGCCCAATGGTGTGAACCATTCGATACCCAGGAGGCTTGGTCGATCTCGGTCGACTATCGTTAATGGTAGTACTGCGACATGTTGCCTGTAAGCGACTCGAAAATGTCCCAGGCCGATTACAGGAATTCGGTTTCCCTGATAATCTTTGAGAGTTAGTTTTTGTCTCTGGAGTTCCTTAATTTTGATGTCTGGAATTAGTTTTTTGAGGGTGTCCCATGACACCATGGATAGGAACGATCCAGAATCAACTTCCATTTCGCAGGGGCTGTCTTTGATTTTTACAACTATTTTTACTTTCTTCCCGCTTTCCATCTGAGTGCTTCCAATAGTGAAAGTTTGGTATGCTTTCTCCCGGTTAGTGGCTTGCCTGTTTCGCTGCCACTTTCTCTCGGAGAGTCTTGGCTCAGGCTTTGCTGGGGAGTCGTTTCGTTTCTTTGGGCTGTAATTCTTTTTGTTTCTGCAGACTTTCTCGATATGCCCCCTTTTCTTGCATGCTCTGCAAATGGCATCAAGGAATCTGCAATCGGCTCTGGGATGGTTTCCCCCGCAGCCAGCACATTCCCGCCGATTTCTATTTTCGCGCCCTTTCTTGTTAGCGTATAGGCAGTGGATTTCATCGTCTTCCTCCCCGGATTCTGACGTCTCCTTGAGTTCTTCTTAATGAGTGGTTGTGGGAGATTGTTTTTTTCCTCTGGCCGGGCTTATTTCATCGTTGCTTGCATTCATTTGTTTCATCTTATCTGCCGATTTTTTGGCGGCTTCGGCAGCCGAGGCTTCTGCAATAGCTTCGGCTACTGATATGTTGGGTTTGTTCAGTAGCTTGCTCTGTATAGTTGAGTCTCTTAACCCCAATATCACTCGATCCCGCATCGCTTCATCTAAGTTGAGAAACTTGCACGCTCCCCCTATTTAGCGTAGGGCGGCTACAAAATCAGCAATGGTTTCGCCTTCTTTCTGGTCTCTCCGATAAAACTCGTGCCGCTTTATTAGATTTGACACCACTGGTGCATAATGGGCCTTTAATGTTCTTTGTAGCTCAGTCCACGTCAATTGTTTGACATCTCGGGGCTTTGCCAAAGCCTTGGCCATTTTAAAAATCGCGGGCCCACAGTGTGTCAAGAAAACAGCTCTTTTTCGCTGATCTGAGATTTCCTCCATCTCATTGCTCTCTAGGTACATCTGGAAACGGTCTACATAAGATTCCCAATCTTCTTCATTGGGGTTGGAGGGTGCGGGCGGCGCATTGTTTCCGGCCATTTCTCTTTGTCCGGCTTGTCTGTCACCGCGTGCTCAGTCTCACGTTTAGGACGATCCCACCTTCGTCGCCAGTGTTCTGTCCGGAAAAACGCGAGGTAGACCGGGTTCCAACAACAAAGTCTTTATTTCAAGTACAGTTGCAAAACGGAACATTGGCTCAAGCCGCGACAGCCCTTTTATACTTTTCTGTATGCCGGCTTGTAGCCAATGACATTCATTTGATTTTGCCGCTTTTGTGCGGTTTCGAGGATTGGTTCCTTTTGAACCTATCCCCATTAGTTTTTTAGTAACCAATCAGAATGAGTTATTTTGGAGTCTACTATATTTATACAGAACACTATCACTCTTTGAAGAACTGAAAATGGAACTTAAAAAATGGAAAGAAGATGCACAAGAAGGGAGAAGTTCTTTTGGCTTCGTGTTTCAATTTTTAGAAATGGAGATCTGGAACTATGAGAAGCAACAAGAAATGCTTGCAAAACAAGAAGACTGGGACAAAGAAGAAGCCATCTTTAATGATCAAATAATTTTAAGTGGGGGGAAAAAAGAAAAGGGGGAAAAGAGAGTGAAAGGTTTAAAACAAGAAAAAACAACCAAAAAGAAGAAGGACAATTTGAAAGATAATATTAGAAAGCAACAGAAGAGGGGATTACAGATGAGAGAGTTAGAAGTAGAGAGATGAGGGGGCAAAAAGGGGAGGGAGAAGAAGAGGGGGAAGAAAGCAAGGAAAAGAAATTGTAAAAGACAGAAACAAGAAATGGAGATACAGGGAAAAGATATAAGGATTGTAACCATAAGCTTGTTTGATAATGGGTGAAAATTTAATTGTAAAAGGAATTCTGTAATGGTACATAAGATAGCATTGTTATATTACAATAGAAATAATTTTAGAAAATATGATGATGGATAAAATTTTTATTGTAATGTAGTGGGATGTTTGTTCATAAATAAATGAATTAAAATGATTGAGATAATTAAAAGGCAACATTTTTTTATTATTAGTAATGATTTATAAAAATATAAGTAAGTAAGAAATATGGGGAAAAAAAGGATTAATCATGGAAAGTTTATAAGTGTTCCCAAAGAAGTATGATATTCAGTTGAAAAGAAATGTTAAAGATGTTAAGATTTTAATGCATATTAATGGAATGGAATGTGTGTTTATTTACGTATGTATATAATTTTTTCTTTTTAAGAATATAATGTCTATTTTAAGAATGTACCAAGCAGAATCCGATTGGAAGTTATGTATTATATTGAATGCTATAATCTCAAAGTTATACATTGAAGCTTAAATAAGAGTTTGAATGGACAAAATTAAAGGATATAAAGGTGTCATATTCTAATTGGTAACTACAGGGAAAAATTTGTTTAACAAGAAAAGATAATATCAAATTGTAAGAGGACAGACAAAAGTATAAATATAATGATTTGAATTGTGATGAGATAATCAAAACAAAATTGAGAAAATTAAAAGACGGGAAAATTATGTAGAAACTATAAAATGATAATAAGATATGGAATAGAATATAAAAATGAGCATGAAATTGAGTTTTGTGTCTGTATGAAGAAGTGATAACCTGGGACCATGCTATTTTCAAAAAAGATGTTTTATTTGTATTTTGTTTTTTTGTGAAAACCCAAATAACATTTTCAAAAAAAAAAAAAAGAAAGAAAGAAATCCGGGCCAGGCTATTTACAAACAAAACACTTTCAGCTCCAACTGATGGGATTAAGAAGGCCAGGACATGACTTTGAAAACTTAATAGGATTAACATACCACCAGTCAAATAATAAAAGCATGCAAACCTCAAAATTATACAATGCTGTAAACTGTATAAAAATCCTTGCATTCATCAAGCTAATTTGCCAGCTGTCCAGAACTACATGCTGTTGTTGGTTCTGTTCATCAATAAACAGAATCCTTCTTCCCAATTAGCCTCCATTTTATTTCCAATGCCTTTCTCCTAGATTGGAACTGACCGGAGTTTTCTTCCTCCATGTTGCTTATAAAAATATCTGATTGGAATGTGCAATCTGCAATGTGCATTTGGCAAAAGTTCAAGAAGAATGAGCCTGTAAGGCAAAACATTTAGATTATTCTGATCAAACAGGTTTAGAAGTATTGTCTTTCTTTCTCGGTTTTTTAAATTATCATTTTGGTAGAAATTTGGTTTGCAGAGCGGAAAACTGTAATATATTGTACTATACAAAATTTGTATATTTGCAAAAACCAATTTACAATTTTTTTGTGTGGGTTTGGTCTGCAGAGGAAACCCAAGTGCTTCTGAGGCCATCACATACCTTCCCACACACACACTTACTCCCTTTCCTAATAATCAGGGCCTGACACCTGCAACTTTCTGTTGGCTTCCCCGTTGCCTTGATTGTGGAAAATTGGCAAGAAGTTGCCTCACCTAACAATGCGGTATTCAGGTAACGACCAACTGGAACTGCCTAGATTGCAGTGCTAACCGGTTGTATTGTAGATGCCAAAATTCTGGTGCCAATTGTGAACTTACATTTTCATTAACTTAGGACCTGTTTCTAGTGGTTCTTCTAAAATAAATGCTAAGTCACCTGCAAATGCTTGAAATTTGTATTTTTCCCTTTTTATCTCTGTAAGTATTTTTATACTTTTTATTTGTAAGTATTGCCTAATATTTCTATTTAACACCTTCAATGTTAGTATAAATCAGAGGTGGTATTCAGCAGGTTCTGACCAGTTCTGGAGAATCGGTAGCGGAAATTTTTAGTTTCTGATTGGCCCCACCCCCCTCTCTTCTCTGCCTCCTGAGTCCCAGCTGATTGACTGGGTCTTCTTTGGTTGCCCTGCACAGGAGAATGGAGCTGGAAAGCAGGTTAGTGGGGTGGGGAGGGAATGAGGATTTTGCAGCAACCTTCCCAAATTTTGAATCCCACCACTGGTATAAATAGCAATGGGGACAATGGACACAGCGATGGACCACAGCATACAAGTCTTATAATTAAAGTAAGTTATATTGAAGAATTTTAAAAATCACCTTTGGCGAGATGGCAGCATGTCAGTTTAATAAATAAATAAATATTTAAGGAACATGGCCAAAAAAGACAGGCAAGCTTTGTATCATTTCATGGATTTTTATTGAATTTTGTCTGAAACATGATTGCAAATAACAAAGTCTTATTTTTGATCAATGAAAATCATTCACTTATAATTGTTAAACTCCCTGAGTGATTTGAATTGCAAATATGTGTCTCTGTTGATCTGGACAAGGGAGAAGCTCTTAGCTTTTCTACATTATTTTTGTTAAGAATTCTACACCTTAAGAAATAAATGACAGCTGTCTCTTAACACAGCAACTGTCATACTACACAACACAACTGTCCTAAATCATGCTAGCATTAGCATGTTTTACTGAAGAAACCACAAACATACTGTGTATTCACTGAAAATTTGCTAGAACATCAGCAAAGAAATCACATTAACCTTTAAATGAGTCCAATTCAAGCAATCAAAACTAATATAGTTTTGCAAACAGTATAAACAAGAGACCAAATATCTTCAAGGAGGCATACATTATTTAGCAGGAAATTACATTTTGTAAATCATTCCAAAATTGTTCTATACCCTGTAGATGGAAAGAGGCTCTGATAAAACACCCAAATCAAAAATAAAAATGATCTAAGGAGAATTGTATAAAAGCATGAGCTTAGTGAAACTCAAATTTACCAATAATACAGATCATCCTCAATTTACAAGCATTTGTTTGGCACTGAAAAAAGTGACTTATGAGCATTCTTCACAATCGTTGGCAGTATTTCTATGGTCATGTGATCAAAAATCAGATGCTTGGCAACTGGCATGTATTTATGATGGTTAATAACTGTCTTGATTGTGGCCGTAAGTTGAGGAATATCTGTATATAATACAAGATTTCTTGCCTGTTAATTAACCCTGTATTGCTGTATAATAATAATAACAGCTTCTTCACAAATAATAGCTTCTACCTTTAACCTGTCAGATCATTTAAAATTTTCATACATCTTTCAAAACCATTTTTCAAGGAAAAAGGTTATCCAGCTATTTCCATTGTTGAATGACAGCCTTGATAAATACAGTCCATCAATAATATTAAAGTTACCTGAAAATATATATTTTTAAATTTTGGGTTGCTGTTTCTGCTGTCTTAATGAGCATTAAAACTGTGTCTCCCTTATCAAAAGAGTTGTCCAAAAAGGAGATCATGATTTCACTGACGACCCTCCTTTTCATACAACTAATAAAGAAGGAATTGTACAGATAGTCTCTGACTTACAACCATTTGTTTAGTCACCTTTTGAAATAATAGTGGCACTGAAAAAGGACTGGTTCCCACACTTATGACCAAGCCACAATATCAAAATTTGGATATCAAGCAACTGGCATGTATTCACAACAATTTTAGTTCCCAGAATCATAGGTACCATTTGCAACCTTCCCAACTGGGTTCCAACACACAAAGTCAATTGGGGAAGATGGATTTGTTTAACAATCCCATGATTCAGAAAACAATTGTAGAAATTCAATTAACCGTGACAAAAAAATTTAAAAAATCATAAAATCAGGCACAACTTTCACTTAACAACCACCTGATTTAACAACTAAAATTCTGGTCAAAGTTGTATTATAAACCAAGGACTACCTGTATTTTTGAAAAGCAATCAATATGACAATACTTGTGCATTTGTATGGGCCTCAAATTTTTAGTTTAGTTTCTCAACCATGTAATGAAAGCTAAAGTGACCATTATAAGGTTAAGAACAAGAAATAAGACAGGACAAAACAAGAATGAGATATAAAACATATAAAATATTATTTTGCTAAAAAGAAACACATTCATAAAATCAGCAGGAGGCTTGATTTAAAAAGACATTGCAAAACAAGGTTTGTTAGGAATAACTTTCAACCAATATTTTCCCTCAATACAGTATAACCTTTTACAGAGCATTTCATGAAGCTAACATCTTCACACGTACATTAGACAAACTTTCCAATTTATTCCAATAAGGAATAAAAATGGACAAATAATATTGTGGCAATTTAAGGACTAGAACATATATTCCAGTGCAAATTACAGAAGATACAATATTGTCTTTAGTGCAAGTTATTCTTCCTTATGATCGTAAAAAAAGAAAGAACGAAGGAAGGAAGGAAAACATGGCTTAATCTGTATTAAAACTTTTTGGCTCACTGCCTTAAATTTAATTTCCTTTAAAAGATGTACTGTGTGCTCTAACATCTGCCTAGCTTCTCTCGCTGGGAAAGCAAACAGGCTTGATTCTGGTGAAGTGCTTTGATGGGAAATATCAAGGATATAAATTAGATCAGGAATTGGAAAATCTTCCTGAAAGACAGCAGTTAATTTTCACCATAAAAAAAATAGATCATGTTAACGCTCTTTTCATTTCTTTCCAGCCTTCCCAGCAAATGATTTCAAAATTCAAAATATTTCAGTTTGCAAGCTTATCTACTTTGCAAGCTTGTCTACTTCTTTTCCCATTACAGCATTTTCAATTCCACACGATTTCAGAATCTTTGATGAATTATTGAACCATAAGTAGTAGACAACCAAAGATCTCTACTACTAATGCAAATGCAACAAAATGAAAATAAATTACAACAGGATTCGACCCATCGTAGAAACCAGTTTATGTGAAATTTATCAACGTGTGAGTCTGTGACATTTATCCTGCGTGAGTGAATCTGATTTAATTGAAATTATAACTAACTTTTCCCAATGACAAGTCAGGAAAATTCCAACGTGGCCCTCCTACACCAAAAAAATCATGAAAACTCATAATAAACCAGTGAAGTTGTTTGCTTTATTTTTTTTTCCTACCTCACCTCTCCTTGCTTTTCTTCTGTGTGCAAATACATTCATTTTTAGTGAAAGAAATCTTTCATGTACTCCAAATAGAAGTCTTTTTATATCAGGCTGTTTTTTTTTCTCCTATGCAATTCGTGTCTACACTCGACTTAGCTGGAAAAATCAGAGCCTGTTGCAATTTGGAATGCGCAGACAAAAAACATCTTTGAGACTGGTACAACTGTTAAACTGTGAAAACACATCTAATTTAATATCAGTTTACGTGCAGTTAATACAAACAGTCCTCAGCAACCTATAACCGTTGTTTAGTGACCATTGGAAATTGCAACAGCATTGAAAAAAGTGACTTATGACTGAGCTTCACAATTAAAACCGTTGCAGCGTCCTCATAGTTATTTGAGGAAAAATTGAGTATTTGGCAATCAGAATGTATTTACACTGGCTGCATTGCCCTTGGGTTATTTGATTGTCATATGCAACCTTCCCAACTGGTTTCCAGCAAGCAAATGCAAGCCAGATTATCCCGTGAGTCTCTTAACGGCAGTGATTTCCTTAACACTGTGGCATAAAGGCAGCCATCTTGTATAGCAACAGAAATTTTGGTTGTACCTGCAGTTGTAAGTCAAAGACTACCTGTACAGTCCATGTCTTGACATTTCTAATGAAAAAAAATTAATAGATTCTGGCTGGGAAAAAACTTAATTGGGTAAAGGTCTTCCAATATCAGTTTATCTGTTTAGTCAGTGGGCAAAAATCTACTAATTGTCAGCATTCCAATGACACTAATACTGCTTTGCTAACTCTCATTGAATCAATAATACAGTAATATAAAATTTCAGTGTTAAGAATGAATGTTTCATATAAAACTTTATTTCTTAGGATATTCCAGGACAAAAGATCCTATGTATAAATTGCTTGTGAGGGGAAAAAAAGATATTTGGAATTTCTCTCTCTCTAAATTAACTGTTTTTTACAACAACTGGGAAAACTATCTATAATATATATGCCAAACCTCAAAGAAAAAATGTTGCTTTGCCCTCTGATCAGTGCACTTTTAAAAAAAGTGCACTGATCAGAGAGCAAAGCAACATTTTTTCTACGTAAATTATTTTCTCAGTGCATTTTAATCAATTAAGAGGTGGTTTTGCGAAGTAACTAACCAATTAGCTAAATCCTTCTAGTTATATAATTCATATTATATCATCCAATGTGTGGAAACTATGAAAGCTGAATCAATAGTCAGAGCTAGGAAGCTATTTTGCCTATGAGTCTATCAATTTTCATAAAGTAGAGCTGTAATTAGCATTAACAAACTGAAAATGCTAACATGGGTCCAATGAATGCAATTATTTTCTTATAACAAAGCTATTTTGTCTTGACACGCTGTATCTTGTCAAAGGGATCTGTGTTTCTAGTTCTCCCTGGCAATAAAAGGCACATTAGTGAAAGTTGAGCTCAAGTACACATATTAATTAGAATCCTGGATGCAGGACAAGGAATATCAAGAAGAAACAGGAATGTCATACTATTGACAGTTTCTTACATCTTATTCCCTGAGAAAAGCTTTTACAGAACTTCACTTTCAAACAAGACCAACAGCCTATTTGGATGGAAAATACAGAGGATGACCAACTACACACCTTTTACGCACTTGCAATAACTTATAGGAGGAAGATTTGATCCATTATTCATTACATTGCAAACTTTATCAGGAACTCTGGTCTAGAATTATTATGATCTGGTTAATGCAACTGAAACAATCTAGATTAGAACAACAAAAAAAGTCTCCTGTTGCCTGATGAAGACAAACATGTAACAAAACACAGCATTGCTTGCAATGGCTACAAGAAAGCTAGGAAAGCCTGACATCCTGACAAAATAGTGCTGCAAATAGGGATGGATTGAATTGATACGACTGCTATAATTTTATACGTATTTTGCTAATGGTTTTGTTTATTTGCGAAGGTTGCAAATAAACCTTTATGTGGCAGCCGAACCCTTTTGTGCTTCAGTTTGGTGAAGAACTCTATTGACCATACGAGACCAAAAGAGAGAAACAGCAACAAAAAAAGTCCATAAATACCCCCCCCCCACACACACACACACTGGTGAATCTCCCCATAATTATTAAACCAAGCAATCTTAACATATCAATTAAGTTAATCGATAACTTAAGAAAAACTGAAATATCCCTGATATATTTTCTGTGCCTTGGTTGGGTAAATGCGTCAAACCAACCACCTGCATGGAAACTCAGTCAAATCTGAGGAAGTCAACTTTCAAACCACTTAGCGAGGTCCTGGATGGTCTTGGGTTGTTTCCCCACCTCTCGGACTACCTTACAAACCTTGCAACAATGTTCTGTCCAAAAGGACGACACCCTCACATCATACTCTTTCCTCCAGGCGAAATGCTTTCGGTACATGTTCTTGTTTTTATCTAGGAACTTCAGGTAAACCGCCAGCTCCATGGGGTCGGAGAAGTCGTCGGCATGAATGAAGGCGTCGGAAGGGATGAACCGTTCGTAGTTGGCCCTTGGGGGCCCCAAGACGATGGGGACCGCCCAAGATTCGAAAGCGTTCCTCCAGAGTTTCTCGGTGATGTAGTCCTGATGCTGGGAGTTTTCAAAAGCCAAGTAAAACTTGTATTCCGAGACCGTCTTGATCAGACTGTTGTCTTTGAGCGACAGTTTGTGAGATCCATAAACATCGATGGGGAGATATTTTTTTAGCTGGTGGTAATAACGGACCCGGGCATGACCTTCGTTCCAGTTACTGATCACCCAGGCCACCAGCTTCGTCTTCTTGGGCAAGGTGAACTGGACCAGGGGTTCCGGGCGGAGCTTGAGGTACCCATAGGGTACAAAGACATCCGAGTCGGCCCGGTAGGACAGGGTCCAGTTGAAAAGGCCGCCCAGGTTCCGCAGGCCCGTGGTGTGGGTGGGCGACTCCATGTTCATCCAGACCCACCGTTGCTCTGGCGGCCTTTGCTGGGGCAGTTGGCCCAGGCCATGCCACTGCAGGTCCCGGTGATGGAAGACCACGGCCTGCGCCTGGGGCTGGAGGCTGTGGTTGGTAGAGAGGCGGCAGGCGCTGATGTTGAATTGCCAGCAGTTGTTAGTGACCTTGTGCCCGAAAGGCGCCCACCAGACCAGCACCGTCACCGTCACCTCGGGGTCTTCTTTCTCCGGCTGGGGGGCCCCAGGGGCCGCCGCGTCATTCACACTGTTGGCCGTGAACCAGCCGAGCAGGATACAGCAGGTCAAGCAGGCCGCCAGGACTGGCCACTGCCGCCCGCTCGGCACTTTCCACAAGCCTCGGCGGGCGCGGGGATCTCCAGAAACCGACTCGGGGGGTTCCATGAAGAGGCGGCGCCTGCGCCACGGAGGCAGCTGGTCTCCGGCCAAAGAGCGCAAGCGACTCCGGTGGCCGCCGCCGGCGGTGGGGACTGAGGGGAAAAGCCTCCTGGCGGCGGCGGCGGCTATCTGAGTCCCCGTCCAAGAAGAGGAACGCGGCGTCGGGAATGCATGCTGGTGGTAGGGGCGTTGGCGTTGCTGTTGGCATCGTCTCCGCCCGGTGACCTGCCCCTCAGGTGGCGGCGGCGCCCTCGGGAGGTGCTGCTCGACCTCTTCAAAAGAGCCGTCCCGCCTCGCCATTCTGCCCATCCTCCCGGAGCCGGAGCCGGAGCCGGAGCCGGCGGGGCTGGCCTAGCGGCGGTCCTGCCCCCCGCCCCCCCCCCCCGTGCGCTCAGCCCCCCCTTGCTGCGCGGATTCTCTCCTGGGAGGGCTGACGGACCCTTCCCCCATTGGCTTTCCGCCTGCCGTCCGTCACAGGGCTCCGCGGCAGAGATTCCTCCGGCGGTGCCTCCCACCCCTCAGTTGCAGAAAAGAGCGGCGAGGCGAGGCGAGGCGGCGGCCGAACGCCGCTCTCCCATCGAAAGAAAGGCCCCTGCGGGGATGGGCGCGCAGGCAAGAGGGGGGGGGGGGATAAAATGTGTGTTGACGACCGGTGGTGTGAAGGTGGCTTGGTGGGCGTGGCAGGGGAAGGAGACCGCAAAATCCCCACTCCCTCCCCACCCCACTAACCTGCTTTCCAGCTCCGTTCTCCTCTGCAGGGCGACAAAAGAAAACCCAGCCGGTCATCTGGGACTCGGGAGGCAGAGAATAAGATGGGGACCGGGCCAGTCAGAGGCCGGATTTGCCGGTTCTCCTAACTATTCAAAATTTCCGCGACCGGTTGTCCAGAACTGGGTCAGAACCTGCTAAATACCAGCTCTGGGCACAGGCCAGCGGTAAATCTATTTTGCTTGTAGCTATTCCGTTGGGTGGAGAGACCCAGGACAGGAGCCGCCGGACCCCTGAGCAAAAGAAAGGCGTTTGGGAGAGAGGATGGAAGACGGCTTGTCCACGTAGTCCTCGACTTACAACAGTTCATTTCCTTTCGTGACCGTTTGAAGTTCCAACGGCGCTGAGAAAAGAGCAGCTTATTGGTCGTTCTTCCCCACACTTAGAACTGTTGCAGCATCCCGTGAACAAAATTCAGATGTTTGGCAACTGATTTGTGAGGTTTGCTAGTCAGTGCCCCTGTGGGGGTCAGTGGGATTCTCCCTTCTGCAAACTTCTGACAATCAAAATCAACGGGGGAAGCCAGGTTCGCTTAACAACCGGGCTACGAACTTAACAGCTGCAGGGATTCACTTAACAGCTGTGGCAAGAAAAGTTGTAAAATGGGGCAAAACCAACAAACATCTCCCTTTGCCACAGAAATTTTGGGCTCAATTGTGGTCGTAAGTCTCTCAAAAGATTCATCTAAAGCAGCAGTATCAAATTCAGGTCATCATCCCAAAATGTATTGGGACTTTTTTCCCCTTTGCTAAACCGGGCGTGGACGTGGCCAGTATGTGAGGCATCCAGTGGGCAGACCAGGATCCCTGGTCTAAAGCCTTTGTGACTTCATGGCATGGCAGAGGGGAGGGGAACCAGACCAAGTGAGCAGCAGGGCAGTGCATGAGTTACAGGTTGCCACAAATAGACATGCACACAGCTCAACTTGTGTGAATGGCAGACTGGTGCACATAAACATGCAGTTCAACTTACACAAGTTGATTTGCACTCCGCGTGGTCCAGTTGCAAATAGGCCACGGTCCGTTAGTGGATCATGCCCTGGGGGTTGGGGAGCCCTCAGTCTAAAGATTCATTTCTTCTGGGAATTGTTTCTTACTGGGTTTAATTTGGATACATTCTTCTTCCTTTGGTTGGAGTTTCTCACTTCATTGGTTGTGCCTCAGAGTAGGCTAGTCATGCCTCGATAATCTCCATTTTCTCTTCTAGTTTACTCCTGTTACCTGTGCAGTTTGGATCTTCTATAGGCATGAATGCATACATGGCACCTATTTTACATATCACAATGTTGCTCTTTTTTTTTTCTTTCCCATTACTGTTTTTTCCCCAAGACTATTTATTTATTTATTTATTTATTTATTTATTTATTTATTTATTTATTT
>BLBF01000006.1:12949027-12966452 GCA_015471245.1 Laticauda colubrina | reverse complement strand
TTTATTTATTTATTTATTTATTTATTTATTTATTTATTTATTTATTTTTATTAATTTTGATTTGTCAATCTCTTGGAAGATAATAGGTATAAGTATATACATAGTTATGAATACATGAAATGGGTGCATATAAGAAAAATAAAAGAAACAATAGGACAGGGACGGTAGGCATGTTGGTGCGCTTATGCACGCCCCCTACAGACCTCTTAGGAAAGGGGTGAGGTCAATAGTAGACAGTCTAAGGTTAAAGTTTTTGGGGTTTGGGGAAGAAACCACAGAGTCAGATAGAGTATTCCTGAAATTGACCACTCTGTTGCTGAAGTCGTATTTCCTGCAATCAAATTTGGTGAGGTTAACCTTAATTTTGTATCTATTGTGAGCTGGTGTTGTCATTGTTGAAGCTGAAGTATTCATTGATTGCATTCATATTCATTCATTGCAATGTACGATTTTATATACTATACTTAGATCAGACTGAAGACGGCGTAATTCAAGGTTTTCTAGGTCTAGAATTTCAAGTCTGGTTGAATAAGGTATTCTGCAACGGGTAGAGGAGTGGAGAACTCTTCTTGTAAAATATTTCTGGACTTTCTCAACTGTACTAATATCAGATACGTAAAGTGGGTTCCAGACTGATGAGCTATATTCGAGTATTGGTCTAGCAAATGTTTTGTATGCTCTAGTTAGTAGTGTGATATTACCAGAGAAAAAGCTACGTAGTATTAGGTTAACAACTCTTAATGCCTTTTTGGCTATTTAGTTACAGTGGGCTCTAGCATTTAGATCATAAGAGATGAGTATTCCAAGGTCCTTTACAGAGCTTGGATCACCAACAAGGTCTTGACTATTAAGCTTGTATTTTATTTTCTGATTTTTTTTGCCAGTATGTAAGGCAGAGCATTTACTTGTTGAGATTTGAAGTTGCCATTTGTTTGACCATTCTGATACATAGTCAAGATCTTTTTGAAGGGTAGCAGTATTGTCTGTGGTATTGAACAGCTTTACATCATCAGCAAAAAGAATGCAGTTGTTCTTAATATGATCTTGCAATGGCTAAAATTGTTTAGCATTCTAAAAATTAAAAACCTCAAAAAATTTCAAAAGTTTTTTTAAAAAATATTTTTCCAAAAATAATTACAAATTCTAAAAATTCCCTTTCTTAAAAGTTAGTCTTTTACTTCTTCTTGGGGCTAGTGTTGAAGTACATACAAATGAGGTCTCCCTCTAGGTACAGTTTGTAATCCACAAATGAATAAAAGAATGAAAAGAAATAAAAACTCAGCTAAAAAAAAGAAAAAGAAATCTCAGCGTACAGTTACTGTAAAAGATTATGGAAAAATAATAATTGTTAAAATAGCGGAGAAGTCCCTTCTGTCTTTTAATAATTTGTAATCTTTGGGCCCTTTCTTTTAAAATTTCATTAAATTTTTTAAAAATTTACTTTAAAAATTAAAAATATTTAAAAATTAGTTTTATGTGAAGTTTTGTTTTTATTTTATTTTTTTTGAACCATCTTTCCAATGCTGTATTCTCTGGGTTCCTTCCTTTTAAAAAATTGATCTTATCTCCCTCTTGTGGTTAGCACTGAAATAATACTGTAAATTTAAATTCTTATGCTCTGTGTTATGACTAGTGCTGAAATAAGACAAGTGCAAAACAGATGATCCTCAAGATAGCAGTTTGTAATCCACATAGGAAAGACAAGAAATAGAAATCTTTTGCTCCAGAATCATCAAATCATTAATTTGATTATTAAATCAAATAATCTCAAAGGTTATTCTTTTGCTCATATTAATGGCTAATGCTGAAATAGTGTTTACATACAATGGAGCAAAGCCAATTTAGGTTGTCATTTTCTTGACTTTTTAGCAATTGTTGCCAATTCCAATCCTTCCATTTATAAGCATGAATGATTGGCAAGTCCTGTACCAAACTATACAATGGAAACAAAATATCTTTTGTTGTTATATGAGGATCAAAGAATGTGTGGTGAAATAATCATGAAGAAATAAAGGATTCTTTACTATTTGTTTTTATTTGTACATATATAATTGCTTGCCCACCTACAAAACAGTTTCTAAGTTACTATATTTCAAGACACATCAAAATACATACAAAATTATAAACTTAATTTACAAAGATAACAATAAATACAACACACATTCCTACTCTGGGATTGTTAAAAACAACACCATTGTGAGATAAATGTTGTGAATAAATGAAATACAAGTGAATTGAAGCTATAAAAGTAGTAGTAAGAGATGTAACATATGTTCAAATAAACAAAAAGATATTTTGGTCTTTTCTACATAACAAAAATATGAAATATATTTAAAAAAAACACAGTTGATTTTGCTGCTGTGTTTACTTAAAAAGGCAAATTAGTTCCATTCCCCACCAAATGAGTTTATTTGAAATGGGATAGCCATCACAAATTTGTAAATACAATAATAAAACTTTTTCCCTCTGTCTTTTGTAAGGTGCTTTCAACTGAAGGACATTGCCCTTTGAATAAATAGAGTTGTGTGTATCTCTAGTATTCACTCATTTCTTTTCCTATGTGTGGCAGGATTTAATTTGCCCACTTTTGGAAGGCAATTATTCTGAGCCTGAGATTTGATCTTTCCGCCATCTTAATGTGAGCTGCAGCAGATCTGTCACTTGGGATATACCTTCTCAGGTTGATAAGGGCAATCCGAAATATTTTCATTCCTGGGAGGGATTGAAACAAGAGGAAACTTGAGGGAACTGGTTTGAAAGGCTTATCTAATTCCCCTGATACTAGATTAACTTACAAAACTGGACTGCTTTTGGAAGATGGGGTTGCCATGTACAATAGGGGTCTCCTCCCAGGCCATGGACTGGCACTGGGTTGTGGCATGCCAGAAACCAGGCCATGCAAACAATCGAAGCGCCATTTGTGGGATTCAGGCAGCACGTGAAACCACGCTGCCTCTTGTCCATGAATAAACCTCTCTCCACAAAACCGGTCACTGGGACCCAAAAGGTTGAGGGCCTCTGATGTACAAGATTCTAGTTCTGTTTTCTTTTGCCCACCTTTGTTTAATCATTGGGATTTGAGAGAGAAGATAAGAGGTCTGTGAGAATATGGATCTCTAGCAATGTCCAGTTCAGGGCTAAATTTGAGAGATACGTCTGACTAGGAAACCAAGTCTCCCAATGTCATTAGTTTTACTTCAAAACATCCAATAGAAACAGTCTTTTTAAAATTGATTTTTACTAGGATGTGCTCTCACTCCCCAGGGAGGAAGCAAAAACTGTGAAGGTTCTGTCGATCTCAACTTACTCTGGAAATGCAGTGCACCAAAATAATAACCTCTTTTCAGGAATCAGCAATCTTTGGAAGCAGTGGTCCCTACTGCATTGTGAAACCCAAACTAAAAACAAATCATTTAAAAATGTGTGCTTTTAAAAAAAATGATATATAGTAAAAGAAGTAAAAAATACTCCAAATGGAATATGTTCATAGAAGAAAGAGCACCTTACAAAAGAGAAATGTATCTTGGACATCGTATGGATGGTGAACAAGGAAAAAAAATACAACCCCAAATTTCTCAACAAAACAATAAAATGGCAATTGGAACTTTATCTTCTCTAGCTTGTCGATTGTATTCATCTTGGTCTTTAATGGTGTTCACCCTTTCTCCTTGCCAGCATAATAGGACAACAAAATCTTTTCAGAATAACAAGAGTTGGAAGGGTCCTTGGAGGTCTTCTAGTTTAACCCATGCTCAAGCAGAAAACCCTATGCCATTTTCCTCCCTAACAGTTTTTCTCTACAAAAAAGAAAAGTTGGGAAAAGAGGACTCGAAGAACTTTCACTTCTAAAAGAAAAAAGAAAAAAAAAGTGATGACACAAAAAGCCCCACTCCTTTAGTAGTATACTTAAAACATTTTTGGAATATTACTCAAGTTTCTCACCAGCAAGGGGAAATCTGTGACTGGGGAAAGTCCATTATTCAGACTGCTGTGGAATTAAACATTCCTCTAACATGAAACCAAAAACTGAGGTCTAGTAAAAGAGGTAATTTTCATTCTGCTGTCATGGTGGATAAGACAGAAGTAAACCAATTCTAGAATTTCAGCCAGATAGACTTCGAGGTGGGTGTACAAATGCAACGGGGACCATGCTTTTTGAGGAATAGATGGTGACTTCCAATCCTTTATGGGCAATCCCAGACTTACAACCACAATTGGGGAGTAGAATCTCTATTACTAAGCCAGGTAGTTGTTAAGCGACACGTGCACTTTCCCTCACAGTTGTTAAGTGAATTAGTACAGCTGTTTAGTGAACAACATTAAGCCAATCTGGCTTCCCCCATTGGTTTTGCTTGATGAAACCCCAGCTGGGAAAGTTGCAAATGTCAATCAAATGCCTTGGAACACTGCAGGCCTGAAATTTGATCATGTGACCATGGAGGAATCTGCAATGGTCGTAAGTGGAAGGACCAGTCGTAAGTCATTTTTTCCTGTGCTGTTGTAACTTCAAACAGTTGCTAAATAAATGATTATAAGTTCAGTACTACTGATTACTCTTATCTCAGAAACTTCTTGCCTCAAAAGCCTGGAGGACTGAGTGTAAAAACGGATAGGGAAAAAAACCCATTGAATTTCCCTTTTTCCTTAAGCAATTCCATCTTTATCGCTCCTGCACAGCTTCATCAATCAATAGTGTTCTCAGATCAAAACCGGCCTCAATGGAGGCCAGTCAAAAACCACACAAAGGAAATAGGAACATGAGAATTGAGCTCAAAGTTAATGATAGACTTGTCTGTTTTAGATTTGCTCAGACTGCCAGTTTTAACATTAACAACCTTTGAGGACCTTGCAAATATAAAATACCAACTTCAAATTTAATTGGAACGATCTGGAAAGACGGGACTTTTTTGTGTTATAAACTAGTGAATTTTGTAGTAGTAACCTAAGTCATAGATGATCATCTTAGATACATGGTTGGCAGGTGCCAAAATTTATTTTATAAGCAACTTTATAAATACTAAAATATAATTGTCTATGTTCAGATAAATGTGACAGCCATAGATTTGCTTTTCTTCTGCAACTTCCATCAAAGGAGATTCAAATTTTTCAGAATGACTATCCTAGAAAGGAGAAAGTATCAAAATGGAGATTCATAAGTATTATATTTGTGGAGCAGTTCTGTACTTCATTTTAAACAAATTTCACCATGAGTGGAAGGAAATCAAGTAATTCTTCCTAACTGGAAGGTGAAAATCTACTTAAGTTGACGTAGACATTCCTACTCAACCAGAATCTTTCCCATTAAGGACAGAATATCAATGAAATAATAAGTTATTAGGGCCCCAACAACATAATTTTTTGGTAAATAAAAAATGAAGTTGCTGCCTTTGTAAATCTGAGAAATCTAAACATTATTGTGCAATGTGGAATTTCTGAAATTGAAAATTCATTTTAAGATGCAATAAAGAACTAAGCAACTCTAAACATAAATATTTCCAAATAAGTTGCAGGGAGTTTTATTCCCAGATTATGTCACTTAAATTGTTGAGTGAAAAGTTGGAAGAGTAGTCCCAAAGATGTTTCTTTCAAAGGGCAACTGGACTATCTTGTTTTGCTTGAAGACATTTCGCTTCTCATCTAAGAAGTTTCTTCAGTTCTGACTGAGTGGTGGAGAATGGAAGGATTTATATTCCTTGCAACATGTGGTCATTAGCCCTCATTCAAACAGTTGTTGAAGCCACTTGAAGCCATCTATGCCCCCAAAGTCACCCGAATCCTGTAGTTTGCAATTTTGTTTCTGGAAATCCGTTCATACTCTTGCACAATTTGAAGGGTATTCATCTCAAAGAGCATAGCTAAATATTTACAGAGATTCTTAGTTGTCCAGATCATGGTATCTCAAAGGTGTTTTCTTTCAAAAGATAACTGGGCTTTCTTCAAGCAAAACAAGAAAACCCAGTTGCCTTTTGAAAGGAAACACCTTTAGGGCACCTGGACAACTGAGAATCTCAATAGACATTGGGAAGAGTAGTATTCATATCTCAGCTCAATCTTGAAGGTCATTGATTGGATAGGTCAGCTGGATCAGCTACTGTACATCAACCCTGAATATCAGTGAGGGGATAGATGTTGCAATCAGGATTGGCCTAACATCTTACAGGACAATTTGGGCTATCTATGGGCGATAATAATCTTCCATTAGCAGAGTTCATATGTGAACTAGTTTCTAGTAACCAGGAACTAAAACTTATAAAGATATCCATCAAAAGGAAGTGTATCCCCAAGCCACAGAAGACAATCTAAAATCTATAACTCATGAATCCGGGGGCTGCATTACATCTTCTTAGAAGGCATTCAAAAGAATCTCTGTGATATCACTGGGAAACGTGGATTAAACAGCCTTTCTGTTTCAGCTAATCCATCTTCAAAAATTATTCAGAATTATTCAAATTATTAAAACAGCTGTAGTCCATTAGGTTGGTAATATAAGGTAAAACCCAGTTGTGAATATACAGTAGGCAGGAGGTCTAACTAAAAAAAAATCATTGTGAATATACAGTAAGTTGGAGGTATCTGAAATTTCTGAATGCTGCTTTTGTGATTCAAAATTGCAGGTAACTGTTCAAAGTAGACCTTGCAGGGGGAAAGATGTATTAAGCCAAAAACCAGAAGTAATGTTATAATTATTTTTAGATTAACACTTTTTAAAAAAGATACACTTTCCTGAATTACAGAGAAATAGGGTTTTTTCCCTATCTCTCAGCTGCCATCTGCTAGCTATTTCAATTTATGTAGTTTAGAGAGGGTAGCTTTCTTCTATTTATTTATTTAGCGTATGGAATAGAGTAGATGGATAACAGTAGTAAAAATATATAAAAGGAGCACATGATACTATGGTACACGTATAATGGAAATATGTGTAAGGTATGAGGAAGGAATTCAAAAAGTGAACCAACATATTTCAAAATGTAACTTGTAACATGTATGTTATCGATTACATTTTGAACCGTTATATATTTTTAAATATGTTGGTTGATGAAAATAAATATATCCATATCCATATCCATATCCATATGCATATGCATATGCATACACACACACATATATGGAATTCAGCTTTGTTCAGTTATTTTCCCACGTCATTATAGTTGTGCTTTTAAAGTTTGATAGACGAACACAATACAGAAGCCTGATGATTGCAGATGAGATTCTGTCGAAACGTTGCTACAACTTTAAAAGCACAACTACAATGACGTGGGAAAATAACTGAACAAAGCTGAATTCCATATATGTGTGTGTGTATGCATATGCATATGGATATGGATATGGATATGAATATTACATACATACATACATACATACATACATACATACATACATACATATATATATGGATCTTTGGTTATTCGGGTTTTCTCCCGCGTAAAATTGGAAGTATTTTGGTGATGTTTCGACGAAATCTCATTCGTCATCTTCAGGCTTGTGTCTTCGGCTTTGTGCTTCTCGGAGTAATGTGAGCTTGCAGCTGCTTCTTCCTTTTAACTGCCAGTGGGGGTGCGACTTGACTGGGTGGGGGCTTGGCTATGTTCTGATTGGGTGGGGATGTGTTCTCATTGGTTGGGGGCCTGACTGTGATCTGACTGGTTGGGGGACTGGCTGTGTTCCAATTGGCTGGGGGTGTGTTCTGTTCAGGTGGGGGCTTGGCTGTGGTGGTATCATCTTGTGTGGCCCTCGTGGGTCTGGTGTCATTCTTCATGTTAGGTATTCGTTTGTTAATGAGGGCGGGTTTCCAAATGGCTGGTAGGCGGGAGTTATCATCTCGTTTATTCATGTTGTGTGGGCGTTTTTCTATCTCTATGGCTTCTCTGATTATTCTGTTGTTGAAGTATTTTTAAAGTCAATCTCATGTCCTGTGGCTTTCAGGTGTTGGTATTTTTAAAGTCAATCTCATGTCCTGTGGCTTTCAGGTGTTGGACCAGGGAAGAGGTTGGTTCTTCTTTTTTGATTGAGTTCTTGTGTTCTTCAGTGCATGCACTAATTCTTCTGTTGGTTTGCTCGATGTATGTGGAGGTACAGGCGGTGCATGGGATTTCATATACTCCTTGGTTTTCTTACTCAATTCTGTCTTTAGGGTTTCTTAGGATGGTGGATATTTTTCTGTTTGTGCAGAATGCTGTTTTAATGTTGTGTTTTTGGCAGATCTCGCTGATTTTGTCTGTAGTGCCTTTTATATATGGGAGGAGAACTTTGCCGTTCTTTTGTTCTCTGTCTTGGATTTTGGTTGGGGTTTCTTTTTGGATTAGGTGGGTAATCTTTCTTTGGAATCCATTGGCTGTTAGTATGTTAGTGAGAGTATGTAGTTCAGTTTTTAGGTGTTGTTTGTCGGCTAAGCATTTTGTTCTGGAGGTGAGTGTCTCGGTTACGGAACTGATCTATGCTGGGTGGTGGTGTGAGAGTGCATGTAGATAGCAGTTTGTATGTGTTTTCTTCTGGTAGATGGTGTGTCCTAGGGAGCCATTGGATTTTTTGTATGCTAAGACATCTAGGAAGGGAAGCTGATTGTTAGCTTCTGTTTCCATAGTGAATTGTATTTTGGGGTGTAGGTTGTTGAGGTGTGTGTGGAAGTTGTTCAGTTTTTCTTTCCCATGTGGCCAGATTATGAAGATGTCATCTACGTATCTGAGCCAGAGTTTGGGTTTGTGATCATATTTTTCTAGAGCTTGTGTTTCAAAGTGTTTCATGTAGAGGTTTGCAATGACAGGTGAGAGGGGTGATCCCATGGGTGCTCCTTCTATTTGTTTGTATTTTTGTCCATTGTAGGTGAAGTATGTATTGGATAGGCAGTGGTTGGTCAGATATAGGATGTGCTTGGGGGGGTTGTATTTGTTTTAGATGCTGTCAAGGCTTCTTTTATAGGCACTTGGGTGGAGAGGGATATGACATCGAAGCTCACTGGTAGGTCGCTGAGCTGAAAGTTTTGTTTCTTTATGATCTCAATGAACTGGAATGAGTTTCTTATGTGTGAGTTGATGGATTCTGCATAGGGCTGTAGTTGTTTGGCGATAAATTTGGCTAGGTTTTGTAGAGGTAAGCCTATGGAGCTGACTATTGGTCTAAGTGGAGTTCCTTCTTTGTGTATCTTGGGGAGACCATAAAGCTTAGGGCATCTGGATGATTTCTCTCTGGGTATGATTCTTTGCTGGATTTCTTTGCTGATGGGGGAGGCTTTTATTTTGGATTTTATTTTTCTCGGTAGGTGGTGGTGTCTGTGTTTAGAGGTTTGAATGTGGGGTCTTGGAGTAGGTTGGTTAACTTGGTTTGGTAGTCAGATGAGTTCATAATTTTGCAATTTTGCCAGTGGGGGTGCGACTTGTCGTTAAAAGGAAGAAGCAGCTGCAAGCTCACATTACTCCGAGAAGCACAAAGCCGAAGACACAAGCCTGAAAATGCCGAATGAGATTTCATCGAAACATCGCCAAAATACTTCCAATTTTATGCGGGAGAAAACCTGAATAACCAAAGATCAATCAATCTCTCTCTCTCTCTCTCTCTCTCTCTCTCTCTCTCTCTCTCTCTCTCTCTCTCTCTCTCTCTCTCTCTCTCTCTCTCTCTCTCTAGCCACCTATTCGCCCAAGGCAACTCAAGGTGGGTTACACAATATAAAACCATATTTAAAACAAAAAATAAAAATATAACTAGGACATTTATCCAATTAAGCATAGTATTTGTTATTTGGAGAAAATCTGCTTTTTCTCCTGCATAAGCTATCAAAATAGCAGCTAGTCACTAAATGATCCTGTGTCTGGTGAGCTCTCTTTTATGTACAGTAAATTAATGTGATGAATGTTCTGTTGTTTTCAATGCACACGTTTGCTTTTGGGGAGCAGGAAAGAAAGGAGATACTACATTCTTACTTCTTATGACTGCATGCCTGGAGTAATAAGGTTGAGAACGGAAGCAGCTTTGATTCTGTGATACTGGGTTGAAGCCTCCCACAGGAAAATTTCTTTTCAAGCTCCAAATCCTTTCCAGAGCCACTGTCCATAACATACAGAAGAGCATTATTATAATTGTATTATATTGCAACCACAATTGAGACCTGGGATTTAATTGAAGCAATCGTTAAGTGGAACATCACAGTTTTATGGTCTTACTTCAACCTTTTTTTTTTTTTTTTGGCTCTACTGAGCCATAAACTAATGGATTGCTTTGAATCTTATTGGAACACTGTAGGCAAAAAGGAAAAGCCAAAAGGCCCCGTTTAGGATCTATAACAGGGCTGTCAAACTGGATTTCTTTGAGGGCTGGATCAGCATTGTAACTCTCCTCTGTGGGCTGGTGGTGGTGGCGGTGGTGGGATGGATGCTTCCTGCAGCACTCTGCCAACCAAAATGGGGTGCAGGGGGTCTGCGCACAGCCCTCCTGTGCCTCATTTTCACCCTCCATGGCCTCCTACAGCATTGTGCTGGCCGAAAATAGGCCGTTTGGCCCATTTGGGGCTCAGGTTTTGGCCTGGTTTTCCGCCATTTTCAGCTGACAGTTCTGCAGGAAGCCATGGAGAGTGAGGAGTGGGGGCCACACATAGCCCATTTTAGCCACCAGAGGCACCACAGGCTGCTCCCTTGATATTTCCAGATCAGTCCCATGGGCCAGATTTAAGCACCCCCTTGAATGTGACACCCCTGATCTATAACGTTTCATCTGCTCAGGACCAGGAAGTGATACATGGAAGTCTACATGTAGTCCTTGAATTATGACCACAATTAGGAACGGAAATCCATTTGTAAATTGTCATGGTAGAAAGCTGAGATTCCCACATGACCAGAAATGATGTTTATGAACTTTTTTGCAGTGGTTGTTGAGCAAATGTGATAGTGATTAAGCGAGCATGGTGGTTATATTAAATGCAAATTCATTCATTCAAATAGCTTTTTGCTAGAAAACTGGCAAAAAAGTCACAAATGGCAGTCACATGACCATAAAACATTATGACTGGTTGCCAAGCGCCCAGCATGTGACCATGGTGGAGGGGTACATGGCCATTTATGAAATGTTTTATGCGCCTTGAATGCACTGTGACTTGCTTTGGATTAATTATTACTACACAGACCAGCACCAACCCCAAGAGAACAGATTACACAAATACAATAACAAATTTACTGAATGAAATCTTATGAAATCTTCCCACTGTAAACACTTCAGAATTTGAATTTTCCCCCTGTTATCTTGTTTTGCAAAGCTTACCTTCTGAAGGGTGCCTGATTCTGCACTCATCTCTCTGGAAATACAGTTCTTCCTCAAGGACTTCCCTAACTCTCCTTGGTGGTTCAGCATAAGCAAACTTCTTCCCTGTTTGAGGAAAGACCATTTCAATGGATGAGCTGAGGAAATTGCAAATGATATACCTTGTCATATCAAAATAAAATATTTAATCAAACCATATTCTGATAGTTTATAAACATTCTAAAGATCTTATGGTGATAAGGCATAATATTTAGGAACAGTGACCTGAATAATAAACATGTTTATTTCTTCTTGGAGGAATTTATAAAAGCCATGTTTGGGCATTAAGTACAAGAATTGGGGGGGGGGGGGACTTAAGCAAAGCTTCTATTGGTATGGCAGAGCAATTATCATCAGACTTAATCTGTGGAAGAGAGGTTTCTGAGACTGGCAAAGAAGCAGAAATATCTCAATATAATGTTAACAATCAACAATTAATTAACCCAATTATAACTTCAAAAAAGGCAACTACGATCTTATAGACAACGATCTCTCATCCCTTGATTGGCAATTTCTATAATCTGGATGCAATACTGTTGAAGACCATTATAACATATTTTTACTTGAAGTCAAAAGAGTCATCAAACTATATAAACCAATAACAACTCCCAAAACAAACAAACAAACAAAAAAACAGATTACCCATAACAATAAGGAAACTTCAATCCAAAAAGAGATCACTCTGGCGAAAAAGCAAATCTGGTCACATTGCCAATTTCAAAAGCGGATACAAAAATTTATGCTACTAGATAAAAACTGAATGCACCAATTATCACATTAAATA
The DNA here is from genome assembly GCA_015471245.1 of Laticauda colubrina. Classification (NCBI taxonomy): domain Eukaryota; kingdom Metazoa; phylum Chordata; class Lepidosauria; order Squamata; family Elapidae; genus Laticauda; species Laticauda colubrina. The sequence goes on along the minus strand of BLBF01000006.1, from coordinate 12,954,385 downwards.
AGAAGAAAACCTTCTACGCACCAATTCCACCCGCACTTTCTAGAATTTTGTAAACAACAAACTAAAAGACTCAAGGTCCATCTGACCCCTAATAGGACCTAATGGTAAAGACTGCAATGATGACACCATTAAAGCCAACATCTTTCACACATTCTTTGGCTCAGTATTTGTAAACAGCAATGGATCACGCCCAGTATTTCTTCGCCGAACCACAGACAACTACAATGATCTAATACATATCAATTTTACAGAAGACAATGTGGAAAAAGCACTATGCAATCTAAAACCATCTCTATCTATTGGACCGGATGGAATATGTGCATACTTCTTAAAAAAGCTATCCACTGCCATAACCAAACCTCTAAGCATAAACTTCGAAAAATCTTTCAGTACCAGCTACTTGCCTAATCTATGGTCACAAGCCACAGGCATCCCCATTTCCAAAAAGGGAGACTCCAACCTAGTTGAAAAGTACAGACCAATCTCCTTATGCTGCGTCATGTAAAGTCATGGAATCAATTATTAACCAATCCATTATCCTCCACTTCAAAACAAACAACCTACTCTCTCATAAACAATTTGGTTTCAGAAAAAAACCATCCTGTAATCTGCAACTCTTACACTGCAAAAACATATCGACTACACAGCTCGATCAGGGCAAAGCAATAGACGCAATCTACATAGACTTCTGTAAAGCCTTTGATTCAGCGGTACACGACAAACTAGTCCTAAAATTAAAATCTTATGGTATCTCTGGACAACTGCATAACTGGATAGAAGCATTCCTGTCAAACAGACAACAAATGGTCAAAATTGGGAGTGTCCTATCAAATTCTGTACCCGTCAATAGTGGTGTCCCCCAAGGCAGTGTTCTTGGACCAACTCTCTTCATACTCTACATAAATGACCTCTGTGATCACATTAAGAGCAACTATGTTCTCTTCGCAGATGATGTAAAGCTGTTCAATACCAGAGACAATACTGCTATCCTTCAAAAAGACCTTGACTATGTATCAGAATGGTCAAACAAATGGCAACTTCAAACCTCAACAAATAAATGCTCTGTCTTACATATTGGCAGAAAATAAAATACAAGCTGAATAGTCAAGACCTTGTTGATGATCCAAGCTCTGTAAAGGACCTTGGAATACTCATCTCTTATGATCTAAATGCTAGAGCCCACTGTAACTAAATAGCCAAAAAGGCATTAAGAGTTGTTAACCTAATACTACGTAGCTTTTTCTCTGGTAATATCACACTACTAACTAGAGCATACAAAACATTTGCAAGACCAATACTCGAATATAGCTCATCAGTCTGGAACCCACATTACATATCTGATATTAGCACAGTTGAGAAAGTCCAGAAATATTTTACAAGAAGAGTTCTCCACTCCTCTATCAGTTGCAGAATACCTTATTCAACCAGACTTGAAATTCTAGACCTGGAAAACCTTGAATTACGCCGTCTTCGGTCTGATCTAAGTATAGTATATAAAATCGTACATTGCAATGAATGAATATGAATGCAATCAATGAATACTTCAGCTTCAACAATGACAACACGAGCTCACAATAGATACAAACTCAAGATTAACCTCACCAAATTTGATTGCAGGAAATACGACTTCAGCAACAGAGTGGTCAATTTCAGGAATACTCTATCTGACTCTGTGGTTTCTTCCCCAAACCCCAAAAACTTGAACCTTGCATAAGCGCTCCAACATGCCTACTGTCCCTATCCTATTGTTTCTTTTATTTTTCTTATATGTACCCATTTCATGTATTCATAACTATGTATATTCTTATTTATACCTATTATCTTGTAAGCGATTGACAAATCAAATAAATAAAATAAAATAAAATAAAAAAAATAAATCAACAGACAGTTGTTTCAAGTCTCTGTTAAAAAAGAAAGATTAGCTTCCATCTTGCATTCTGGGAAAAACTGGTACAAACAGCTCTCAGATACCTTTGGTGAATTTACTAATAAATAATTGCTACAAATGGGTCTTATTCAGTTTCTTAGATTCTGTGTATTAATCCCTTAATAACAATCCAAATAATCAGCCAATCAGAATAGAGCTGAAAGGGACCTTGGAGGTCATCTAGTCCAGCTCCCTGTTCAAGCAGGGGACCATACACAGTTTCAGACAAGTGACTATCTAGTTTCCTCTTAAAAGCCTCCAGTGATGAAGCATCCACAGCTTCTGAAGACAAGCTGTTCCACTGGTTAATTGTCCTCACTGTTTGGAGGTTTCTCCTCAATTCCAGTTGCTTCTCTTCTTGATTAGTTTCCATCCGTTGTTTCTTATCCTGCCTTCAGATGCTTTGGAAAATAAAATGACCCCCTCAGTGGTGGGATTCAAAAAATGTTTACTACTTGCTCTGTGGGCGTGGCTCAGTTGGCATGGCTTGGTGGACATGGCAGGGGAAGGATACTATAAAATATCCATTCCCTCCTCACCCCACTAACCTGCATTCCAGCTCAGTTCTCCTGTGCAGGGCAACAAAAGAAGACCCAGCGGATCAGATGGGACTCAGGAGGCAGAGAATAGATGGGAGCAAGGCCAGTCAGAAGTGATATTCCAAACTACTCAAAATTTCCGCTACCGGTTCTCCAGAACTAGTCAGAACCTGCTGAATACCACCTCTATTTCAGATACTTTGGAAAATAAATTGACCCCTCTCTTCTTTGTGGCAGCCCCTCAAATACTGGAATACTGCTTTCATGTCACCCCTACTCCTTCATTTCTCGAGACGATCCCATATCTAGTTTCTGGAACTGTTTTTCATGTTTTACTCTCCAGGACCTTAATCATCTTAGTTGCTCTTCTCTGCACATCCTAGCTAGGGAGACTCATCATGAATGATGCAGGACAGAATGGGATGCTGTTCAAACGTCTTGAGCATCAACTCCCAACCAAGTGTGGGATGATCTTTCTCTCTTTATAAAAGAGACAGAACAAATCAGATCTGTTCTCTTCAACCGTGGTGAGGACCTCACCAGGCCAGAAACCAGGAGACTGGGAGTTCTAGTCCCACTTTTTAGGCATGAAAGCTGGCTTAGGGTGACATTGTGGGCCAGTCCCTCTCTTTCATTCCAACTCACCTCACAGGGTTGTTGTTGTGGTGAAAACAGGAGAAAGGGATATTTTACGTTATGGCAACCAATTTTGGTCACCATACTACAAAAAAGATGCTGAGACAATTCAGAGAAGAGCAACTAAGAGGATTAAAGACTCAGAGACTAAAACACATGATGAACGGCTGCAGGATTTGGGTTTGGCTAGTTTCAAGAAAAGAAGAATTAGGGGTGACATGATAGCGGTATTCCAGTATTTGAGGGACTGCCACAAAGAAGAGAGGGATTTATTTATTCTCCAAAACACCAGAGAAGAGATTAGACAGTCACTTGTCTGAAATAGTATAGGTTCTCCTACTTAAGCAGGGGGCTGGACTAGAAGGCCTCCAAGGTCCCTTCCTCTTCCATCCCATCCTATCCCATCCCATCCCATCCCATCCCATCCCATCCCATGCTATTCTATTCCTATGCCTCCCACTTCCCCCACCAGGTGACTCTGGGCAGCATGTGTGTCTTCACCACCACAGATAAAAATAAGGTGTGATTCATGATATAACTTTCACCTAATCTAACATCACATATAGTTCTTTGGAAACCTTGGCTGATCTCAAAAAGCTTGGAAGACTAGATCTTAATATTGGGAAATCTGAGGGCTATTGGTTTGGTTGGGAATCTTGGAAAAAAAACACAACCACCCTATCCAGGTGTAAGTGAATGGGCAAAGTGCTTCTGTGCTGTTGCCAAGACAACAACAGGGGCATGCCCATGATGTCACCAGCAGTCCCCTTTTAAAGGAGCAGGAGGGAATTCTCCAATCATGGGCCACAGCCCTGCTTGGGTGCAAGGGTGCAACTGATCCGTAGAGGGACAGGATGTAGGTTTCACGCCCCCACACCGCAGGTTGCATCTATCCCTTAATTCTGCAAACCGATTTTTCTCCTCTCAACCACCCTCCCAACAGGGGCTTTCCAGAGCCCATCATCCTCAGCCCACAGAGACAAGCCTTCCTCCAATTTGGTTTCCACCCAGCCGGGGTTACCTATTAATTTCCAATTGCTGGAGCTGAAGCCTCACCTCCCCATGTTGTCTCCCCACCCCCCATAAAACGTGGAGATCTTCTCCACTCCAGTAACTTCCAATTGCTGGCGCTAAAGCACACCCCCCCCCCAAAAAAAACCCACACCTGGAGATCTTTCCCCACCCTAAGGATGGAAGCAGCGCGGAAGAGACAATTTGGGTTGACCGTTAATTCCCAAATGCTGGCGCTGAAACCCCCCCCCCCCAAAAACACACACACACACACACACACACACACACAGCAAAACAAAACAAAAAAGGAGATTTTCTCCACTCCCTTACCTTCCAATTGCTGGGGCTGAAGCCCCACCCCACCCCAAACCAACCAACCCCGGAAATCTTCCCCACTCACAACCACAGATAAAAAGCAGCCTGGAAGAGAAAGTCTCGGTCGTCCAGGCGGTGGCGAGGCTCTCCGGCTGCAACCTGACCGACCGACCGACTCTCTGCAGCCCGGACAGGGGGCAAACCTTCCACCCGGATCGCGCCCCCCGCCCCCCCCCCCCCCCACTCCTCCTCACAGGCTTGCCCCCCATCATGGCTCTCGCCGTAGATCCGGCTCCCGGAGTCCCCCGCCTTGGTCTCCGGCGGTTCCCCGGTCGACGACGCTCTCATGTCTCGCCCTCGGCGGCTGCTCCTGCTTGCTCCTGCCAGCCGCGCCCAGGCGAGCGGCACGCGCAGGCTTGGTTGCCATAGGAGCCCAAGGTGGCTGCCGCCGCCGCCGCCGCCGCCGCTATTGATTGCTGTGGCTGTTGCTGAAGGGGGAGTGGCGGAGGAAGAGGAGGAGGATGAAGAAGAAGAAGAAGAAGAAGAAGCTGGTGGGTTTTGCCCGCAGACCCGGCAGAGCGGCGGCACAGGCTGGGCGGAGCGAAGAGGGCAGCGCGCCCTTGTCCCGGGTCAGAGGACAACGGAGTCCAGCCGCCTCGAGCGGGGTCGGTCACAGGTTGTCTTGGCAACGCCCGAAGCCCACCTGAGGGGCTGACCCGAGGTCTTCCCCAAGCAGGGGCTCTCCCTAATTCTTGGGGTGACCACCATCCTCTACCTCCACCCAGCAGCTCCTAGTAGGCCAGGGTGGGCAAAAACCACGCTGTCTGAAAGATTAGAGATAGATTACTATGGGTAGATAGATAAATTAGATAATTTAGGATAGATAGATAGATAGATAGATAGATAGATAGATAGATAGATAGATAGATA
>BLBF01000006.1:12931129-12949017 GCA_015471245.1 Laticauda colubrina | reverse complement strand
GATAGATGATAGATGGATAGATACAGATAGATGATAGATCGATACAAATATACAGATAGAGATAGATGATAGATAGATGATATAGATGATAGATACAGATAAATAGATGATAGATATAGACAGATGATATAGATGGATGATAAATATACACAGATAGATAGTAGATACAGATCGATGATAGATGGATAGGTAGGTATACAGATATATAGATAGATATAAAGTAGATGATACAGATAGATGATAGATGATGGTATTTAGGCAAATAAATAGACATACAGATAGATTGATTGATTATAGGTCATAAGTGTCCAGAATTAATTTCTTGTACAGTCAATTACCAAAACTGATAATTTTCTGGGCACATTAGAATTAATGTAAATACATAGTCCTATTCATTGTCTGGGATAAATTCAATAATCCTTTTCAATATAATAATGAAAAAAGTGCTGTTTTGTATTCCAATACGATTCTATACACATTTATCCAAAATTTATGTTACTAAGCGAGAGTTATTAAGTGAATTTTGCCCCATTTTACAGGCTCTCTTGCCCCAGTTGTTCAGTTAATCACTGCAGTTAGTTTACACATTTGTAAAGTCCATCTGGCTTTCCCGTTGACTTGGCTTGTCAGAAGGTTGCAAAAGGTGATCACATGACCCTGGGACACCGCAAATTCATAAATGAGTCAGTTGGAAAGTGTCTGAACATTTTTGTCATGCGGTGGTTTTAAAGTTACTGGTTAGAGAAGCCAATTGGCAGATTGTATATGTTTATCACTAGGATCTCTTCATCAAGCAAGTGGGTTGGGTATTCAGGAAGTGCGTTGCCTTTGCCTGAGGTTTATTTTGGGCAATATTAGAATAGTGTGCAGACATAAACATTTTGTTCTGCCAGGCTGTGACAAAGGGAGTATCACCTGAAGAATATGGATGAGATTAGGGAGCTAACTGTGCTTGAAGGAAAAGCATTCAGTCACAGGCTGATGAAGTAAAAAGTATTTTGGGAAGAATGAGCCAATGAGACAGAAAACAAGCTATATTTCCAGTCCAGATAATGTGCACTGAAAGCCAGCCAGGAAGTACCATCAAAAGAAGGGTCATATTTTTTGGCTTGATTCTTCTTAGATAGGGAGACCTCAATAAATAATAATAAAACATTGATTATATTTAAAATATAAGACCTGTAGTCCTGTTTTGCTGTGTTCCTCAGACTGCCACTGTCTGGCTGCTCCTATTTTTTAGAATAGAATTGTACAAAATAAATAAAAAAAATGTTTCCTAGTATGATTTGTTTGTTGTACCCTATGACTATTACGTTGTACCTTATGACTCTTTTGACACGACGTATCTTTCATATACATATCTTTTATGTACACTGAGAGCATTTGCACCAAGACAAATTCCTTGTGTCCAATCACATTTGGCCGATAAAGAATTCTATTCTATTTCTATTCTACTCTATTCTATTTCTATTCTACTCAAATCTGAATGAAACCCTGAAGTCACAAATTTGGCTGTTCCCACAGACATTGGGTCAAAGTGTTGAGTGAATCAGATATATTTTTAAGAGGTATTTTATGGACCTAAATGATTGTCCAAAGCTGCCAGCAGTTTTGTTTTTAAGATCTGAGGCAGTGATTTTATTTTATTTTTGATGTAAGCTGCCCGGAATAATTATGAATTGGGCATATATACTGTATATATCAACAGAAATAAATCAATAAAGAAAATTTAAGAGTTACATGTTGATGATTATTTATGTCAATTTGCATAGTGAGATCATTATACAAATAACATATTTCCAGTAACTGGAGTGCTCATTAACCTACTGCTCTTCCTCCTAGTTCTTACCCTGCTTATCTTCATTAAATCCCCCATCACCTTTGAAAGTGAATTGTAATTCAAAAAGTTGCCAATAAAGGAGAGTATTTGTAGCTCAGAGCTGAAATAAGAGGTCCTTGGTTCTCTCTGAGCTTGCTTGTTTTCTTGAAGATGTTTCATTAACCAAACTAGGTAACATCATCAATGATCAAACTGTCCAAGGAGCTGCTGATACAATTCTACAGAGGGATTATTGAGTCTGTCATCTGCATGTATAGTATGTAACTGTCTGGTTTTGTAAACAGAGACTCCAATGGATAATATTATACGGATATAATATATGGATTATATTACAATATCTTACATCTAATATCACAGTTAAGAATTCCTCTAATGCCAATAAAACTTGCATGATTGTAACAGCTAGGACTTCATGCTACAGTATCAGTAGGCATGAACAGTTTGGGTTTGTTGCATCCATCAAATTACTTATTCAGAAATAATTTTAATGAATCAAAACAACTAGTTTTACAGCGAAAGTACATCATGCCACAGCAAACCACATAAATCCCACATTTACAGGGATTTTTTAGGTCAGGGCTGGTTCACACAAGGCATTCAAAGTAGCAGACGGCATGCACAGGAGAAATTTGAACTGCAGCAAAAGACACTTGTATTCTTACAAACTTATCATTTTAGCAGAAAGTTCAGTTGTAATTCCCACACTCAACACATTTTCCACTCTTCATTTCACAAACACAAATGATGCTTCACATTCTGTACATAACCATGAACATGCACATCAAATCTCATGAAAGAGTTATGTAGTTTTTATCAGGTACAATGCAGAGAATTTTTTTCAACTTCAAGTGTATCAAAGAATTATGTGAACCACCCCTAAGTATCTTCAGAGCTAGTGGACCAAACGCATGATGATTTTTCATGCATCTGTGAATAAATTTCAGAGATTATTTCTGAATTACAACCCAAAGTTTCCCCAAAATACAAAACATCATTTACGAAGGAAAGCAGATGTACAATAAGGTATTTCCAAGCACTCTTTGGACCAGTCAGCTATAGGGTTTTCTGCTGTTGAAAATAACTTTGAAATATTACTACTGTTTGTGAATTGCAGCGATACTGAAAAAACACAAACCATTGTAAAAACAGAACAACTAAATGTGATTTATCAAAGACCTATAACAACTTTCACCAAAACGGCTGATTTCTGAATGTGCTGCAATTGCAAATCCCTGAACTGTCAATCAATATGACCCCTGGACATATTAATTGGCAATTCTGAAAATGAAGTTCTAAAATCATAAAAAGTCAGGTAACTTGACTCAGAAACCTGATCAATAAAAATGTAAACAAAACACTTCTACGTACAGGCAACCATACTGTCACTTTCAAAAGCAACACCTGAGAACATAAAATGTAATGTTTGACAACTAAGGAATTAGATACAGGTATATCTTATACACATACCGAAGTAGATTTTGGAAATCTTAATCCCATCACATTACTAACCAAGTAGCTCTATTTTTTGGCAGCTGCTATCTTTGATATGTGTGCGAATACCCCAAGTCTTGGCAATAGTTTAAATTCCATGCTCTTCTCTGTTGAAAATTACCGGTCACTACGTAAGTCTCATTAAAACTTCACACACCTTAGAAAGGAGTCCCTTTGAAGAGTGTTGCTCCTCCAAACTGAATATTTACATGTTACTTTGTGGCTCTGTGAATGATTTCCATTTACAATGGATCAGGAAAGCAGCAAAATCACCATGTTTCTTCAAGTTAAAGTGAAAACATTCCACAAGAATGGCATAGCTTATCTTATCCCAAATGGTGCTTTATTTCAAAAGGCAACTGGACTTTCTTGGCTTTATTTATCTTTTGAAAATGTTACCCTTCTCATTCAAGAAGTTCAGAACTAAAGAAGCTTGCTGGATGAGAAGCAAAAGGGAAAAATAAACCATCAAGAAAGTTCAGTTGTCTTTTGGAAGGAAAAAAGCACCTTTGGTTCCAATCATGACCTGGATGATTGAGAATCTCCATAGACACATAACTTATCTTATAAAAAATAATGTCAGTGTTACTCAACAGAGCCTCATTCTACCACCTGCTAAGTTATGACAAAAAGAGCTGAGGATGCAATGACAAAAATAGATTTTTTTTAAAGCGCATGAGCCGTGTTGGGCTAGGTGTACAATTCCTAAGAATCTGTGACGGAGTTTGTGCAGTGTTCGACGATCTCAAACAAATAGTGATATTTATCAGTCCTTCGAGCGATATCGCAAGCCGTCTCTTCCAAGTTGTTTTTGAGATTTGGCTTTAAATAGCGACTCATGAGCAACAGTTCCAGGGTCTCCTTGCTCTCTCTGTTTCCAGCGGCCAAGTGCAGAGGCGTAAGCAACCCGTTGGTCTGAGCGTTGACATTCGCCCCGTGTTGGAGCAAGAAGGAGGCAATTTTGGTATTGTTCCACTTGCATGCACTGTGTAGAGGTGTCCAACTATCCACGGTCAATGCATGGACATCTGCCCCATGCGCAATCAGCTCACGCACCACTTCCATGTGTCCATTGTAGGCAGCACGGTGGAGAGGTGTGTATTGATCTTCATCCTGGACGTTTATTGACACAAGGTTTTGAGACAAGAGCCTCTGCACTGTGCTAAGCTGTGGGAAGGGAGACAAAGAGCTTAGTGTTATCCCACTAACTCTAGACAAGTTCCAATAAGATTAAGTGACTTCCACGCTCTGAATGATGGCCACAACTTTCACTAAAATGCATTGACTCCAAAGAACAAGCAATGACTGGTGATATAGTATCTCCAGAGTTGAAGAGGCCATTTCTAGCTCTTAGTTTAGTTGAGTTTACTTTGTCATTGCACCACGTACAATGAAATCAAACACCATCTTCAGTGCATATCATGACCATGAAAATAAACACAAACACACATCCTTCACACTCCACACACTGAATTGAAAACCCCCAACACTGCACTATACAGTAGAATTCAACAGAGCTACTGCCCTGGGATAGAAGCTGTTTTTCAGCCTATTTGTCCTTGTTTTTATTATTCTGCACCGTCTGCCAGGTGGTAATAGTTCAAAAAAAGGGCTCCCAGGATGAGATGGACCTTTGAGAATGTTTTAAATTTCCTTAAGGCAGCAGGAGCTATAAAGCTCCTCCAAAAAGGGGAGAGAGCAACTAATGACCTTTTGGGCAATGACATTAACCCTCTGGAGTGCTGTCCTATCTGCCCCTGTGCAATTGGCAAACCATACAGAGGTGCAGGAAGTTAAAATACTTTCTATGGTGCAGCGGTAGCAGGTCACCAGCAGTTTATCATTCAGTTGTTGTTTTCTGAGAAGCCTCAGGTAGTATAATCTCTGCTGGGCCCTTTTGACCAGGGCTGCAATATGAGCACCCCAGGTCCTCTTTTATGGTAACACCCAGAAACTTAAAAATGGCCACTTGCTCCACTTGGTCTCCACTTCTGAAACACTCTTTCACCCAGGGTGGATTTGATTTAAATCACTAGTAAAAAGGCTTGATTTAAATCAACTATTTCTCCATATTTCCTCGGTGTTTTGTGACCTTTTTTGCAATGTCTTCCAGGGTGGATTTGATTTAAATCAGTTTGATTTAAATCACAAGTAAAAAGGCTTGATTTAATTCAACTCAATTTAAATCATAATTTTTGAAGAGCGACTGTTATCTCTGTCCCACAGCGGCTCCTCCTCTGACCCACTGTTGACTCACCGACAGTCCCATTCATTTTAATGGGATGGCTGGTGATGTGGCAGTGGCACAGGAAGGCGAGGAACATGACAGGCAGCAGGTGAGGGGATGCCTGCTAACAGGCGCTGGCATGATGGACTTCAAATGACAGGTGCTCTTTCAATGTAAGGACTCATTCTTGCTGGTAGTTAGAATCTTTAACATTATTTGCAAACAAAAGGAAGGTTTCCTATTTAGCTTCCAGAGCTGGGATTCCTTGAATGAGTTTATCAAAAATGTAAATATTGCAGAATATATAGCCTCATGCTACATAATTAAACTTCATTTCAGGCTGAATGCCAAAATTATTAATGTATCCTAAATAGAAATCTTTAGATTTTTTACTCCTAAAGCATTTTATTAAAATAAATTTGATAAAAATAAAAAATCAATTTAAATAAAAAATCCTGTTTAAAAAAATCCCATTTTTTACAGTTATTTTTTTTTAAAAATAATTGATTTTTATCTACCCTTCTTTCACCCCTTATTTTAGAGAAACTCATGCCATTGAAACCAATCCTTTTTGCAAAGATGATCTGGGGATCCAGAATCTGGAGGACTTCATAGACCGTTAGGAGTTTAATTCTGAAAGAACTGGGGATCACTTGCTCAACTAAACATTTGTGAAACAATGAGCAAGCTTCCCCCCACCTTTTAACAATCAATTTTATTATGACGTTTCCAGGAAGAAAGCAAATTCCATCTAAATACTCATGGCCTTGAGTTTGCAATCCTTGAACTAGAGTGTTTCTAGGAAATAATAGGCAAAATGAATTTATCATGTTGAGTTTTCTTTCATCTACTGTATTACATTTGGCTTACCCTATTTTTTTCAGCTGCCCAAAGCAGAAGCTTATCTGGGCTGTTTGCCAACTTTTTCTCTTGAGCCTGGTACCATTCCTCTGTTTTTTCCTCCTGGTCTTCCTCATCAGAGTCTCCAGACCATAGACTCTGTGTTCCTCTAGGGATGAGATGCCGGTGGGTTTCCAGTAGCTCAAGCTGGTTAAAGCTGTCAGCAAAGTCTTTTCCCTCCTCATCCGTGTTATTGTTGTCGGCTGATGTTATGCTTTCGTTCATTTTGCAGGGTTCAATTTGCAAACAGCAGAAGAGTCCCGCTTCTATTTTCCTAACTCATATCCCCAATGCCTTGCCAACCAAGTTTGGTAACGAAAGCTACTGGCAGCAACATCACCACCATCTTTAAAAGAGAAAAGAAAAAGAAAGAAATGGAATATTATGATTAGGGAAAAGAAGATAAGACATTTGCTGCACCATGAACAGCACCTCAGAAGTGTCAATTAAAAAAGCTATCTTATCGCTTCTTTGCCACTATCAGACAAGAAACGTGAAGGACTTCTTCTAACAGTCTCTTTTGTAACCCACCAAAATCATTTTGGAATTAAAAACCCCCAAATGCTTGTTTCTTTCTATTTCTAGAAAGAGTGAGCAGAGCCAGCATTCAAAAGATAGCATTACTTTAATCCTCTCAATTCCACATCCAAAAATGAAGTTGTCCATAATGCTCTAGATCAGGTATTTTCAACCTGTATCCCACAGCCTAGACAGGTAGTTTGCAGCCCCACAAAATGGTAAACCTTTAACATTATGTCATTTATACACATTAACTAAATTATATATTTTATATCTGGCCCAAGACAGTTCCTCTTCACTCAATGCAGTGCAGGCAAGGCAAAAGGTTGGATACTCATGATAAGAAATGGTGAAGTTTCCTTTGTATAAACTTTTATTTATTTATGTAATCTAGGCAGTCACCCATTTTATATTTTATTACTCATGGGCAGCTTGCAAGATTAAAACAAAACCTTGCTTAACAAATTGCCAGTGCCCAAGGAAATCATTGACCAAGCTCACCACTAATAGCAGTAGAATTCATCAAATAACCTTGAGCGACAGGAGGAAGAGCCCATGATGCTATAAGAAAGAGAATAAGAAAGGAAAAAACCAAACTTTCTTCTCTTCCCCTTCTCCCAGTTGACTACTAAGGAATGGAAGGGGTCTTTTGCTTTACCATACAATGAGATTTGGATGGAGGAGGTAAGAGCAAGATGCTTTCATATTTCTTTTTTTTACAAACCAGCAACCAAATACACACTATTTCAATTTGCAGGGAAGAACAAACAGAAGACCTGTCAAATAAGGGGATTACGTATTAAGCCTCGTCTGATCAAAGACATCAGAGCTCAAAGGAGGAAGGAGAGTGGAGAAAGCATCTCAGAAGTATCTTCTCTAATTCTCTGGAAAATAAAACAAGGAAGAGGAGACTCAAAGGTGCTTTTTTCAAAAGTCAACTGGGCTTTCTTGGTTTTTTGCTTGAAGATGTTTTGCTGCTCATCCAAGAAGTTTCTTCCATTCTGACTGAATGCTGGGAATGGAGGGACTGATATTCCTTGCAGGCTTTCCATTCCCCAGTGTTCAGTCAGAATGGAGGTTGCTTCAAGCAAAAACCAAGAAAGCCCAGCTGCCCTTTGAAAAAAGTTTTGGTTTTGGTTTTCTGTCTGGACTACCTCAGAGCTGGCAGTCCTTGTCAAACAAGCAAGGCTAAAAACACATGCAGATGAAGGCTACAGACATATTTGAGTGTTTTTTAATCTGGGAAGGGGTCACGAGAGACATCCAAAGCAGGCTCCACTGAAGAATCATAACTGGCTCCTTCACAAAAAAGTGTCAGAATAACAAAATATCAGAGTTGGATGGGACCTCGGAGGTCAATAAGGATAGAGAATAAAATAGAGAGAATATGGTAGAATAGAAAAAATAGAAGAGAAGATTGAGTTGGATGGGACCTTGGAGCCCAACAGAATAGAATAGAGAATAAAATAGAGAATATGGTAGAATAGAGAAAATAGAAGTGAGAAGAGAAGAGCTGGAAGGGACTTTGGAGGTCAGTAGAACAGAAGAGATCAGGGGTCTTCAAACTTGACTGCTTAAGTCTTGCAGACTTCAACTCCCAGAATCCCTCCTCCAGTCATGTTAGCTCAGGAATTCTGGGAGTTGAAGTCCATAAGTCTTAAACTTGCCAAGTTTGAAGGACCCTTGGAATAGATAATAGACTAGAGAAACAAGGGAAGGGAAAGGAAGAGAAGAGAAGAGGTAGGTCTTCTTTTCCAACCCATGGCTCAGGGCAGGAAACCCTCTAGCGTTTTAGACAAATGGTTGTCCAATATCTTCTTTAAAACCTCCAGTGTTGGAGCATCCACGACTTCTGGAAGCATGCAACTCGTTCCATTGATTATTGTAACTGTCAGGAAATTTCTCTCCTTGATCAGGTTCCACCCATTGCTTCCTGTCCTGCCCTCAGGTGCTTTGGAGAGTAGCTTGACTCCCTCCCTCTTCTTTGTGGCAACCCTTGAGATATTGGAAGCCTGCTATCCTGTCCCCCCATGTCCTTCTTTTCATTAAACTAGACATACCCAGTTCCTGCAACCGTTCTTCATGTGTTTTAGTCTCCAGTCCTCTAATCATCGTTGCTTGCTCTTCTCTGCACTCTTTCGAGACTCTCAACACCTGTTTTACATCGCGGCGACCTCTAGTCCAACCCTCTGCTCAAGGCCCCTATGCCATTCCAGATAAACGGTTGTCCATAAACGTCTTTTTTAAAAAAAACCAAAAAAAAAAAAAAAACCCAGACTCACAACAACCCTCGTGGGGCAGGATCCAAACCACCCGATAATAACCCAAGTTGCCAGCCCCTACAGCCCTTGGAAGGCGGCTCAACTAAGCCTTATGGGCATCCAAGCAGAGACGACTAGACACGTACCGATATATAAGTGAATGTTTAACACGAAGTGGTGGGATGAAGATACTCCTCGGCGTACACGCTTCGAGACCTCCCTGGCTCCAGGACAAGACGCGTGTTTTGAGAGAAAGAGAGAGAGAGAGAGAGAGACTCAAAGGTGTCCTCCCGTGTTGCAGGGAGCCGAAGCCTCGACTCCTCCACCGTCCCGACAGGCCTCTCGTCCCCTCCCTTCTAGGACATTTTCGCCCGAGGGTGGGTGGGTGGGGGGAGGAAAACCACCTTTCACCGGAAACGGCTACCGCTGCGGCTGCGCAAATGAGAGTCGCTTGCAAGGGTGTGTGTGTGGGGGGGGGGGGAGGGGGGGGCGGGGGGTTGGGGGGGGGGGGGGGAGACGGGAGTTGCGGAGTTCACGCGAGAAGTGGTTGCCGGCGCTGGCGGGAGAGGGCCGGAAAGTATGGAAAAGGGGAACTTGGGTGAACTGAGGTGTTGTTGTTGTTGTTGTTGTTGTTGTTGTTGTTGGGAGGGGGGGCAGTTGGTGGGAGGAATAAGGAGTGAGGGCGGGCCTCCTCGCGCTGCCTCGTTGCTAGGCGACATGAAACGAACTCGGTGACCAAGAACAGCCGCAATCCTACGGAGACCGCAGCGAGGAAGCTGCCTGCAAGTGTCCGCAGGAGTTGCCGTTCTGCTTTAATTCGCACGATCCTTGCGGCGGGCTGGTGGTGTGGCAACAGAGGCCCAGGGTGCCAGGAGATGTCTCTCCTCCCGAGAGGGGGTGATTTCATCATGTCTCTTGCTTGGGTTGGACCCCAATCCTTGGGTGAGGTTGCCCGGCCGAGCAGGGTTAACTCAGCCCGGAATCAGAATAGAGAGCCGGAAGGGACCTTGGAGGTCATCTAGTCCAGCCCCCTCCTGCTCAAGCAGGAGATCCTGTACCATTCCAGACAAGTGACAGGAGATCCTGTACCATTTCAGACACGTAGGAATGCTGCGTTTTCCGCTGGCCTGCTTTGAAGCCAGCCTCTCGATTGTTCTTCTTCCCCCCCAAAACGAGTTTGTTGGTCACTGCATGGGATATGCAGAACAGCTTAAATCCAGGGGCTACCTAGTCTGTCTCCTTTACAGGGCATCGATTTTGGCTCGTTTAATCCTAAAAAACAGTTATATTCCTGCTTTGGAATTATATATTGTACTTTTATAAATTGTATTGAAATTATACTATGTGACACTGTTATAGGAATTATAGAAGCAAAGTTTACTTAACAGAATAACAGGGTTGGAAGAAACCTTGGAGGTCTTCTAGTCCAACCTCCCTATACCAATCCAATTCAGACAAATGGACAAATGGTGGTCCAGTCTGTTTTTAAAAACTGTCCGTGTTGGATTGCCGAGTTGGGAAGTTGTTTATTCTCACAGGTTTTGATTTCCTTTGCATTTTAATTGTGAATGTGACTGTGAAAACAATTACCAGTTTTACAGAAATATTACAGACCTCTCTCAGAGGTTATATAGTCATGTATGTCAGTTAACCAAAATAATTAATTCATTCACGTATCATGCCAAAAAAATTGACACAATGTCTATTTCAGAAGGGGTGGACCTCCATATAATTTGCTTTTTCCCTATTCTATCCAAAGAGGTGTTTGCTTTTTATTTCTATTTATTTTAGTGATGCCTTTGAGTCACTGAAGACTGCCTGCACTGGTCCTTTCAGTTTATTTGACAAGATTGTGAAAAAAGCTTGTCATTGCCTGCTTCCTAGGACTGAAGAGAGTTGCTGGTCCAAAATCAGCCAGACAGCTTTGTGCTTCAGATGGGACTAACTCATGTTCTTCCAGCTTCTTATCTTAACCACCACACCAATTTAGGCTTCAGATTTTGGCTAAGTTTAATACCTAAGCCATTTATCAGGATTAGGTCTCCTTTCTGCAAGTTCTACAAATGGAACAGAATGTGCTAGAATGGTCTTTTATAAAAAAAAAATAAAAATGAAAGAACATTATTCTTCCCTTCAAAAAAATCTCACTGGATGAAAAGGGAAGTGATCACTTCCATTCTTTTGTAGTTAAATGAGAAAAGGGGAGAAAAACATTGGTTTTTCATTTCTCACTTAATTTCTGCAGAAAATTTTTGTGGTATCTCATCATTCCACCCACAAACAGTAAGATTTCTTGAAAGTCTCCTATAAAATCCCCAAATCCGTTGGGATTTTCCCAAAAGGCAGGAGCCATGTGGCTTTAATGCAAAAAGAACAGCCTTTTTTTTTTTTTTGCAAAAAGCTAAAGATGTTATATGATAAAAGCTAAAAATCACAGTTGCCTTGTAGTTTTCCTAGTTATATAGACTCTTGGTTTTTCATTTATTTTTCTATGCATCATACTGAGTGTTTTGTTCAGTGGAAAAGTATATTTTAAAGAATAAATTATGATAGTTTGGCTTCAAGTTGATTACCCTAAGATTCTTCTCTTTATTTGGTTGTTCATAGGTCTTGACTGAAAGTCTGGTTTTTTTTAGTCATTTGGCTTTGTGAGACCTTTTGTAAATTGGACCCAGACTGACTGTGGATATGAGTTCTACCACTTCCAGGTAAATTTTCCACAATATTCACATCAGTGGAGAAGAGATTTCATCATGGGTCATACTAATTGTGGTTTTCCTATAATTTACGATCACCTCATCGGTACTGAAAATCAAAACCATATAAAGGATGCAAAGAATACTTTTAAACCAATAATATAAAAACAAAACCCTGTGCTCTCATGGAATTGCAGATATGTCATAAGAAACAATTCAAATAATTAAATGTTCCTCCAAGTGTCACAGAGAGTTAACCATAGAAATACAGCAGGAAGAATCTAGAGGCCCAGTTGTTCCCTATAATTCTACAATTCCATAAAATGACTACTGAAGACCGTAGCATTTGAAGAATGTAATCTATAACTTAACAAAGTACTGCATTAGATGCTGAAACAGGAAATGATGCAGCCACACTATTTTGCTTTAATTTGTTTCTCTTTTACTTTAGAGATGAAGAAAAAGACACGTTTAAAATTTTAGTTGCTACAGACATTCACCTCGGATATTTGGAGAAGGATGCTTGTCGTGGAAATGATACTTTTGTAACCTTTGATGAAATACTGAAACTTGCTCAAGATAATGAGGTAAACCACTTTGAAATCATGTTACCAAACAACCACTGAAAGGCCACATATTGGTAGTCCTCAACTTATGACCACAGTTGAGCCCAAAATTTCCATTGCTAAGCAGGGCAGTTGTTAAGTTACTTGGGACTCATTTTACGATTTTTTTTGCCACAGTTCTTAAGCAAATCATTGCAGTTGTTCAATGAATCATGCAGTCATTAAATTAATTTGGCTTCCCCCCACTGCCTTTGTCTGAAGCCAGATGGGAAGGTTACAAATGATGATCACATGATAGTGAAACAGTCACACATACTTGCCAGTTGCCAAGTCCCCCAAATTTTGATCATGTGACTACAAGAATGCTGCAATGGTCATGTGAAAAATGACCATAAGTCATTTTTTTCCAGTGCCCTTGTAACTTCAAATGGTCACTTAAATGAATGGTTATAAGTTGAGAACTATCTGTATTTCCTAGAAATTATTCTTATTAGGACATTCATTGCATATTATACAAATGACATTGTGAAACGAAGACCAATTTGAGCCATTTGTACTGTCAATAAAACCTGGGGCAGAAATGAAAAATTAACCATGGCATGTGTAGTTCATATTTGTATACTACCTATCAGGGTGGGATCCGACCGGCATAACAACCAGTTCAAGGAACGCGCGCATGCACGTCAAATGTGCGCTGCATGCACATGCTACCAACTCTGGCAAGCATTTACCTTCTCCAGCTGATGAGTGGCACTCAGCTGTGCCGCACAAAGCAACTGAGGAGGAAAACAGCCACTAAAGGACAGCCTAGAGCCTGATCGGGCGGGTGGGCCAAACAACAGACTGAAACCTCGTCCCAACGAACCAGTTTGGTGTCAGCTGCTCTTTGGAGCTACCAGTTCTATAGAACTGGACCAAACCGGTAGGATCCCACCCCTGCTACCTACCAGTAAAATCATTTGGGCTCAGTTAACAATCAACAATCAATAGATAAATGAAATTGGTTTTAAGACATGCAGGAATGTTAACCATCCATAAGTCATTGCAGATAGTGGGACAATTAAATTCACCTTTAAATAAAATTTTATAACAGACATCTGGGTATACTTTTCCATCTTCAGTCCTTTCTATTTTCTATTTTCAGTGTAAGAGGTACTTTATTATGCTTCTTTAATTAACATAGTAACTTATTTTATACATTGGGAATTTCAATCAGGATTAAAAAATAAAACCTATCAATTTCTAGAAAGGGCCCTCTTTTGTTTTCTATATATTTTGAGCCTTAAAAGGACTTCAGATGCGTTTGGGGTTCAGTGGCATGGAAGATGGCAGGATTTAGGATTCATAGACCAAAGCCACTTTGGAGAGGCTGTAAATGTAACGCCTGCCTGCAACTTCTTAAAAGTAGCTACATCTATTTTCCAAAAAAAAAAAAAAAAAATCAATCCAAAAACATTGTCTAGTTGAACCCTTTTTAGAAATTTATCATTTTGAGAAAAAATGCACATATAATAATAACATATCCCACAAAATCTCTTTATAGGTGGACTTCATTTTATTAGGTGGGGATCTCTTTCATGAAAACAAGCCTTCCCGGAAAACAATATATACATGTTTAGAATTATTAAGAAAATATTGCATGGGCGACCGTCCTGTACAATTTGAAATTCTGAGTGACCAGTCAGTTAACTTTGGCTTTAGCAAGTAAGTATTCCTATAGTATATTAAATTCAGTTTTGTGTAAATAATTGATTGTAGTTGAATTACAGTTGTAACAACTATAAATAACCAAAGAAAGTTCTTTCTTTTGATTAGTGGTGCTAATTCCGGACAATATAGTACATACATTTTTATTGTGGTTTGTTATTACATTGGGAATTTTCCTGTTTGGTCTGCTTAATGGAGCTCTTGATTCCCCCACCTCCCTGAAATTCTGTTGCATTAGCCTTGTTGCCTGTAAATAAAAATTCTATCCATTCATGAAAGTACTAAAATGGGAGAAATGCACTTTTCTTTTCTATATATTAAAATCTATGTCCCAACTTCCTGAGCAGCTTTTCAGATTAAGGAGCAATGTATAAAAACTGTTTCATCCCTTTTCTCAGAACAGATAATTTATCAGATTAATTCTATTCCACTCTGCTATTGAATTCAATAGGAGGGAATATATGGAGCTCAGGGTTCAACTGTAAAGTTCTTGGTGATATTTTGAGTTTGGTTGTTTGCTTGTAGACTTTTCATTATCCATTAGCTAACATCACCAGTGTGAATTTATATGGAGTTTGCTGCCTAATATGGCGGCTGGACAAACCACTACATATAGACAGCAAACCCCACACTCCATCATGCTGATGATGTTACCTAGTTGGATAGTGAAAGGTCTGTAACCAAATGGTCAAACTCAGAGAAGAACATTAAGAACTTCACAATTCTGAATTCAGTCTATAAGGTTTAATTCTATAAAAAAAAAAATACATTCCTGTAGAGTTTAGTTGCATGTTGGAAATGATGCAGTAATATTTTTGTTTGCTTTAACCTTGTGCTGTCTAGGTTTCCATGGGTGAACTACCAAGATGAAAATCTCAACATTTCTATTCCAGTTTTTAGTATTCATGGCAACCATGATGATCCCACAGGGGTAAGAATATTAAAAGAATGAAAGAAGAGCAGTAGCTTTATTAATTATGCTAGTAATCCTTTAAAAAGACAGCCAAGAATATGAAAATTACAATCTAGAAATTCCATACTAAAATCTGCTCGTGAAATTAAGCATGAGTTATCTTGTATCCTATACCAAGTGTTTGGTAGGCTGAAATTTTATTCCTTAAACTTGCTGTCAAGTTTAACATAGATTATGAATAGGAATGCATACAAGATAAAAATAGCATTTAATGTAGTTCATGGTTTGTGTTTTAGCATAGAAAAAAATGTAACTTCCTTAGGGTAAAAGCATACAACCTTTTGTTGTATAATCGATTTGGTTCGTTGTCTTCATCAAAAAACCAACAAGTTTTAAAAATTAAACTTTGACCATACTGTTGTTAATTTGTGGAAAAATACACCAATTAGTTACATTCTGGCTTTTGTCTAATTGTCCAGAGGTTATTCTTAATCTGGAGGAAGTAAAGCAGATTAGAAGCTAAAATATTTGCAACGCCATGTTATGTAGCTTGCAGTCACTCTTATGTTTTCCCCACTTTTGAGACATCAAAGGTTTTAGACTAGAGGCTATTTAAATACAGGAAAAAACATTAATTTGTCATTTAATGTTTGTCTGAGAGATTTAAGCAATCATAAATGCAAAGTATACTGGTTTTTTACTTATGTGCACACATACACATAAGTAAAAACACATTCTAGTTTTAAAGCTTTATATGTTGGGAATTTAACAAAATTGATGTGTCACAAATTCCATTTTTGTTATCGTTTTCCGTAACTATAGGCAGATGGTCTTTGTGCTTTGGACATTTTAACCTGCGCAGGACTAATTAATCATTTTGGACGATCACCATCTATAGAGAAAATAGAAATTAGTCCCATTTTGCTTCAAAAAGGAAATTCAAAGATTGCTCTTTATGGATTAGGTAAGACTTTTGTATATTGGGGCATAGTATTTTGTATATACAAGTAGTTTTCCAAAAATGTAACAAAAATAATGACATTGAATTTATTTTTCTGCTGTAATTTGTGGGTTAGAATTAGGAGGAGCAACATGATTTGATCCACAAAAAATTGATTCGGTGTATGTAAATATTTCCAACTATTTCAGGTGCAAAATTTTGTGAGATAACCCATTTCTGAGTGAAAAGTCGCTGCTTTGTTGCTTGGTGGGCATGGCCTACTGGAACTCCGTGAGGGCCATTTTTTGCCTTCCTCAGAGTCCTGAGGCACTCTGAAAACCAGAAACAGGCCTATTTTTGGACTTCCAAAACTTCTGGGAGAGCTGTTTTTCACCCTCCTCAGGATCCAGAGGCTTCCCTTGGGCCTCTGGGAGGACGAAAACAGCTTCCCCCTGGGTCTGGAGGCCCTTTGGAAGCCGGAAACAGGCCCATTTCCAGACTTCCAGAAGGCCCACTTTTTGCCCACCCAGAACCTCTGTGCAGACTCTGCACTTACTTGCATCCAAAATGGGCTGCATGGAGACTCCTGGGAGGGGAGGGGAGGGGAGGGGTAGGCGGGACCAGCCGGTCAGTTCAACTATCAGTTTGGTGAACCAGATGTAAATTTAACATCCAGTTCACCCGAACCAGTCCGAACCATTAGAATCCCACCCCTGGATCTAAGCATTCAGTTGTGTTTCAAGCTCAAAATTACCACTCCAAACACTGAAATGAAGTTTCATTCTTGAAAGGATTCAAAACAAAGTGTTCTGCATATCTCTAAATTTTATATATGGTATATTTTCATGCAATGAGTAAAAGAGTCCCTGTAGACTTTACTCTGCTAGTCATTGCTGAATGTAGGTGGCGTTGCTTATCTCCATTTCAAAGCCATTGAACCAGTGCTATCCAAAAGCATTTTCATGGTCATGTGTCCAGCATGACATCACAAAGTGCTGTTACCTTCCCATCGAAGTGGTACTTTTTTACCTTCTTGCACTTACATGATTTTGAACTGCTAGGTTAGCAGGAGCTGAGGTGAAGATGGGAACTCACCCCATCATGTGGAACTGAGGTCTCAAATGTAGGCTGTTGGCTTTCCAGCCAACAAGCCCAGCATCTCACCTGATGAGCTACCACCCTACTCCTCATGCAGTGAGTGGCATGTGGAAAAAGGATAAGGCTGCAAAATATTCCCAGCCCCAGTTTGTCTTTTAAGTGTTACAAAGGACTGACAAGGTCAGGGCCCACCTAATCTCTGGGGAAAGATTTTCCAACAGAAACAGCTTTCTTTAGTTGGCAAGCTGGCTGTGTAGCAAGCAAAATATTAAACTTGCTTCAATCATTTGCCAGGAGAAAACTGCAAAATAATTTCATATATTACCTAAATATTAATTGGAATCTCACTATTCAGCTGTTGCTTGTTAATTGTCTGCTTGGTGGATCACTAAAAGCCCATTGCATATAATTTTTCTCTTCTAGGATCTGTTCCCGATGAAAGACTATATCGGATGTTTGTGAATAAACAAGTAACCATGTTGAGGCCGAAAGAAGATGAAGATAGATGGTTTAATATGTTTGTCATTCATCAGAACAGGTATAGCTGCTTCTTAGTAAGGCAACCAATCCAAATGTTTTCCACTTGATTCATTCCGATTTAAAATCATTAAAATTTTTGTGTCATACAAAACAAGTTCAAGCTGCATTAACCGGCTTGGGGAAACCCAATATTTCTTTCTTTCTCTTTCTTTCTTTCTTTCTTTCTTTCTTTCTTTCTTTCTTTCTTTCT
>BLBF01000006.1:12917459-12931119 GCA_015471245.1 Laticauda colubrina | reverse complement strand
TCCTTCCTTCCTTCCTTCCTTCCTTCCTTCCTTCCTTCCTTCCTTCCCTCCCTCCCTCCCTCCTATCCATCCATCCATCCAAAAATGAGTCAAAACAGCTTACAGAACAGCATACAATAACCTGTAGGATAAGTATGTATTAAGAAATCAACTTCATGGTCATATTGCAGTAACAACAAGAATATAATTCAACGTCCCTTACATGCATCTTCACTACACCCTTCCCCTACTTTTGAGTCTATTAATGCTTGCTTAGATAGCCAGCTTTCTCTACTTGTCTAAAATTGTCTAAAAGAGTTGAAGGCAAGAAACTCTTTTTCAGATTCCCATCCTGTCAGATTTCCATGTTGTATCTTAAGGGGAGTGACACAGGACTTGATCAACATAATGGTCTACCTGGAGATGGCAATCCTGTAGTTATCTGGGCCCTGAGTCCAGGCTATGAAGGGCTTTTGCTATTTGTAGATTACTATTGGAGTTTAAATAGTATTGAGAAACAAATTTGTATTTCAAGGACAGAGATCCCCAAACTTGGCAACTTTAATACTTGTGGACAACTTCAACTCCCAGAATTCTGAGAGTTGAAGTCCACAAGTCTTAAAGTTGCCAAGTTTGGAGACCTCTGTTCTAGGAGATCAGAATTAGGCCAGGTGATTTAAGAAGCCCAATGGAGGCCTGCCTCAGTGAAATTTAATCTAGATATGGTTCCTCACTTGAGGAGTGTGATGGGTGTCCCTTTTTTCCCCCTTAGCCTACCTGATTCATAATACAGTCCCCAGGTTACATCTTATGCCTTTGGCCTGTATTCATCTCATCTGGAGAACATAGATACTATGTTCATCTCATCTGGATCCTGAATTGATAGCCTGTTCTTCGTCATGTCATCCATCCTTGGATGTTGAGATCGTTGTTTATTTGCACCCATGGAATGATCTGACTCTCATTGATCAAGTCATTGAATTTGACAGTGTCACTTTTCAATGTTGCAAAATAATTTTCGAACTGAAGCACCAAAATGTAATTATAATGAACAATAATGAAACAAAATGCAAGGATAATAAAAACAAGGACAAATAGGCTGAAAAACAGCTTCTATCTCAGGGCAGTAACTCTGTTGAAATCTACTGTATAGTACAATATTAATGCAATATCAAGGGTTTTCAATTCAATGTGTAGAATGTGAATGTGTGTGTTTGTGTTTATTTTCATAGTTATAATGTACACTGAAGGTGGTATTTAATTTCGTTGTACGAGATGCAATGACAATAAACTAAACTAAAATAAATTAAAGATGTTTTGAAGTTTAGATGGGATTGTATCTGTAGATACCAGAGTCTAATATTTTCTTTTACTTTCCCTTATATTTTGATAACTGATCACATTTGGGGTAGTGAGAATGGGTCTAATATTGTGATAACATGCCATATTTAAAAATTGGGTACTTTGGTTTGTTTTTGCAAAATGCTGTTTGTTTGTTTGTTTGCTTGTTTATTTATTTATTGCTGTTGTGTTTGTTTTCTTTGGCATAGGAGTAAACACGGCGCCACAAACTATATTCCAGAACAGTTTCTAGATGACTTCATTGACCTTGTCATTTGGGGTCATGAACATGAATGTAAAATATCTCCAACCAGAAACGAGCAACAACTTTTCTATGTTTCTCAGCCAGGAAGTTCGGTGGTTACGTCTCTGTCACCAGGGGAAACTGCCAGAAAGTATGTTCTTATGCGTTTCACTAATTTGCATTGTATATCTGGTGAAAATGTGTGGGAGCATTTCCTCTAAATACCAGTACTATATCCTTTTCATTCTTTTCTTCTTTTTTTGAACATATTGGTTCTGTTGTGCTTATCACAAGGGATAATCCAAAGAAAATAGGAAAGGAATGTGATTTGACAAATAGCATTTCCATTGTAACAATATTGAAGCCATCCTGGCTATTAGTAACTTATTTAAGGGTTAATAAATTACTCACTACACCGTTCCCCCAAATGCAGTATCCTTCTTGGTATTATTGAGGATCTATACATACTGCATGGGTCAAAAAGAGGGCTGTGAAAAATATTTACAGACCCTTCACATCCCATACATAAACTGTTTCAACTCCTATCCTCAAAACGACACTATAGCACTGCACACCAGAACAACTAGATACTTTCCTTGAACGCCATCATTCTACTAAACAAATAATTCCTTGAACACTGTCCATCTATTTACAAAATCTGCACTCCTATTACTACTAATCTTCTCATCACTTCTTATCACCCATCCCCTCCCACTTGTGATTGTAGGACTGTAACTTTGTCATTGTACCCTTACGATTTATATTGACTGTTTCCTAGTATGATTTGATTGCTTATTGTACCCTATGACTAATATTAAGTGTTGTACCTTATGATTCTTGACTCTTGATGAATGTATCTTTTCTTTTATGTATACTGGGAGCATTTGCACCAAGACAAATTCCTTGTGTGTCCAATAACACTTGGCCAATAAAGAATTCTATTCTCTTAAAATTTGTAAACTAAGGAAAGAAACCAGAGAGACTTGTTTAAAGAGGAATCCTTCCAAAGAACCTTTCCCACTAATGGTGCTAGTAAATTATAAAAATTCACCCTCATCTGATCAATACAATCCCTGTGATAAGAGTTGCACAGAATCTTGAGTTTTCAAAGTAAAATCCAGTAGGGAAAGAAACTACAAGTCAACCGCCCCATTGGCTTGCACTCCAAAATAAACTTCTGAGACACCTTTATTACCAAGAGTAAAACTTTACGAACAGATACATCCAGGCACAGAAGAAGCAAAGTCAGTTCTGAGGTTCTGATGTGGCCTTGAATGAAAGCTTGCCAATTGTCAGCCCAGCATCCTAACCTCGTGAGCCACCATGCACCTTACCTTTTGATGTTTCTAGATGGGAGTTCTTGGCCATGGATCTTGATCAGCTCCATCTCTGAAGGTTCCATTTTTATTGCCATTGGTTTCTGCCAAAGTCTGGCTATTCTGAAGTTCTACATGTTGCCAGGCTGTAAACAACATTGTTTCCATGCCTTCCAGACATGTTGGCTTGTTGCACATCAAAGACAAAAAAATGAAGATACAGAAGATTCCTCTCCAGACAGTACGGCCTTTCTACCTTGAAGACCTTGTTCTGGCTGACAACTCAAACCTTTTTCTCCCAGACAACCCCAAAGTCACACAAGTAATACAAGATTTCTGCATGGAGAAGGTAATGATTTAAAAAAAACATTGCATAAAGGTATTATTCTTTTTTTAAAAAACAAATTTTATTCGGTTTTTCACATTAAAAACAAAAATCTCTTTTTAGTGGACAACATATTTCTGGGTCATCACCTCTACATACAAATATGACAGCAATTATACATTTATATATGCATACTTAATTCTATTATTATCTTTTCCATTCCAAATTTTCAGCAAGGAGAGAAACAAACATGTTAATTCTAGCCTCTTTCATTAATCTCAATTAAAACATCTTTTTGTTTCAATTATTTCAATATTTGAAATTTTAATATTTCAATATTTTTGAAATATTTATTTAATATTTATTTTAAAAATAAAGATAAACAATATGTGTTTGCCTAATAATAATAATAAAGGTTACCAGTGACTCTCCTTGCTTTTAATAGTCTATATTAACTTATTAATTTAGTTGGTTCTTTAGTCTGTCATATTCCCTTTCCATTACACATTCTTTTTATAAATTCTAGATTAATACAAATTTTAACACTAAAGAAAAAAAAACCAGTATAGGTTTCCCCCTTTTTACTACTTTGAGTGCGACACCTCAGTGATTAAAATATACCTTTATTCCCTCATCTTGATTCCCAATAAACCATTATTTTTAAGAAGTTACAATAATAATCATTACATCTTTTCATTTGGATTCCGTAGCATATTTTCCCCCCTTAATTTTTAATAAGAGTTATCAGTATGTATATTACTCTATTTTCTAAATATTTTTAATTGCAGAAATGTTCTTATTACCCCTTGTCACCCTGCAGAATCCCCTTTTTAATTCATCAACCATTATCTATGAAAAACCAATTTCTTTTCAACATTTTACTATTTCCGTATTTCTCTATTTCATGCACCTGTTTCTGACTGCTTCTCCTCCCCCTCTTTTCCTCATATCTTTTCTCATTCCAGTTTATATCCCCCTCTTTCTTAATATCTTCTTTCCCCTTTTCTGCTGGGTCTTTCTGCCTTTCCCGACTTCACAAGTATTCCTCCTTTTGATTGCCTTCTTAAATCTCAACTTTTTAACCTTCCTTCTTTCCCCACTTCTTTGTAGTGTTCTTTGTGTTAATAGTCTATTTAAAATGTCTTCTCCTTGAGTCGACTCCTCCTCCTCTGAAGCTCTTTCTTCTTGTTCTTCAATCGCCATTTCCATTTTTTCTAACACAGAGCAAAGTGATTCACCTCTTTCCTGTGGTAATTCTCTTATATTTTTTAAGTTCTATTTTTAATTCCTGAAGAGATACCATCATTACACATTCTTATATTTTATGATTGTTAAAGTCCACAAAAAAAAAACACTTTTACTTTCCTTCTTTCTTCTTTCAATTTTCTAAAGTTCTCAGTTATTCCAGCCGAGGGTTTGTACCAAAAACATCAATCAATCCCACAGTCAGTCTTTCCTTGCTTTTTTCTTTATTCTGGTTCTGCTTTCACTTTCTAAGATTCTTACTTTGTTTCAATATTTCTTTAATGTTTTATCCACACAAGTTCATTCAGAAACAGGATGCTTTCCATTTTGTTTGAGCTCAAGTTTTTGTCAAAAGGTTGCACTCTCCATTATACAAAGTCTTCACCTTTTCCCCCTATTTTTTTATTTAGGATTTTTCGAACCTCAATGTTCCAGCACAGTCCAGTCTCCAATTTGTAACCTTTATTATTATTATTTTTTGACAATCTTCAGTCCAGCTTTATTTTATGCCTGTTTATTGACAAAATATTTTGGTCCAATTTCATTAAATCTTTAGTTCCGGCTTCTTTCTTTCCTGGTTTGAAGCTCCGCTTAGCAGTCAAAAATATATTTTTTTCCCTGTCCTTTTGTAATTTTGCCACTCACTTTTCTTTTCTTAAAAATTCCATGTTACTTTAATCCCAGGGTACTTTTGTTTAGTTGTATTGCCCAGTTGTCCCGGTTCAGATGTTATCCACCTTTTTGTTCCCTCCTGCACAAATCTTAATCCAGCTGAGTCCTCCTCTTTGGGGTGGCAATTTTAAACCACTGCTGCAGTGGTCTTCGGGGGGGAAAAGACCAAACCCAGGGCGGAGATGCAGCTCCCCTCAACCTGGCTTGCGGCTTCCCCTTACTCTGCCGCCCCTCCAAGGCAGCTTCAGCCCCTAATCGTAATGATCGGGGCTCTCCAATGAAAGAGCACAGAACATAGCCGCAGAGAGTCGCGATCTACAGTCCGTCAGCGAGGAGGCTCTGCCTTCCCTGTATACAGGTATTATTCTTACTATCAGACTAGATGTACTAGATAGAAGCCAATGTCAGGTTAGTGGAATTCTTTTTAAACAAAAAGAATTTTATGCGTTGTCTCTCAAATGTGTGTCAAACTGGTTGCTCAAGATCCGGATTAGTTTTGTGCACAGGCCACGCCCATCCCAGCTCCACGAAGGGAAAAAACATCACAAAATGTCACTAGTTTAAAACATGTGAAATTGTGGGGGGGAGGCAGGGGGGAACTTGCCATTAGGAGTGCCCCACCAGCAATATACCTTTGTGGAAGTGTTTCAGCCGCTTCTTGGGTGGGGGAACCGCCTTCGTAACTTCCACGGTTCCTGCCGCTGCTGCCACTGTTGTTGGAGACAGCACTGGTGAGAGAGGGACAGCTGCAGCTCGGCCTGGGCGCTTGGAATGCAGGAACGGGCTGCGCACCAGGACTTTTGCAAACTTGCAGAGCCCGAGGCTGGAGTACCAAGGGTAGCAGCAGCAGAGACGCTCGCTCGGCTCTTCTCATGCCCACCCAGCCGCTCGGGATTAAACCAAAACGCAGCACGCAGTGTTCCCAGGTACCTCAAAATCTTTTTTTTCCTGTTGTTATGGGGACAGGGGAAAAGGGAGAGTGACTCAGATGCTGTTGTTGGAGACAGCGCTGGTGCACGGGAGGAGGGAGAAACTAATTCACCCCCCAAAAGACATCCTAGCCATTTTTGGGGGGCTCGAAAAAAATAAGGCCCAGCCTTATTTTGTGAGAAACATGGTAGATACCAATGCAGAACAACGTTTTCGGCTGAGAACTTATGATGCAGTACAGTGGAACCTTGGGTCACAAATGCTTCTGGCCTTGACCAAATCAGGTGCCGACCCAAAAATCCACAAAAAGTTAAACTCTAGTCGCGAACACATCCTCGAGTGGCAATCAAACAGCCGCGGCGATTTTCCCTGCTGCACATTTTTTTTGTACTCAAATGCGTAGTCAGTTTCGCTTCTGGTCACAACCAAATCGGGTTGCGACTGAAGTCCTGGAATGGATTATGGTCGTGACCGGAGGTTCCACTGTACAATCACCTTTTTAAATAAGTTAAGCTTATTTTAAAGAACGTGTTACATTTTTTAGTATTTTATGCTTCCAAAATGGCAGAAAAACTTTTGGCAATTTCTGCTGTCAAGGTCCCATATGACTCCGAAAAGGGTTTTTAAGAGTCTGTTTAGACTGGGGGTTATAGATTGCATACTCTTGTTAATATTTCCTATCATAGGCCTTCTCAAATGTTTTGGCAACACTGCTTTGTATTTCTCTGTGAATAGACTAGATCGTTGTGGTACTATTCCCACAAAGTGAGAAGAAGAGATTCCAGTTCTATGTTGCTTAAAGTTGCTGTGGCTTTTAGAGTATGACAAGCACAATAAATCCAATACTGTTCTGTGTTTGAGATGGATTATCTTCATTGGAAATGAGCTTTGTGGCTTTCCATTTATGTGGTTTTGATTTAAGTCCAATATATACGTACCAGAAGAAGAAGAAAAATTCTAAATTTAAATTAAAAATTGCTCACTTTAATCTACATCATGCATATGTTGATATCTGGTAGAACAGTTTTTGCATTTAGCAAATTATGTCCCTTTCTTAAAGATTGAAATGATGCTGGATAATGCAGAAAGACAACGTCTTGGAAATCTCAAGCAACCAGAGAAGCCTCTAATAAGATTACGAGTAAGAATGTGGTCTTCAAATCAGATTTCTTCATCATGTTTTGTTTAGCCTCATAACCAAACTTTAATAGGCAGTAACTTTTCAAGTATGGGTTAATTTTAAACAATTCTATACATCTAATGAATCTCTTGAGGCTTTAGTTTTGCTTAATTAAGTAGCACTAAAATGTGCCTTAGAGATGGAGATTGAGGATGTTACAGGAGCTAATTTTATAAACTCCATAACTGTTTGAAGATGCATGAATGTTAAAATTGAACACATTTTCAGATATGCCAGCTGTTAGTACACAGTGTTCCTGTGAATTACTAACAGTAGCTGGAATGTGCTATAGTACTAATACTTCAGTAAATATTTGCTATGCAAATATAATAAAGTGCTTGCTGATATTTTAGTAAAAGCATGATAAGCGTATCAAACTCAACTGATGAATTTTTAATTATTTTCAGATGCCTAACTGCAAATTCTCCCATCTTTTATGCTTTATCTTATTTGATTTGAAGGTGGATTACAGCGGAGGCTTCGAACCATTCAATATGGTTCGTTTCAGCCAAAAATACATGGATAGAGTGGCTAATCCGAAAGATATTATACATTTTTTCAGGCATCGGGAACAAAAAGAGAAAAATGGTAAATTATTTTTTAAAAAGTGTACAATTTCCAAATTTGTTGTAGTAAGTATTGTCACAAGGAAAAATAATATTATCCATAGAAATTTTTATTTTTTGTGTTGGGATGGGTGAGTAAGATGAAGAATAGTTTTAATTACAGGTAGTCCTCAGCTTGCGACCACAATTGAACTCTAAATTTGAAGCAGGAATGGTTATTAAGTGAGTTTTGCCCCATTTTATGACCTTTCTTCTATATGATTTCAGTATAGAACCAAATTATTTTTTCTAACAACAAACGTTTTCCACATAACTGAGCATGCAGAAAAATACAATATTTCCTATTTATATTAACCATATTGAACATATTCAAAATGTAGAGAATAAGAAACTCATTTATAGGATCAGTAACTCCACTTACTGATTGATAGATTTCATGGCTTTGGATCTCAGAAATTTCCTCCACTACATTATTTCTGTCATTTTTATGCTACCCAAAAAAAATTATACTCTGATGTTGGTCCTTAAATCTCCCATTTCCATGCAATTAATATGATTCTTCCTGAAAACAGCTGATTTGTTCTGATAATGTTTTTTTTTTCACAGTACACCAGCCTATTTGATTGCTATAAATTGTAACAGTCATTTCCCATTTCCTTTGCCTAAAACCATCTGGTAAAGAATCCTATTCAACTATACTCAATGTTTAATTCAGCGTTCCCATATTTAACATTCTTTGAAATACGTGTTTACATGTGAAATTACAGTACAATTTCATTACAGCTGATTCTTATCATGGATTGCATTCTTTTTCATAAGGTATTAGGAAGAATAATTACATCCAGGGCATTCTTTTCTATTTAAGCAAGATGAAATAGTGGGGTGCTTTTTAGCATTAGCAGATTGTTAGTCCTTGTTTCACTGATGGTTTCAACATTACTTTGTCACCTGGTTCAGAGCACCTTGTTTGTGTGTCTAATGATATTGAGAAATATGCCCCAGTTTTTAAAAAGAAAATTATTAATAGCTGATAAGCATTCTGTATTAAACACCAGATAACAGATAATCAGAGTTGGAAGGGATCTTGTAAGTCACCTAGTCCTACCCCCTGCCCAAGCGGGAGATCCTACACCATTTCTGGCAGATGTTAGTTCAGTCTCTTCTTGAAGGCTTCTAGTGATGAAGCTCTCATAACTTCCAAGGGCAATTTCTGTTCCATTGGTTTATTGCTCTTACTGTCAGAAAGTTTCTCCTTATTTCCAGGATAAATCTTTCCTTGCTCAGTTTGCATCCATTGTTCCTTATCTGGCCTTCAGGTGCTTTAGAAAATAGCTTGACCCCCTCCTCTCTGTGGCAGCCCCTCAAATATTGGAAGACTGCTCTCATGTCTCCCCTGGTTCTTCTCTTCAGTAGACTAGCCAAGCCCAGTTCCTGTAACCGTTCTTCATATGTTTTAGTCTCCAATCCCCTAATCATCCTGGTTGCTCTTCTCTGTACTTTTTCTAGAATCTCAATATCTTTTTTATAGTGTGGTGACCAAAACTGGATGCAGTACCTTAGGTGTGGTCTTACTAAGGCTTTATAGAGTGGTATTGGTACCTCCTTTGATCTTGATTGTATTCCTCCGTTAATGCAATTTAGGATTGCATTAGTGAGCACCATTAAGTTTTGCTGAAGTGGAAATGAATCTAAAAAAACATTCCTGATCATTTGAAATGAAATTGGTACAAGAAATGATTATTACAATGACATGTGTATTAGGAGAAAAAAACATGATCTCAAGCTATATTAAAGGTTATTCTAGAGTCTTTTGTGTTTTTAACAGGCCCTTTGAAAATCCAATCATTATTTTGAACAATTGTCTTTGCATTTTAAAGTTAGAACAAATTAATATTTTTGAGCAAATTGTTTACCCAGTTCTGAGTCTTAGGTTTCCTAATTGAGCGTGCAAGTAAAATGTATTCAGTAAGACTGAAAACTGAATGAAAGTAGAAAATCTGCAGTAGGAACCCATGTTATTTTAATTAGTATTATTTGTTGAAAATTATTATTTATTTTATCTTTCTGTCTGTATTTTTAAAATGTAGAACTTTTGTTTTCCATGAAAAACATATACCTGTCCAAAAACCTTGTGTTAAAATTCACTAAACTTTTAAAATAAAATGTAACATATTTTCTGTGTGTCTGTCAGATATATGTTTGTGTGATTAAAAAAAACAACTCTTCATAATACTGATCATTATAGCAAGCATTTCCTTAAAATGTATTAAACGTATTTTATATTTATTTATTTGTGGTTTTAGAAGACGAAGTTAACTTCAGAAAACTGGTCCACAAGCCTGCAGCTGAGGGAACAACACTACGGGTAGAGGATTTAGTAAAGCAATATTTCCAAACAGCAGAGAAGGTAAACATATTTTTCCAGTATTTATGACTAGGTTTAAAAATAGTCATCAGACTAGGTCAGAGTTTCTCAACTTTGGCAATTTGAAGATGTGTAGGCTTCAACTCCCAGAAATCCTCAACCAGCATTCCCCAGCTGGCTGAGGAATTCTGGGAGTCAAAGTCCACACATCTCCAAACTGCCAAGATTGAGAAACACTGGACTAGATTTTAATTGTATGATTGGAGTTCCATTATTGGGCTTCTACATTTAAATGTTTGGCAGTGGCAGGTCTCAAAATTAAGAGAGAAAATACTAAAATATTAGCTAAAAATTTAATAGAGAATCAGAAAAATGAATTAGAAAGGGAAATGGGATTGCAAACTACAAGGAAAGTCAACACCTAGGAATATGGTTAACTGCGAGGTGTTCCTTGATGAAAGAAAATAATTATATGAAACTGTTGCAATAAATAAAGAAAGATTTGGAATTGTAGGGGAAATTACAATTATCTCTACTAGGAAGAATAGCTACGAGTACAATGAATATTCCACCAAAATTACTTTATCTATTTCAAACAATCCCCATAAAATTGGATAAGAAGTTTTTTACGGAATTAAATAAAATTACCATAACATTCATATGGTTAGGCAAGAAGGCTCAAATAAAATTAACAGCATTGCAGGACAGTAGCAGTGGACGTGGCTTTGGACTCCCAGAATGGGAACTTTACTATAACACTGTTGTTTGCTTGTACATCTAGAATACAAAACAGAGTGTAGAGTCGGCTATGCAACAGCTGACTTGAAATCATGCCTTGGTGTTAAATGCCAGCTGACTTTGGCAGCAGGTGCTCTTTTATAGTTAAGTTACAACAAAATTTGTAACTTTTTGTAGCTAAGTTGCTTTTTGTAGTTAAGCTTTTTGTTAGCTAAGTTGCTGCAAAAGTTAATAGCAATAGCATTTAGACTTATATACTGCTCCATAGTGCTTTAAAGCCTTCTCTGAGCAGTTAACAAAGTTGGCATATTGACCCATCAATTTGGGTCCTCATTTTATTGACCTCGGAAGGATGGGAGGCTGAGTCAACCTTGAGTCAACCAGGATCAAACTGGCTGTAGGCAGAATTAGCCTGCAATTACTGCACTTTAACTATTGCACTACCAGGGCTCTTAAAAGAAATAACTAAATCTTAGGTAAAACTAATCCTGTGTTCTTTCTAACCCTACTTTCTTTTGTTTGATTAGTATATAAAATTAATTCAAATTGGCTTGTCTCCAAGAAAGTGCAGCTTTCTCTTCTGAGCGAGAGGGGCATGGGGGAAGCTGTGCAAGAATTTGTGGACAAGGAAGAGAAGGACGCTATTGAAGAACTGGTGAAGTTCCAGCTAGAAAAGACCCAGCGATTTCTGAAGGAGCGGCATATAGATGCCGAAGAAGCAAAAATCGATGAGGAGGTTTGTATGGAATGATTTCATTCTTCCTGGACACATTCAAGAATTGAATATACTTTTTTCATATCTACAAAATGATTTTAGCATAGATTTGGGATGATAATATGAAGTGTTCTAAAATAAATTAAGTAAACTATAGTTACCTCGTAAAATATGAATGAATAAAATTATAGTCAAATGTTGGATTGATAATGATACTAAGGTATTTAATTTTTTGATTGATAATATGAATTCTTATGCAATCTAATTGTAATCGAAGACTAAGAAATGGATGCACAAAATAATTTGTAAACCAACCGACATGCTGTTTGTATACATATGGAAGAAAGTTTCATGTTTTTATGTTTTTGTTTGTTCATGTTTGTTTTTTTTAAAAAAACAAAACTTGGGGAAAAAAAAGAATTGAATATTACAAATGTCACATCATTGACAAGAGGAATGACTGGACCAGCTGCTTCCATTTTTTTTAAAATCTGAGTTGCTTTTGGCTGCATTCAGATGGTCAACTCCTTGTATAATGTACCAGAATACACTGGTAGTCCTTGACTTACAACCTTTATGACCTCAAAATGTCCATTGCTAAGCAAGGCAGTTGTTGAGTGAGCTTTGCCCCATCTTGCAACCTTTCTTGCCAGAGTTGTTAAGGGGATCACTTCAGTTGTTAAGTTAATAGCACGTTTGGCAAATGAATCTGGCTTCCCCGTTGGAGTTGCCAACAGAAAGGGAGGAAGGAAAGGGGTTTGAAAGAGCAGTGCGGCAGCTTGGAAATCAAAAGTGCATTCCATACATAGTTTTTCAGAGATAGTAACTAGGTGACTGAAGGTTCTGCCGTGCAAAAATCTAACTGGAGAGCATGATTGATGACTCTTGGCTATGGATGTATCCCACTGGAGAATA
The DNA here is from genome assembly GCA_015471245.1 of Laticauda colubrina. Taxonomy (NCBI): domain Eukaryota; kingdom Metazoa; phylum Chordata; class Lepidosauria; order Squamata; family Elapidae; genus Laticauda; species Laticauda colubrina. Next base: position 12,918,588 of record BLBF01000006.1, on the reverse strand, counting down.
TGAATTACGATACACCCAGGCAGTGCCGACACGTTAACTCCCAAATAAATCCTGTTTAATTTTGGAAGTTTGGCTTGAGACTCATGATTTAATTGGGGTAAGTGCCGGAACCCCGATTGCTGGAATACTGACACTTTGCTTGTCAGAAGGTTGCCAAAGGTGATCTCCTGACCCCGGGACCCTGCCACCATCACAAGTACATGCCAGTTGTCAAGAGTTCGGATTTTTGATCACATGACAATGGAAATGCTTCAATGGTCATTTAATGTGGAAAAATGGCCATAAGTCATTTCCTTCAGTGTTGTAACTTCAAACAGCCACTAAACAAAATAGTTTTTTTGTTGAGGACTGTCTGTACTTGTATTTCAGCTACCCTTCCCCCCACCTTCTCTTTCAGCAAGGAAAGAAGCTGCATGAAGCAGGTGTTCTTATTTCATCTGAATATATTCATTGACTCTTCCATTTCAATACAGGTGCAGCGTTTCAGAGAATCAAAAAAAAAGAACACAGTAGAAGAGGATGAGGAAGTTCGTGAGGTAGGCCAAAAACCGACAAAGAATCAGATGATACTTAACCTAACAGTGTGCTTCACTTCTCTTTCTAAAGCAGGGGTGTCAAATTTGATTTCATGAGGGCCGCATCAGGGTTGTGTTTGACATCAGGGGACAAGTGGGTGTGGCCTGGGTGGGTGTGGCCTGGGGTGTGTGGCATGGGTGTGGCCACCATCTCAATGTCCTGCAGCCCTCTGCAAGCAAAAATGGAGCCTGGGAGCCATTTTCCCTGGCAGAGGCACTGCGGGCCAGTCCTTTGCTGTTTCCAAGGCAGCCTCATGGGCCAGATCTAAGCACCCGGTGGCCAGATCCAGCCCACAGGCCTTGAGTTTGACCCCCCCCCCCGCAGTAAAGAAATGTAGACACAATATTCCCTTTGTTTCAAATCAAACTTTACACACTGTTTTGCTGTCCTGTTTTCCTCCTTTCAGATTTAAGACCACTCATTTATTCAGCAGTAAACATCATCATCTCCCACCCCTTTGCTAATTTCCAGTACAAGCATGGAGAAAAGTATTGGGCTTCCCCATTCACACAGAGAGAGAGAGAGAGGGAGGGAGGGAGGGAGGGAGGGAGGG
>BLBF01000006.1:12878160-12917359 GCA_015471245.1 Laticauda colubrina | reverse complement strand
GAGAGAGAGAGAGAGAGAGAGAGAGAAAGAAACTCACCCGTAACTGTGATTCAGTAAAGTTATTAATGTTCCCCAGCAATTCCTTTCACTAACACTCAGAACTGTCCCAAATACGTCCAGCCACAAGCCAGCCAAGATTAGTGTACAAGGCAATGGGCCAATATTCCATAAAGTAATCAAAATTGCTCAAATATGTTCCCCAAACAAACTTAAGTCCACCAGGCAAAGCTTAAACAACACAAAAGCTCATTTGGCAAGAAAAGTTCAGTGTCTCCAAGGCACAGTTCCAAACACAGTGAAGCACGACAAACAAACAGCTAGAAAGCCAGCATTGTTTCCAGCAATGCCTCCCTCCGCCTGCTGTAATAAATAGTTACCTTTCTGGTGCAGCCTATCAAAACGAGGTGGGGGTGGGGTATTTCCTCCCAAGTAATCTGGCTGATCTCCATTGCTCCTATCTTTTCTTTGCCCTGCTTGCTCTCGGATCAGGTGCAGAAGGCAACTCTTCCTCTTCTTCTCTGGTCATTTGCCCCTGCAAACTTTCCTCAGCTGAAGCCTCCTCCAGTTCTCTTTCAGCTCCCTGTTCAGAGCCATCAGTCAATTCTGTTCCTGGAGTGCCAGAAATGAGCTCATCCTCCCTTGAGCTGGCCATCTGAGGAAGAATCTGGGGGGTGATGCAAGGGAGACATCACAGGCTTTCAGATTTAAGTGAAATTTTCCTTTGTTTCTTTCCCTGCTTGCTTCTCTTTCTTTCAGGCTATCAACAGGGCCAAGGCCAGATCTCAGGAGACTGATTATGTTTCAGCAATGAGTGATGAGGACCTGATGGATGTAACCACCTTTGACCAAAGAGTCAATGATGAGTCAGACGACTCTTTAGCTCCCAGCCGGGATAGACAGAGAAGTCGGGCAAGAGGCAGAGGACAGAATGTTTCAACCAGGAGAGCATCTCGGCGAGGAAGAGGAGGCTAGTTTCTGTCCATCTTGGTGCAGTTTTTATAAAGTTGCTGTGGTTTATTGTTGGCTTACAGGTTGTCCTCAACAACAGTTCATTTATTTTATATTAATATATAAAATTTTATATTAAATAAATTCATTCAGGTAGATTTTAAAGCTATGTAAATTTTTAATATTTAAGGTGATTTTAATATCAGTCACGTGATCAAAATTCAGACGCTTGGCAACCGACTCATATTTATGATGGTTGGAGTGTCCCACGATCGTGTGATCATGACCGTGTGACAGACAAAGTCAGTGCGGAAGCCAGATTCACTTAACAGCCATGTAGCTAATTTAACAACTGCAGTGATTCACTTAACCTCTGTGGCAAGAAAGGTCATAAAATGGAGCAAAATTCACTTTGCGACTATCTTAGCAAGAAAATTAGTTATGGTTGTAAGTTGAGGACTACATGTATTCATCCAGCTTTTCCTGAAGGTGCTTAAGTGGTGCAGTGGTTAGAATGCTGTATTGCAGGCTACGTCTGCTGACTGCCAAGTTCTAGCAGTTTGGCAGTTCAAATCCCACTGGCTCAGGGTTGACTCTGTCGTCCATCCTTTGGAGATCAGTAAAATGAGGACCCAGATTGTTGGGGAGCAATATGCTGACTCTGTAAACTGCTTAGAGAGGGCTGTAAAGCACTGCAGTATATACAGTAAAACCTCACATCGTGAATGTTCCTGTCCGTGATCAAATTGGGTGGCGAACAAAAAATCCACCTGATTTTTGAGTCAGGTCATGATTAAAAAATCAGTTGGTGAACAAAACTGGCACAGAAAGATTGCCTTCTCTGTGCCAATTTTCCCTTTGGCACCAGTTTTTTTGACTGCACGCATGCACAGTCGGTCGTGCTTCCAGACACGATCAAATCAGGTTGCGGCCAGAGTCCAAGAACAGATTATAGCAATAGCACTTAAACTTATATACCACTTTATAGTGCTTTTACAGCCCTCTCTAAGCAGTTTATGGAGTCAGCATATTGTCCCCCAACAATCTGGGCCCTCATTTTACCCACCTCGGAAGGATGGAAGGCTGAGTCAACCTTGAGCCTGGTGGGATTTGAACTGCCAAACTGTCGTGACCCGAGGCTCCACTGTAAGTCTAAATGCTATTGCAATTGCACTATATCAATTGTGGTTCAGCACCTTACTCGCTACATGCAAAGGCGGCTGTTTTCTTATGTTAAACCCAAGACCTAAGGACGGCTGTACTGCAGCAAATTGAAATCCTGCCCCAGAATAGCAGACCAGATCCTTCTGTAAAACCCAGAGGCAGGACTTGCTTGTGTTCTCCAACATCTGTTTCCAGAGACATATGGCTGCAAGAGAACTATTGAAGGAAGTTACTTTTCAAGTGATTTGTGCCGACAAATTAAGGAAAAATATTTTCCTTGTCTCCATAAGGAACAAAGAGAGAATTATAGTTACCTCCTTATAAAATTGAAGCTAATGTATTTTCCACCTGTTTTGTGAATGAATGAATTCTTTTATTGGCCAAGTGTGATTGGACACACAAGGAATTTGTCTTGGTGCAAATGTTCTCAGTATACATAAAAGAAAAGATACATTCATCAAGAATCATAAGGTACAACACTTAATGATAGTCATAGGGTACAATAAACAATCAAATCATACTAGGAAACAGTCAAGAGTCAATAGTCAACAATCAACAATAAAAATTGTAAGGATACAAGCGACAAAGTTACTGTCATACAGTCACAAGTGGGAGGGGATAGGTGATAAGGAGTGATGAGAAGATTAACATCATAGTAATGCAGACTTTGTAAATAGTTGGACAGTGTTGAGAGAATTATTTGTTTAGCAGAGTGATGGCATTCATGAAAAAACTGTCCTTGTGTCTAGTTGTTCTGGTGTGCCGTTCTCTATTGCGTCATTTTGAGGGTAGGAGTTGAAACAATTTATGTCCAGGATGTGAGGCGTCTGTAGGTATTTTCACAGCCCTCTTTTTGATTCGTGCAATATACAGGTCCTCGATGAAAGGCAGGTTGGTAGTAACTGTTTTTTTCTGCAGACGTAATTCTCCTGTGAAGTAAGTCTGTCCTGTTGGGTTGCAGAACCAAATGGTCAGTCTTTTACTAAAATCAACTAACGTAATATCTTGAAAGCAGTGTGAGAAATCAGTTGTATCAAAGGAGGGGTGGTTCTCCTCTGCTGCATATCCTGCACCATGTCTCCTTTTGGATTTTGCAAAGCAGGAATTGTTCTGTTACTTTATGATTCCACCAAGGAGCATGTGACAAAATATACCTATTAAATCAAAGCAATATCTGGGGAAATTTATAATTTAAAGAGGGTTACATGACCATCAGTTATCCTCAACTTCCAACCTTTCATTTAGTGACCATTCAAAGTTACAGTGGCGCTGAAGAAAGTGATTTACTGCCAGTTCTTATACTTAAGGCAGTTGCAGGATCCCTGCGATCACATGATCAAATTTCAGACGCCTTGGCAACTAGAACACCACTCTGTGCCAAATGGCAATTTGCTTTTTTTATGGTAAGCTGCTGCTTAAAGTAAAAAAGCCAACTTGAATCCCATGGATTCAAACAGTTCTATTTTCAGGATCTAGCTTGCTAGAAAGCTTAACTATACATTTATAAAATAAACCCATAGAATGCTGTACTTTAGTTCCCTGAAAGTGCAAGATTAGAATAGCAATACCAATAGCAGTGACACTTAGACTTATATACTGCTACACAGTGCTTTGCAGCCCTCTCTAAGCGGTTTACAGAGTCAGCATATTCTCAACAAGCTGGATCCTCATTTTACTGACTTCGGAAGGATGGAAAGCTGGGTCAACCTTGAGCCTGGTGAGATTCAAACTGCTAGCAGCTGGCAGTATAGCAGAATTCACCTGCAGTACTGTTTTCTAACCAGTGTGCCATCACAGCATCATATGCCAAAATCTGTCCACTCCAGGGTTTCTTGGGAAACAGCCATAATCCAGGAGGGTTCGTGTTCTCTTAACAGCCAAAGTTTCAGGATGTGACCAAACTTTAATCTTTTTTTTTGTCAATTTCATGCAATTTAGAGTGCTTTATTCTCAAAATTATTTTCACAAAATGAAATAAGTAATTTTGGAGCTCAATAATATTGTCTAATCAGGTACATTTGCGCTAGGTGTCTGCAGGCCTTCCTTTGCCAGTCCTGTGTTGCTCCTTGCAGTCTGCACAAACCAGTTTGTGTCCTAAAGGCTTAGTAATTGGCGAAGAAGTGAGAAAATGTAAATGTTTACTCTCTGTTGTATTATTTATAGGAAGTGCTGGCCGTGATCAGACTGGCAGCAGCAGAGCGTATAAACCTGCAACTACTACAAAAACTATGTCGATTTTGGATGGTAGGTTATTGTATGAGCTTTTATTTCACTTGGCCAGGGGCTTCCTTGGTTCATACAGTATACTACTGTACATAGCACAGTAGATAGATATACATTAAATTTGTATAGTTTGATAGGTCAACCTGAGATATTTTGATATATTCAGTAAATTGTTCTTAAATGAAACATAGTAAGCAAACAAACAATTGTTTATGCACATCTTTAAATTGGATATAAATATCTATCATAATGTAGAACGAAAGTTAACTCTCATGCTTTGCACTAACAGTAGTTTATTTCAAGGTCTCATCAATTTATCATAATTGCTATACATTCTTACTCTGATGTTTTCTAGCTTTTAAGTCATCCAGACAGCAACCTTCCCGAAACATGTCTGCCAAGAATTATTCAGAGGTTGGTAATTATTTCATGATAAAATCCAGCAATTCCCCCTTTTTTATGGGTGTCATGCAGCCTTTTCCAGGCAGGTTGGGGAATACTACAAACTGCCATCTCAGTGCATCTGAAGGACATCTATTGAGGAAAGCTAATTTGCTGTGTAGCAGACAGGGAGCATCTTCTATGAAGCCTTGAGGTGTGGCATTTGTTTTGTCCATCTGCTTAGCTTCCCCTCTCCCTGGAAAGACCTGGGACTGCTGAGGTCCCTGAGATATCAAAAGTATCTTTAGGTGACTTTATGGAAGGCGCACCCTTTTGTTGTGGCCTCTCGGCTGCTGGAAGGGTCAGAGGAGGAGGAGGTGTGAGAGTCAGGGTCGGCATCAAGGCAACCTGAGAGCTACGAGGGGGAAGAGGGAATGGAGCTGGCAGAGAGAGAGAGAGGCAGAGCCTGAGCCATCCATCAGCCTTCAGATAGAGAGTCAACAGTCTTCAGGTCTGGAGGTGGCTGATGAGGAAGAGGAGGAACAGGTGGATCCAGTGCCTGATGCGCAGATGCGCAGAAGGCAAAGGAGAGGAGAGCAGTGGAAATCCATGGGCCGGTCCTTGGGATGGAAGAGTCACCAATGCTAGCGAAGCCCCACCCTAGCTCTGAGGATCAAAGGCAGGGGGCAGAGATGAATAGATGTGGCAGACAGCTATCTCCATGCTGGACAGACTTCTTAGCCTGTGGTGAGAGAAACTTTTTGCCGGGGCTGCTGGCGCTCCTAATAAAGGAATCTTTGTGTTAACTTCAGAGGGTTTGTTGTGTTTGGGGAGCTGGGTCAGAACACCTTTCTTTGCAAAGAGGGCAAGTGTTTTATTACGTAAAAGTCTGAGACTCACAATACTAATTTTTGGATTGGGTAACAAGGCATACAGTTGGGATACAATAGAGGGCCAATGTCTTCAAATCTTGGTACCATCTTACCGTATTTATTCAAATAATTTACACGGCTGCCCAACTCTCAAATAGGAGTAAATGCACAAGGGCAAGAAATGTGATAACTGTGATAAACATTTTCAAAATCCACAAGCTATTTACAGGAGGGGCTCTTCCAACTTCCTGGCCCAGTGTTGAAGTGCAGTGGGGTGAATGGAAGGGTCAGATTTACAATGGCTGATAGACAATCAATTGGTCAGAGTCTTGAGCCCAGAATCCCAACAGAGAGGTCTTTTCCCCAAAAAAATCAGGTGTCACTTTCCAAACAGAAGGTAACTCAAACTACAAATTCAACATAAATCAGTAAAAAAACAAATTAGGGACAGAATTAGCCACCAATAAAAGCAAACACAAGGGATGTTTTCTTTTGCACATACAGATAGTCCTCAACTGTTCATTTAGTGACCATTCGACAGTACTGCAGCACTGAAAAAGGTACTTATGACACTGTCAGGATTCCAGCAATTGCCCTAATTATGATTCTCGAGCCAAACTTCAAAAAACTTAGAAGGATTTATTAGAGGCGACATACTGGCACTGCCCTGTTTGAAGCCAACTCTGGCATTCATAATTTACAGTCCCCTGTGACCCTGTTTCCCCCCTCCTCCCTGGGTGTCTGATAAACCAGATTCTCTAATTGAACCCATTCACGGGCTGGGTGTCATCATTCATGTTCTCCAATTAAATAGATTTGTGGGCAAAAGCTCTGGTATTTTAGTTTCAGTCTTTTAAAGGTAACAGTTGGAATGTACTTTTGATTTCAAACTGCACTGCTCTTCCAGATTTCCTTCCTCCCCCCACTTTTTTTTTTAATGGAAACTACTAAAACAGGCACAGGAATGTTTTATGAGTTGACAACCGCTTTTCAAACTTATGACCACTGCAACATCCCCATGGTCACATCAAAATTCAGACGCTTGACAACAGGTTCATATTTATGATGGTTGCGGTGTCTGATCACCTTTTGCAACCTTCTGACAAACAATATCAGTGGGGAAGCCAGATTCACTTAACAACAGTGTTACCAACTGAACTGCAAGGACTAATAACTGTCTTACTAATTTGATTACTGCAGTGATTCATTTAACTCTGGCAAGAAAAAAAATGTAAAACAAGCAAAACTCACTTAACAGACATTTCACTCAGCAACAGAAATTTTGAACTTAACTGTGGTCATACGTCGAGGACTAACTATGTTAAAAGTGCTGCTTTCTGGGCTTTTGCTGTGTCTCTTCCAGGTGATTGAAGATGATGATTCTGATATGGAGGTGTCTTTTTCCACTTCTTCTACAAATCAAAGGTTAGTAGAACTGTGATCTGTGATTTGTTATTTATAAGAGGCCTGTCTAGGCCTTTAGAGAAGCATGGGCTGAAATGGCTTCTTCCCACAAGGTTAGGCATGCCAGTGGGAACTCTTTTCCTTGAAAGAAGCGTGTCATGTTTAGGGATGTTTGTGGGCATGCGTACAGATCACATTGTGACCATATCACAAGCTGCTTTTGGAACTTTTCTTGAGTTTCAAAAGTAATTTCTGTTCAGTGAAAGATTCAAAAACTCAGTCTAAAATCCTCTTAAGTAAAAGTCATTTAAAGAACCATTATTATTTGATATTGTTACAGTTTGATTTTTGTTCTGCACTACTGAGCTGTGGTGGCGCAGTGGTTAGAATGCAGTTTGGCAGTTCGATTCTGACTGACTCACGGTTGACTCAGCCTTCCATGCTTCCATGGTTGGTAAAATGAGGACCTAGATTGTTGGGAGCAAGATGCTGACTCTGTAAAAACGCTTAGAGAAGCCTGTAAAGCACTCAGAAGTGGTATATACGTCTAAGTGCTCTTGCTGTTACTATATTATAACACAAAGTGTGAGTTCACGGCTTTTTTTTTTCTTTATGCCTCTTCTCTGTGCATTTAAAGTCAGCAATCCTATGTCCAGAATTATTTCCAAGGCTATATTTATCCTAAAAACCATTCTCGCACAAAAATGCAAACTGAAGTCGAGCAAAAAATATTTTTTTAAAAATACAACAAAGCACCGCTTGGTCATGCCTAAATCTATGAAAGATTCTGATATCAGGTGTTCTTGTAAGCCGTTGCTGAAAAGCTGCTTTTCAATGAATACTATCCTAATTTACTCTCTTTCACTGTAAGAATGCAGGACAAACCCATAACATATCATAAATTGGAATTCCAATTCTTTGGGACACAGCAGTATTTCTGAAAGTGTGGCCATGATCTGTGGGGAGTTTAGAGATAAGACCCAACATTTGAAAACTGGGCGAGAAACAATTCAGAAACCTATACAGTTAATAGATGATTTCTAGTATCATGATTTCATTAACAGTGATAACATCTCCTTCTTATAATACTTAGATTACCAACCACATCAACGCAAAGCCAGAGGAGCTCTCAGAGCCAAGCATCAAAAGGTGTTGCCTTTGAATCAGATGAGGTAGAAAATCTTTCTTCCATCATGCTTCATTTAATCATCATCATCTTCATTTAACGACCCCATAATCCCTTGCAGGGTGGAGTCTGGGCAACTGAATGGAGGTTTCATGGCCAGATGCTCTTCCTGTTGCCAATACGGAGTTTTGTTCAGCAGATATATTCTCAGTATGCCCAGAGAGAGAAATATCTGCCTCTATCTAGGATCAAACTCACAGCTGATTGTGAGGCGAGAGCTCCACCTCTAGGCCACCGCACCACTCCATGCTTCCTTTAATCCATATGCAAAATGTTTGCATGATATTTAGTGCTTTTTACATCTCTTCACAATTCCTTACTCCTAATGAGGATCCTAACAAGAAACTCTGTAATAAAAAGTAGGGCTACCCCAACATCAGTCTCATTAAACCTCAGAGCTGTGTAAATTCTTTTTTTGTCTCTTAGAGTTTCCAATTCTATTTTCTGAAAGTGTGTATGTTGTTTCCTCTGCCCATGAAGGCACAGATTCTTTGAAGCAACAATAGCCCTGGATATCTAGATCTGTCGAGGAGCAGTTGAGGTTTTTTTGGGAGGGACATCTCTGCCCAAATTTTAAATGAAACACCCCCCCCCCCAATTCCATCTGAGTCATATGTTGGTAGTAGTATATCAGCTTTGTTATCAGCACTGAATTCAGTTATTTCATTGAAATCTTAAGATCTTTGTTCAATAAAAGGCCCTGCCTACAGTAGATTCAAAGACTAGGAATTCCTAAATTGGGTTTTTTCAACTTAGGCAACTTTAAGATGCCTGGATTTCAATTCCCAGAATTCCCCAGCCTACCTGCCCTAGGAAGGAAGCAATGGCAAACCACTTCTGAAGAACCCATCAAGAAAACTGCAGGCAATTTTTCAGAATTGGACATAATTAAGCAGGGAAAGAAGAGAACCATAATAGGCAATTTATTTTGGCAGAAAAGTAGACAGTTCACAATCTCTAAAAGCAGGAGGAAACCTTGAATGCTGGCTGTTGCCAAGAGTTACTTCTTGTAGCTGTTGAACAGTGGTGGCCCAATGGTTAGAACGCAGTATTGCTGGCGGACTCTGCTCACTCCCAGGAGTTCGATCCTCACCAGCTCGAGGTTGACTCAGCCATCTATCCTTTTGAGGTCAGTAAAATGAGGACCCAGATTGTTGGGGGCAATAGGCTGACTCTGTAAATCGCTTAGAGAGGGCTGTAAAAGACTATGAAGCAGTATATAAGTCTTAAGTCTTTTGCTGTGTTCCATAGAGGGAGAGAAGAGGATAGACTGGGATAGATTGTGAACAAAGTCACTGAAGAATCCAAGTTCAAAACAATTTTTAAAAAAATGTTTAGATCCCACTACGAATACAGCTGACCCATCCAAAGGGGATTATTCTCCTTAACTATATAACATCTTAATGAAATGCCTGTCATTAATTTACAGGATGAATTATTTATGTCCACTTCAAGAAGAAAAAGATGATAACTTCGGAAGCCCAAGCATGGAAGGGAAGTGCAAAAATTCCTTCTCCAAATTCTGCAAAGGGGACCTGAGATGTTTGCACCTGGTTCTCTAATTTTACTGTATTGTCTGGAAACTGGTGGCTTCCTTGAAGAAGACTGCTTCCTTACTCTGTATGTGCAATGCCATCAGGCGTGCACAAATATCCTGCTAAATGGTACAATCCAGAGTTCACTTGAGTGGAAACATGTAAAAAAGGAATATTCCCTTTTAGGGATGGTAGTTTTCACTGAGGCCTACTTGCTGCTTCCCTTGTGATTCTTATAATCTGTCCAGGAGTGTGAAGTTAGGAACGTTCTAGAGCTGTGTGAGGGAAAAGAGAATTCAGAAAAATGGTCCCTCATTTCTCTCAACAAGAAGTCACCAAACTTCAGTCACTTCCTTATTCAGGGCTACCTCAAATATAGCTGAATGAAGATAGCTGTTTCTATATCCAACACTTAAAGGCAAAGGAAATGTGTTACAGCATTTTTTTCAAAGGGCTCTGGTGTCCTTTTCATTTTACAGAGGAATAAATTAGAACCAGTTAAGTAAGAGAGCAAACGCCATTTTTACATTCCATATTTTACAAGTCTCCAACTTTCATAAAAAAAGAAATGCCCCAAGTCAAAACTGATTACGGGAGTCAGTGATTCAGTGAAATTAAATGCTTGGATATAAAACAAGATTCCTTTTAACAATAAGCTATAGCAAGGAGGATTTTAAAATAGATATTTTCAAGTTTTAAACTAACTCCTCATAATGGGGTGCATATAATCATTTCTGGGATTTTCAGAAGGAGCTAGTTATTGTTTAATAAGCTGAATGTTAACTGGTGTTGATTCAGCGCCCAGAATAGTAAACTTGGCAATAATTTCATTGATATGTTCAGAAAGTAAAAATTCATGAGAAACTTTCAAGCGGATGTAAATTTGTTTTTTTCCTGAGTTTAACTTTGCTCAACTTGCATCTGCTGATCTCAGTGGTTTCAAAAACAAAAATCAGTTTGAAAATATGTCCTTTAAGCTCACTCTGAATTTTAGTATGGGGCTTTAGTGTAGTATGAGGCTTTAAAACTGTGTTGGCCTTGGAAATATTTTGCAGCGCAATATATTTTACCATGGAAAGTTCATTCGCTGTTGATCACAACATTTTAAATTTATTCTACAAACCCTAGAAAATTGTGCAAAGGATGTGAAATGTGTGATATGGAATAAAGTTTTCTGACATGTTTGTTGTGATTTGTTTTAAACATTTAGAAAAGTTGATTTGTACTGCGCTTACCAGAAATACCAATAGAGTCTATTTATGTTGCATTAAGCAAAAAGAAAAGTGAGAGTGACATAGATTGAAAAGAGAATAATTGTAGCTCAGGGTTGAAATGAGGGGTCCTTGGTGCTTTTTGAGTTTGGTTTTTTTTTTTCTTGCAGGCATTTTCTTACCAAACTAGGTAATGATGTTACTTTGGTAATGAAACTATTTTCAAGAAAATACCTAAGCTCAGTGTAGATTGCTTTGTGGTACCTTTTCTGATTTCCCCTCCCACATTTCTTGTAGGTTAATTTTCATGTTCCCAGGGTTTCCCCAAACTATTTTTCTCTCTTGTTGCCCTTAATTCTGATAATTTAATTCGGTAATACTAGTTTTTATGTAAAGTGCAGCTACAGTGTTGTATAAATGAATTTTAAAAGACAATGTATTTTCTCTAAACGATTCCACTCTGGTGTTTTTCTAGATTCAGAAGCAAGATATGTACAGTGGTACTTAAATGTTTGTGAACCCTTCTGAATTTTCGATATTTCAGCAGAAATAAAACATGATCTGTTCTCCAGACACGTCCTAAAACAAGATAAAGGGAACCCAAACAAACAAATGAACAAAAAATGTCTTAGTTGTTCATTTATATTGAGGAAAATGATCCTAAGCTACATACGTATTTGTGTGCGGCAATATGTGAACCTTTGCTTCTAGTGGTAGTAACTGGTATGCCTATACATACACACGGCCATCGGTAACTAAACATTTCTGATACCTGTTGATCAATTCTGCACATCAACTTAGAAGAATGTCCACAATGACAAGGCAGCATTATATAGGAGATTTTCCAGGGCCATAGACATGAATGGGAAGTTAAGAATTATCCCTGAAGAGACCAATTGCAAACCTCTTCATTTCTTTCCAAGAAAACTTGGAAGTCAACTTATTTTCCGAAGCACCAGAAGGCAAGGCAAGAAACAACGGATGGAAACTAAACAAGGAGAGAAGCAACCTGGAATTAATGAGAAACTTCCTAACAGTGAGGACAATTAACCACTGGAACAGCTTGCCTTTAGAAGTTGTGGATGCTTCACTAGAGCTTTTTAAGAAAAAAACTGGACAGCCACCTGTCTGAAATGGTATAGAATCTCCTGCTTGAGCAACAGGAGTTGGACTAAGTGACCTCCAAGATCCTTTCTGGCTTAATTCTGATCAAAACGGGAATAAAACGAGAATAAAATCACTGAATCAAACTTCTTATTCCAGCAAGATAGATTACTGTCTACCACTACCCTGGAGTTACTAGGGGCCAAAGCCAATTCAAAAACACCTAATTAACTATCTGTTCTGTCCGGAAAGAAGCACGTGAGACCGGGTTCCAAACAACTATTTTATTTAAACTTGCAAGGCAAAAGATACGGAACATAGCCCAAGCCGCGGCAGCCCTTTACATAGAGGCTTGCCTGCGGCTTGTGGCCAATGACACTCATTTAACTATTCCCGCCATTTGGCAGCTTCCCGGATTGGTTCTTAACCAATCCGTAAGTGGCCTTTTCGGCCAATCAGAATGAGGGACTTGGAACCTACCAAGTTCCATACAGAACACCTCTTCCCCTTTAGTTTAGTCCAGCGTGGGTGACGTAGTCATGCAGGTAGGTGGGGTTTTTTCTAGTCCTAGTTGACCTGCGCAGCTCAGTCTCAGCGTGGTCTTCTAGCGGTTCGGATGGGATCGCTGCTTCTCCCATCCTCCATGGAACCTCCTGGAAGTGTGAGTCAGCCTTGCCGCTCCCGCCTGAGTCTCGGGCCGGTTGAGATGGCTCTGCCGCTCCCTCCTGCTTTTACCGGGCGGGTTGAACTGGCCTGGCTGCCTCCTTCCAGGAAGGACTCGCTTCGCTCTCCTGCTCCCGGACTTCTTTCTTGGGGTTCATCTAACCGTGAGTGCTCTTTTTGTTGGTTAGACTGTCTTTTTGCATAGTTTGTTGTTATGGAAGGTTCGTCTCTCCTTTTTTTATTTATTTGTACTCCCCCCCCCCCTTGGTTGTTTTATAGTCGGTATTTATTTTTGATTCTGTGGAGGTTTTTCGTTCGAGGTTGTGGGAACGAAGCTGGTCTATGTGCCGCTTCCATTCCCTACCGTCGTTTAAAATTAGTCGGTAGGACCAGGGGCCTGTGATTTGTGTGATGGTGGCTGGAAGCCACAATGGTCCCCGGTGAGGTTTTTGACATAGACTAGGTCGCCGATTTCAAACATACGGTATTTGCTGGAGGAGTCGGGGGGTTTATCCCAGGTGTAAGTGGGGTGCAATCTATCCAGGTAGGAGCGTAGTTTCCTTCCCATTAGAAGTTCTGCTGGGCTTTTATTGGTTGTGCTGCTAGGGGTAATATGCTGCAAGGTTAGGAGCTGGCTTAGTTTGTACTGCACATCCCCCTTGTCCATTCTGTCTAGGCCCTCTTTAGTATAACAAACCATGCATTCAGCCCTGCTGTTCGCAGCCGGATGGACCGGCGCAGTTAAGGCATGTCGGATACCCTGGGCAGCCAGATATTGTTCGAATTGCAAGGCTGTAAATTGGGGCCCATTATCTGAAACCAGTACATCAAGTAGCCCATGTATCGCAAATAGTTTTTCTAGATGTTTCATTGCAGTTTCAGTGGTTGTGGAAGCCATGAGGATGACTTTCAATCAGTTCGAGTATGCATCAACCACTATCAAAAAGGTGTTTCCCTTCGTTGGCCCAGCGAAGTCAATATGTACTCTAGACCATGGACCCTGGGGAGTTTTCCAGTCTCTTATTGGTGCCTGTAGGGAGGGGGGTAGGCCTTGATTTTTGACAGTCATGGCATGTTGCAACCCAGCATTCAATGTCTTTGTCCAGCCCTGGCCACCAGATGTAACTCCTGGCCAGGGCTTTCATTTTGACTATGCCTGGGTATCCCTCGTGCAACATACCCAGAACGTTTTCCTGGAGACTGCTAGGAATTACCACCCTGTCACCCTATAAAATGCACCCCTTTTCTATAGACAGTTCGGTCTGTCTGGTACGGAATGGTTTAAAAGTCTCAGTTTTGTTCTCCGGCCAGCCTTTACCTACCCAGTTCAGTATGCGCGCTGTCAAAGGGTCTTTGGCTGTGGCTCTCGCGACGTCGGCTGCAGTCAGCGGTAGCTCTGGGCAGGTCTCAAGATGAAATGTGGAAGTGGTTGGAGCAGGGTCGTCTTCTGTGATGGGCAGCGGGGAATGGCTCAGGGAGTTGGCGTGTGTGATGGTTTTGCCGGGTCGGTGCAACAGCATTTAGGAGTAGGCAGCAAGGAATTCAGACCACCTTGTCATTCTAGGTGACAGAATGTTCGGGGTTGGCTTGTTTCCTGCCAAGATTCCTAGAAGGGGCTTGTGATCGGTTATTATAGAAAAAGTTCTACTGTAAAGGTACTCATGGAACCATTTGACTCCGGCGATGATTGCGAGAGCTTCTCTATCGAGTTGACTGTAATTGTGTTCCGACTTGGAGAGCATCCTGGAGTAAAAGGCGACCGGTATCTCTCTGCCATCTGGTAACTGGTGGCTCAGGATGGCACCGACCCCAAAAGGCGAGGCATCACAGGTGACTGTCAAAGGCAGGGTATTGCTAAACTGGATGAGAACGGTGTCTGACATGGTGAGTGGGAATCAGCACCAAGCTCAGAGCACCAAGGATCCCTCAAAGGCATTTCACATTTGTCTGAATCTATCAAGGGGGCAGAAAGGGTACTAATAAAATGTCCTCTTACAGGAAGCTGCCTCTCCCTCTGAAAAAGTTTGAGTCTTTCGCTCTAGTTGTATGGTTTGGGGAATTGAGCCCCCAAACCTCTTACTTCATTTTGTTCTCCCCTTCCCCATCACGCTCTAATGCTAATCATCACAGCTCCTTAAATATTTCTTGGCGATAAGAATTTTCTAAACTGTTGTGCATCATGATTCCAAAATGATCAACTCGGTGTGAGCAGCCATGTCGAGCCAGTCAGAATGAAGCACTGAAATATCTTGGTATTAAGTGTAACAATTTATTACATTCATACCACGTACAGAGTTACACTAGGATTACCACAATATCACTCCCAAGTAATTTCTCACAGATTACACTACATGGCCTATCATCCTGCAGGGTATTCCATGCAAAGCTACTCTGCTAAAATGAACATAACCCCTATGTTCAACATAACTATGCAGGAACAAATAATATGACTTTAGTCAATCTAGGTCAATGCTGCCAAGTGCTGGCACAGCCTGTCCATTGTAAGCCAAGATTCACTTTAGGTACCTACAGTCTTAAGACTTTTTAAACAATGTACAGGAATAGAGTCAAATCTGTTTCCCCATGCAAAACTGTTTACAGTTGCTTCCATTTTATATTACATACAAGAGGAAATGCAGACATTGGATATTTTGCTTTATTATTTTCTGTTTTTAATTAATTTCACCTCTGAATGCTATATAACTAGCAGAGTTGGTTTTAATCCTATCGTAAGATTTCCATCCAATTCTTATAAAATCAACCGATTTGAAAGGACCATGAAGAGCCACCAGTAACTCTTTTTTTCCATAATTCTTTCTTGAAATTTCATAATTCTTTGAAATCTCCGGTTACTGGCAGCCTTGATAACAACTCAGGGGTTGGTTTGTTTTTTTTCAATTCTTTGTCAATAATTTCCCACTTCTGATAATTGTTACTTGTGAGTATTCCTCCTTATGCTGCATTGCATCCAAGACAATTTGTTCTTGTGGTTATTTCTGCATAGATACGGAGGTGGGTATGATTTTGTACCATTCATCTTTAGTTTTGCACCAGTTTTCGATATTGTTTCTCTGAGAAGCAATGCAGAAGAAAAAGATGATGCCTGGTTTGAGAAGAAATGCTGAACCTGAAATAATATCTGTACTTTTTGGTTTGCAATTCTTCTGCTAAGTTTTCCATGATTTGTCCTTGAACTGGCAATATTAATTATCTATAATTTGCTGCCTCCTTAGAATTGCAGCCTCCAAGAAAATGGGATATAAATGGATAATAAATGATTTTGAAGTCTCGTTAAATAATTCACATCACCCATTATCACCCATTAGCATAGGTGCTTCAGAATTATTCCTCTTGAAATTCAGTCCTTGGGGTGAAAGGGGAAAAAAATTGCACCCAAACAGAACCTGAGAAAGTTGGACAAAATCTTCCGAGTGCAGAAAGGTGATATTTAAGGCTGTCTTAACAGGATGCTTTGAGAAGCACACTGAAGAATCTTTTCCAGAAACGGATAGACAATTCTCCGGTTTTTGAAAAGCTTTTTTTCAGCACTAAAGAATCTAGATAGTCGAAGAATTTACCCGAGAATCCTGTTCCTAGGCCCTGTCACACCTCCTTTGTATGACTGGTTGTAATAAAAGAGGAATCGCTTCATTATACAGTATTTATATGAAAGGAAGATTAGTTTTTGTTCTTATCTTTAAAACATTAGATCATCTTGGAATAGATGAAAACGTAGTAATAGAGCCTTCCTTTTATTATAGGAGGTAGATTGGAGTGTAAGGGACAATCTTAAATTTGGAGTCATAGCCTAGTTGGCCAAAAGGGATGATAATACAGAACTGAACTTGAAAATGTTAAGCCTGGTTGCAGTTGGTTAGTTGCTCCTCTAAGTCTGCCCCCAGCCCCAAAATCACATGGTTGTATACTTAATCTAGATGTTGGAAAAACATCTGAAGATGACATAAGTAAACTTCTTCCATCTTTTTGTCAAGAAAACTGCATTGGTGAATTTATTAGGAATTATGGAGACTTCTATCTTTGATACATTTCATTAAGGTAAAGACAATATTTTACTGGTGTATAAGTTGGTCTCCACAAACATGGATTGTTGGTCTTCGTAAGCAGTTGAAATAACTTTTTTTTCTAGATTTTCTTGTAAAAATTAACCTACCTTGTAAAAAAGTACAAAGTCTTTCTTCTTAAGAGGGGAGAGATATCCAAAGTTTGTATTTTTTATTTCTATGTAGGCTAATCTCTACATGTCTTGGTCCAAAAGCTTCAAACATTTTCTTACCAATTCTAGTTGCTTAATATTTTGGTTTTTGTGTATATAACAGTGAAGTACAGCCATAAGTAGAAAAACCAGACAGGCAATCTCAAAATAAGATGCATTTCTATTTTTTTTTTTCATTCTATACCACTATCCTGAAGCTATTAATTTTTAAGATAGTTCTATAACTGGTGGTATGAACAGAATACATGCATACATGAATACATGTATATTCCACGTCACATAGAAGCAGTGGAATTTCAAAGGTTGAAAGTACCACGTCCAGCTCCTGACAACAACATGCTTTATGAGAGGGATAATAGGTGTTCATTTACTTGTAGATAGTCACCAGTTCTCCATCCTTGAACTATACAATCTCGTGGAAGATAGGCACAAGTGAGAGGTATTAACTGACCCTTTATCCACAGAGCTACTTGCAAAGAAACTTGTTCGCTTCCATAGTTTTTTTCAAAGTGGTATACTTGACTGACTTACATGATGGGTATTTGTAATGTCACTATTATGTTGTCCACTGTTGTGTTAATTGTTGTTCATTTGTTATCTGTACACTCCATTATGGCTGAAGATACTGAATAGGGAACTGATGCTACACATCTATGAAATCAATCTGAAATATTCTCCTTATTTTACTTTTCTTTCAAATTCAGTACTTCAGCCTTTCCTCCCTAATGAGAATTGACATTGTTCACCCCATCAGTGTATCTCTAGGCATAATATTCATGTAAACTGTAGACATGTAAACACAGACAGCTCAATTATTTTCAAACAATTATTTGCCTTTCTGTCCCAAGTCCTTGTAAGGACTGTCCCAAGTCCTCAGTGGGAAGGCAATTATGTGGCGTAATAGAGATGGCTTTATGTCTCAGCTGTTCGAAATAGCTCTCAGCACCTATCAACCACAGGCTGAATCCATCAGCAAGAAGAATCCAGAAGTCTTTGGCGAATCTTGCCATCTTTACTTGTATCTTCAGTATCATCAGGCAATTTTGGCTCAGTCAGATCTGTGGAAAGGTCAGAAAGAGACTTGTTATATCCTTTTAATTAAAGCACTTGCACAGAGTATTTTATTTCAGAGCTCTATTAGCACAACTAAAGAGAATTAAGTCTAGGCTGAGATGTAATAACTAATCCTGGAATATGTATGACTTGAAAAAGGAAGATGGGTGATTAAGACCAATATCAAGGCTGGTTTTTTTTTAAATGCCAGGCATTTGAACAGGTAAATCTAGATTATAGTGATATAAATCAGAATCATATCTTTAAGTTGTGTAGGCAGGCTGCCTGGAGAATTCTGGGAGTTGAAGTCAACTATTTAAAAGTTGCCAAGTTTGAAAGACACCAATGTCCATCAATGGATCTCAATTCATTCAATTAAGATCCATTGATTTCAGGAGATTTTTTAAGAAGTATTGCTATGCCTGAACCCATAGAGTTGCCTTTAAACTCAGCTGCATTTACTTTCACAAATGTGCAAAATTTTATTTAGAATTTTTATACATATATCATTTGTGCTTCTCCCAGGGCCACTGTATTCAATATGAATGAATGGTTAAGACTGTTTAAAAAATATAGCACCTTTTTTTAAAATACCAGCTAGTTTTTAATGAAAAAAACTTCACCATTTGAAACCAAATTGGGAACCTGACATGAGAACTAATTTGATCGGGAAAAGCTTATGATCATCATATATGTGTTTTAATAAATAATCAGAAAGGTCTAGTTATGATTACAGACTTAAATTAGATTTATCAATATGAAAATAACAGAATTGTTTTGATATTAAAAAGTGATCTAATGAGTATAAAAATACAACATAATTTTAAGCAAAATAAGCCATTTTTATTTTCTATTGTCTTGGCATTACATGAAAAGATAGCCTGTTTGCTGTTATAGGTAGTAAATGAAATATTATGTATCTGAAATCAGCATATTAGTGGATGCTATTTGTAGGGATTTGTTTCTTCCCCCTTTTATCTACCTGTTTATCTATTTTTCTGTCTGCCTATGTGCCTGCTACCTGCCTATAATATTCTAATGCATCATTCAAATCAAAACATGTCCTCATTAAACTTTAAGATTGGTTGGTTAATACAATTGAGATTATTAAAACAATGCCTCGGAAATGTTATTATTACTAATGTCTCTATGCCCCTTCAATCATGTGAGCGAACACAACTACGTGTGTAGCTTTAAATCCCAAACATTCCCATAAACAATATTAAAAAATAAATAATTCCTCTGCAAATCTGCTATGACACAATGCTGTTTTTGCATTGTTGAAATTGTTCTATTCCCAGTATAATATTTTAACATTTGCAAACATGTGAAAGAGCAACAGCAAATTACAACCTACCTCAGTGGCAGCAGACCTTTTGGTCTCAGCATGCAAAATTTTGGAAAATGCCTAATTAGACACTGCTGACATCTCATCCCCACCTCTCCGCAGATCCAAAACAAGAGAGAAATCATTCTCTATCTAACTCAGAGGTCTCCAAACTTGGAAACTTTTAAGACTTGTGGACTTCGACTCCCAGAATTTTCTATACTGGCTGGAGAATTCTGGGAGTTGAAATCCACAAGTCTTAAAGTTGCCAAGTTTGGGGACCCTTGATCTAACTCCTCTCCCGAATATAGGCCACCCTGAACAGCCACACTTGGTGTCAGGTGTTGTTAATTATTAGGGTGCCAGCAAAATGTCAACTTGGGTCATAAGTACACCATCACTGACCTCCCTAAATGAAGAAAAAATAAATAAAAGCAGAGGGAGATAATGTTACCTTTCAATTCTGCTGCATCATTGGACATTTCCGCTTCCACTTTTTTCCTCTTCTCCTTGTGGGTGGTGTTTGGCTTGGCATCCATGGCATCCATTTTAATTGAGCCAAGGTTCCTCAGGAGCTGCATGGCATCAAACCTCTCCCCGCTGCCTTTGAGGCTCTCCAGAACTTTGAGGCACTTGTAAGATTTCAGCTCGCTCACATTTTCCTCCAGGAAAAGCAGATAGAGGCTCATGTCATTGTAGTGTTTTGCTTTGACTTTGAGAACATCAAATGTTGGCAGAAGCTCGTAGACCTGAAGGATGTCCGAGCTCTGCCTGAGAGGAACAAAGAAGGCATAAATCACCAGCGGTGTGATCAGCACATACACGATGAAATTGATGTAACTCAGCAGCTGAAAGACACCAACTGCAATCATTTTGCACTGAAATCGTCCTGGAATGTTTGTGTCATTTTTCAGTATCCCAGTTTTGATGTTGCAAATGAACTCATCGGTCAGGGAGGAAAGGCTGATATAATAACCCAGGAAGAGGCAAGCAAAGAGGATAATGATCAAAGTTAGCAAACGGCAAATAATGTATTTGATGATTAAGTTCTTGGAGCTCTTCTTTGTCTTCAGATACTGTTCCACAATAGGGTATTTAAAGTGGCTGTCGGAGATCTCCCATAAACTGGAAAACAAAACAAAAAAAAGCCAATTTCCAGGAGTGTTATATCAGGATTTCACTTGCTCTAGAAGTTACTTACTACCCAATGCCTCAATATTCCCAGGTACCTGTTTTCTTTTCCCTTCTGTTTCAATGTATTTTTCAACATGTGAAAATAAATTACAGTTGGGAATAATTAGCATTTCTCCAAACTTTAAGGTAAAGATTCCCCTTGCTAGTCATTTCCAGTTCTAGGGGGTGCTGCTCATCTCCATTACAAAGCCGAAGAGCCAGCATAGTCCAAAGATGTCTCCGTGGTCATGTGGTCGGCATGACTAAATGCCAAAGGCGTATGGAACGGTGTTACCTTCCCATCAAAGTGATCCCTATTTTTCTACTTGCATTTTCACATGCTTTTGAATTGCTAGGTTGGTAGAAGCTGGGACAAGTAACGGGAGTTCACTCCGTTACATGGCGCTAGGGATTCTAACCACTGAACTGCTGACCTTTCTGATCAACAAACTCAGCGTTTTAGCCGCTTAGCACTGTGTCTATCTCCAAAATTTAAACATGATTAAATCCAAAATTTTAAACATGATGAAAACAATACAGGTAGGCCTCGACATATGACCACCATGGAGCCGGCCCATTATGGTTGCATGCTGCAATGGTTATAAAGTGGGTCAGTCATGGAACTAACCTGATTTTATGTCCTTTTTACAGTAGTGATAAAAATGAATATGGCAGTTGTTAAATGAATGCTGTGGCAGTTAAGTGAGCCTACTGTTTATTATGGCATAGTTTTGCACACCACAATACAAAAGAGATGCTGAGATTCTGGAAAGAGTGCAGAAAAATGGTTAGGGGACTGGAGGCTAAAATATATGAAGAATGGTTGCTGGAATGTTGCTGGGTATGTCTAGGCCAGGGGTGTCAAACTGGATTTCTTTGAGAACAGATCAGCACTGTAGTTCTCCTCCACGGGCCGGTGGGTGGGTGGGAGACAGGACGGATGCCTCCTAAAGCACTTTGCTGGACAAAGTGAGGCGTGGGGGGGTGCACACACACACCGCGCCCCATTTTGGCTGCCAGAGGTACCACAGGCCAGTCCTTTGCTATTTCCAGGCCGGCCCCGCGGACCAGATTTAAGCACCCCATGGGCTGGATTTGGCCTGCAGGCCTTGAGTTTGACACCCCTGGTCTAGTCTAATGGAAATAAGGAATAGATTAGATTAGAATTCTTTTATTGACCAAGTGTGATTGGACACACCAGGAATTTGTCTTGATGCAAATGCTCTGAGTGTACATAAAATAAAAGATACATTCATCAAGAGTCAAGAATCATAAGGTACAACACTTAATAATAGTCATAGGGTACAATAAGCAATCGAATCATACCAGGGAACAGTCAATATAAATTGTAAGGATATGCAAGCAACAAAGTTACAGTTCTACAGTCACAAGTGGGAGGGGATGGGTGATAAGGAGTAATGAGAAGATTAACAGTAATAGTAGTGCAGACTTCGTAAATAGTTGGACAGTGTTGAGGGAATTATTTGTTTAGCAGAGTGATGGCAGAATTCCAATACTTGAGGGGTTCCTACAAAAATGAAGAGGTCAAATTATTTTTCAAAGCACCAGAAGGCAACACCAGAAGCAATGGTTGGAAACTAACCAAGGAGAGAAGCAACCTAGAACTAAGGAGAAATGTTCCAACGGTGAGAGCAATTAACCAACAGAATAACTTGCCTTCAGAAGTTGTGGGTGCTCCATCACTGAAGACTTTCAAAAAGAGGCTGGACAACCATTTGTTTGAAATTATATTGGGCCTCCTGCTCGAGCAAGGGGTTGGACTAGAAGGCCTCTGAGGTCCCTCCCAACTCTATTATTCTAGATTCGATAGAGATCCTGTGACTGTGGGATGCAACAAACCATTGTAAATGTGACTGTTTTGCCAAGTGTCCCAAAAGTAATCATGTGATTGTGGGTGCTTTCCCAACTAACTCCCCTGTTTCAAATAGGTCGTAACTTTGACCCTAACCCTAACCCTATCAATAATTTAATGTAAAAGAAAGTAATCAGAAGAATGCTTCTATACTCACAAAGTTTGATAACTATTGAGTAGGTAGGCCTCGACTTACAACAGTTCATTTAGTGACTGTTCAAAATTACATCGGCACTGAAAAAAGTGACTTATCACCATTTTTCACATTTCTGACTATTGCAGCATCCCCAGGGTCACATTATACAAATTCAGATGCTTGGCAACTGGCATGTACTTATGACAGTTGCAGTGTCCCGTGACCAACTAATGCGGCCTTCCGACAAAACAAAGTCAATGGGGAAGCCTGATTCACTCTGTGGTCGCTCAATTGTGGCCATAAGTCGAGGACTACCTGTCTAGTTCAGGACTGGTTTCAAATCAAAAGACACAGCAATGTCAGTTTAACTGAACCTCCGGATAAACAAACGTGTGTGAATCTGCCATGGCACACGCCAACAGAGCTTCATGCCATCTGAAATTCCTGCTCATTATGATGGCTTACACTTTTATAAGAGAATGTTTCCAATGAGGACAACTCAGAAATAGTTAACATTCTGCTGTCAGCTGCCTTGGATTTAATTTGATTAAGTGACTAAGCACTCCTTCTTATCCTCACCTGTGGACATCCTCCAAATGAATAAATAGGGAGGGGTGTTTTGAAAGGGAAGATTAAACATGAATATTCATAAAACGCACAATGAACAGCCGTTGCTGTTCATTGCAATTAGGGAATTAACTGAAGTAAATGCACAGATGTCATACCGAGGCAGGATTTCTTCTCCTTGGCAAGCTTAAGAGGGTTGGACTTGTGCTCCAACCCAGCCATGTTGAAGTTCACCTATCTAAAAAGATTAGACTTAAACATAGTACATAAAATCATATGTTACAACATCTTACTAGTTAATGAATATTTCAGCTTTAACCACAACAACACAAGAGCGCATAACAGATATAAACTAAATGTAAACCACTCCAAACTTGATTGCAGGAAGTACGATTTCAGCAACAGAGGGGTCAATGTCTGGAACTCACTACCTGATTCTGTTGTCACATGCTAAAAACCCCACTTCTTTTCCCTCAAACTAACCTCTATTGACCTCACCCCATTCCTAAGGGGCCTGTAAGAGGTGTGCGCACAACCATGCCTACCGTCCTTGTCCTATTGTTCCCAATTATTAGTTCCTATTAGTTCCTAAGCTTATGATTATTCTTGTTTCTGTTGTATTGTAAGATTTTGATGAATAAACAAACAAATAAATAAATAAAAACTTGCCAAGGTTGAGAAACACTGCTCTAAATTTTCTATTTCATATCTAAAGTAACACGTGTCAACTCTCAAAACGACTCGAGGTGAAGCCATATTTTTCTTGCTTCATTTCTTAGTTGCCACACTTAGGGGGACTTATGGAATGTGGAATGTTTTCCTCCAATGTGCCAGACATAACAACAATAAGGCTCCTGAGAACCAAGGTCAAGTGAATGTGCCCTAGCAATGGCAGAAGGGAGTGCTGAGAAGTTCATCACCTGCATGGTTGGCTGACGTGACTGGTGACACGAGAGGGGTGGACAGTTTCTTTAATTATATCAAAAATGAGGGAATTATTCAGTGTTGGTGTCACCTTTAACTGTGCTGATATGTTGTATCCAATAAGCTGAATTTTGAGGAAGCCAAGACCTCAGAATTGGTTGGGAGCATTACTCAGAACCATGACATTAAACCAACACTGAATCATTCTGTGTTTTTGGTATAATTAACATGACAACATGCTGACTCCAATTCCAAAATCTAAGAACTTATGTCCACTTCCTTTGTAGGGTAGAGGGGTAGTTTATTGTGGCCAAAAAGTTGCACTTTCTTAAAAAGGGGAGTGTGGTAGATTTTGTTTGTTTGTTTTGATGACTACCAGTGGCCAGGCTTTTGACATCGCCACAGTGGGTGGGTGGGCTTAGCATTGCAGTGGGACAACACAATTACAGGGCTTAAAGTAGCAACCAAAGGACTTGAAGCCATAGGATAAATTTGTGTGATTCAGGAGAAGAGGCCAGTGGGAATAACTGGTACTAAAACCCTTCGTAAGACTCAAGGCATTCATTTTCTCCTTGAAATCCCTAAAAGTCCACCAACAAACTTTTAAAAAGATGACCACATGAGATTTACAAAAGAAGATCTGAAAAAAGATGCTTCAACTGAAGTCCCACAGAGGATGTCACCTAGGCTGGTGATGAAAATGTTTGGAAGCTAAAGTGCAAGCCTGGAGAACAAACCACCATCAATGCTGAAAACTTTGATTCACCCTCTCTTGGCTGTCCTGAAAGGGATATACAGGATAAAGGGATGTCCCTCTCTCCCCATTTCCCATCTTTATGACAGGACAACGTGGTCTTTGAGGTGGTGGCACTCAGGAGAGATGCCACCCAAGATAGCCATGATGGAGTCAGACACAAAGCTTCTAGATCTGTGTTTCCCAACCTTAGCCGTTTTAAGATGTGTGGACTTCAACTCCCAGAATATCCCAGCAAACACTATTCTAGTTAATGCAGGATGTCCAATTTTATCAATTTCTTCCAAAAAAATCTTATGTGATGACCTGGGGCGTGACACAAAAATAACCAGGCATAAAAATAGAAGTAAGTTTCTTTAATGCCTCCAACTTGGCCTCAATGTCCAATTATCCTCAGGTGGAAATCAAACTCTTAAAGAAAACAGTTTACGAGGGAGTAAATGCAGTCCACACCCAAAGTAAAGTTAATTCAAAATAAAAAACCCAACACAAACCACACTGAAGGAATTACTACTGCAGGCAAGGATGATTAATTGCAGACTTCTACAAGATAACTCATCAACCACAGTTGAGAGGAAGCCAAAACACAAATAAGCTCCGACAAGAATAATGTACACTTTGCTTCAAGTAGCCTTGCCATGTGCAGTTTGTCTTTTTAACTAGTCCTCACAACTGCAGCCCATGGAGGGGGATCAGGGCTCTTTCCTCCCTCATAGACCACGCCATCACATTTCTCCCTTATCCATTCCTCCCTGCGTGCCCTAGGATAAAGAGGGGATGGGCCTAGGTCTTCCTCTGAATGCCCAGCCAGCCTCTGCCCTTCCCCAGTTTCTTCCACAACCTCCAGAGTCACACTCCCACTCTCTGTCAGTTCTTTCTCCCTGTCAGTTCTTTCTTTCTCTAGTCTGACTCTAACAAGGGTCATACTCCCACTTCCCTTGTCGGGCAAGTTGGAAGGCCTACTCAGCTCCTTCACTATACTTGAAGCAAACATTCAACCAGGCTGTGTGATGATAAGCTTGAGCACCAGCAGAGGAGAACACGGTGGGAAAAAGTAAATCTGAAGAAAACTGGAAACGCAGATAGAGATATTACCTCTGTGCAATATTTTCAATGGCAGGTGGGGAGCTGGCTGCATCTCTGGCATCGCAGTTCCGGAAACTGTTGGCAGCTTTGATGGCTCTGTTATAAGCCTTGTCAAGTTCTTCCAAGATAAACTTCAAATCCGAAGAAAGGTGAGGCGCTGCAGTGAAACGCCAAAAGATCCATGGCAGGTACAGCAAGATGGCAAGCAGCAGAAGGATGTACGGGAAAAACTGAATTAGAAAGTCAGGAGAAAGAACCTTCAACCAGGTTGATGATGACAAATCAAGTGATCTTAGTTAGTTAGTTTACTTCATTGTCATTGCACCTTGTACAATGAAATCAAACATCCATCTTCAGTGCACATCATGACCATGAAAATAAACACAAACACACATCCTTCGCCCTTCACACATTGAACTGAAAACCCCTCCACCACACCAACACTGCACTATACAGTAGAATTCAAAAGAGCTACTGCCTGGGATAGAAGCTGATTTTTCAGCCTATTTCCCCTTGTTTTTATTATTCTGTACCATCTGTCAGATGGGAACAGTTCAAAAAAAGGGTGTCCAGGATGAGATGGATCTTTGAGAATGTTTTGAACTTTCTTAAGGCGGTGGGAGCTATAAAGCTCTTTCAAAGAGGGGAGAGGGCAACCAATGATCTTGTGGGCAATGACGTTAACCCTCTGGAGTGCTGTCCTATCTGCCACTGTGCAATTGACAAACCATACACAGCTGCAGTAATCTCTGTGGTGCAGCGGTAGAAGGTAGCAGTTTTTCATTCAGTTGTTGTTTTCTGAAAAGTCTGAGGTAGTATAATCTCATTGCGGTCATTCACCATCAGATTAGACAAGAAACTCCAAATGTTCTGACATCTTACAGGTGGGAATGTATGCACAGGCTATGATTTGGGGTAGAAATCCTGGCTAAAAATTCTGGGTTTTGCAGTCCTATAAGTTAAACAATGGCAATTTATGGGTTTACAGGGAGTCACCAATTTACAATTGAAAGGGAGCCTGCCCATTATGGTCATAAGTCATGACGATTGTAAAGCAGGTAACCCACAAGAGTGATCTCATTTTATGACCTTTTTTTTGCATTAAACAAATCATTGCAGTCATTAAGCAAATATTGTGGTCCTTAATCAAACCATTAATAGTCCTCAATTTACAACCACAACTAAGACCAAAATGTATTGTGAAATCAGACATCTTTTAAGTGAATTTGCCCCACTTTATGACTTTTTTTGTGACTTTTCTTGTTAAGTGAATCATTGCGGTTGTTAAGTTAGGAATACGGTGGTTGAATGAGTTTGTCTTCCCCACTGACTTTGCTTGTCAGAAGTTCGCAAAAGGTGATCATGTAATCCCTGGACATTGAAACCATCATAAATATGAACCAGTTGCCAAGCATTGTCTGATCAAAAGGTCGTACTGTGGAAGTACAAAGGTCATAACTGTGAAAAGCAGTTATAAGCCGCATTTTCCAGTGCCGTTGTAACTTTGAGCAGTCACTAAATGAACTGTTGTAAGTCGAGGACTACTTGTATAAGGTGTTTGTGTCAAAACCCAAATGCAAATGCTGGATTTGGGCCAAAATGTCATAAATTGTGATTATGTGATCCTGCAAAGAGCCATGAATGCGAGTCAACTGCCAAGTGCCCAAAATGCAGTCATGTGACCGCAGGGCAGGGAGGATGGGGCCATTGGAATTTCAGAGCTGTGTCCTAAGTACATTTTGGGGGAAACCATCCTAACTTTGAATGGTTGTTAAGCAATAGGTCATAAGTGAAGAACTATGTGTTAAGTATCAAGTGAAGAACTATGGGTAAGCATCAAGTGAAGAACTATGGGTAAATATCAAGTCACTATAATGTGGTTAGTTTTTAGGGGTGAAGCTTATAGTTAGTATTCATTAAAAAGTATATTATTTGTTAGGAACTTGGAATCTTGTCACTTATGCAACTTTGACATCCTGTGTATATAATTCATTTCTTAGAAAGAGATTGAATTATAGGAATTGCAGTCTAACTCATCTAAAGCTGATAGCTCAGGAAAATGTGCTTGATAAAACATCCTTCAAGGTAAGCATTAATATTGATTTACATTTTGGTGGATCTTTATCTTGCCCTGCATCAGGAATGAAAGTTGGTGTTAAATAGCACTCCCTTCTTCTCTCCTTCTAGTCTGCATTTGTATTTTTTTTTCACTGTCCTCAGCAGTCTTGCGTGGATGTGGTTCAGGAAAGCAGCTTTAAATATTTATATTTAAAGAGCTGAAACTTCTTCTGGATCAGGAGGCTCTGTTTACAGTCATTTGGGCCTTGCTCTAGGTTGGACTGCTGCAGTGCATTCTCGCCAGCAGCCTGTGCAGACGGCAGCGGAATCAGACAGTGAGGAAGAACGAGGACCAGTCCTGGAGTCTGGAGAGGACTCAGACAAGGGTCCTACATCTGATACAGAGATTGCGCCAGGACCAACTGGGAGTGGGGTGCTGACTCCGGAGCCTCTGGAGCCTGGCAGCAGTGAGGCAAAAGACCCAGTGGAGCCTGTTCCCAGTACACATGTGTGCAGAGCTGCTAGAAGGCAAGAGCAGCTAAGATAAAAGGGGCAACTTGGGAGTAAAGCTTGGAGGTGATTGACTCTCCCATAAGGGATAAAAGATAGGCAAAGGTGAAGAAACCTTTGCAGGAAGCAAAGTCGTTCGTCCTGTTTGGATTAATCCTTGAAACTCTGTGTGGACTTTGTACTTTGGTTGATTTTTTTATAATTCACTTGGCACTCTAGTTGTTGGCAGCAATTCAAAGGAGAGAAAGGTGGGTGCTTATCTCGAAGGAGTGTTTGGGACTCATTACAGGCTGGGAATGAACATAATTCCCAGCGTTGCAATAAAGCAAGAGTTGTTTTAATTAAGCGTGCACTTAAATATGGTCTTGGGAAGGCTTGGTCAGAACCCTGTCCAAGAAATTAACACAGTTGATAAGTTAGTGTCAACTGCAGTTTATAAGTTAGTAACCAAGTTGTTAAGTGAATCTGGCTTTCCCATTGACTTTGCTTGTCAAAAGACCACAAAAGATGATTCCATGACTCTAGGACATGGCAACAGTCATAATAAATACAAACCTGTTGCCAAATATGTGAATTTTGATCACATGATTGTGTGGATGCTGCAAAGTTTGTAACTATAAGGTCGTAAATACAAAGGTCGGACATAAGTCATTTTTTTCAGTGCCCTTGCATCTTTGAATGGTCACTAAATGAACTGTTGTAAGTCAAGGACTAACTGTAAAGTCTTCAGATAACCTGGGGGTGTGGTTTGAAAGAGATGCTTATCCTTCCAGTTATGCGAACAGTTTGAATGGGAGTGAACTGGAAATACTGGCAGAATGTTATGTTGCCATTTTTAAAAAATATTTTTTTATTTTTAAATTCTGTTTTGTTTTCATCCAAACTAAGGAGGCACTATTGTGCGCTGCTCATAGTTAGTTATGACTCAGCAGCCAAATTGTGCTGCAAAATAAATAAAAATGTTTAAAATAAAGTTTAACAACCCCATTTGTAAACTAAAAGGACACATTTTATCAGAGCATAGGGATACATGTATTCACAGGGAATTAATACATGTTAGAGCTGTATTTCTCAAGGCTGATAACTTCAAAATGTGTGGACGTCAACTCTCAGAATCCCCTAGCCAGCAGAGAATAGAGTGTGTTTGTATGCTTAGACTTTATTTATTTATTTTATTTTTTTGATTTGTCAATTGCTTACATGATACAGGTATAAGAATAAACATAGTTTTGAATACATAAGATAGATACTGATAAGAAACTTCTCAGAATTGGGGTTCAAAATAAGGAGAAGAGAGAAAAAAATGAAACAGAGAATTATGTGGTGATTCAAACCTTATGTAGCCACAGGGGAAGGTGCCCTGATTCACCCTGAGAAAGCTGCTTCTGTTGAACTGCAGCCCAGCAATAGGAGTCCACATACGCAGCCTGACGCCAAGAAAATGCACTTGGAGAAAAACAGCTCATCTGGGTACCTAAGAAACAAAGCAGAAGGCATCAGGGTGGATAAAAATTGATGATCTTTTTAAAATAGATTTTTAAATTTTAAATCAGATTTTTTTTATTTTTATCAAATATATTTTAATAAAATGCTTTTGGAGTAAAAATCTATCTAAAGATAGTTTTCTTTTTAAGATAAGTTAATAATTTAGTTGATTCAGGCTGAAGTGGAGCTTTAGTTATGTAGCATGAAGCTGGATATTCTGCAATGTTTACATTTTTGGTAAATTAATTCAATGAATCCAAGCTCCACAATCTGAGATAACAGACACTGCATTGATGCATTCCCACAATTTCACAGGAACCATGAGATAAATCATAAAACAAAGTTCAGGAATATTCCTTTTTATCCCATTGTTTTGCAAATTTATGTACACTACAAACTGTATGATTGTTTGAAGCAGAGGTAGAGTTCAGCAGGTTCTGACCAGTTCTGGAGAACCGGTAGCAGAAATTTTGAATAGTTGGGAGAACCAGCAGTGGACATTTTGAGAAGATCTGAGAACTGGTATTGGAAATTTTGAATAGTTTGGAGAACTGGGAAATGCCACCTCTGACTGGCCCCGCCACCATCTCTTCTCTGCCTCCCACTGAGTCCCAGCTGATTGGCTGGGTCTTCTTTGGTTGCCCTGACAGGAGAATGGAGCTGGAAAGCAGGTTAGTTGGGGGGGGGGACACAGAATGGAGATTTTATCGTATCCTTCCCCTGCCACACCCACCAAGCCATGCCACGCCCACAGAACCAGTAGTAAAAAATTTCAATCCCACCACTGGTTTGAAGACAAGTGCATCTATACCACCAGGCTCTAACTGTGAGGAGCAGCGTATAAATATAGTATTAAAGAGACCTGCCACTTCAGATCCTTCATGGCAGCACCTGTTAGCGGGCATCCCCTTACCTGCTGCTACCATATCCTTCACCTTGTTGTATCACTGCATCACCAGCAGTGATGCAGTTGTATGCTGCATCACCAGCCTTCCCATTAAAGTGAATGGGACTGTCGGTGAGTCAACAGCAGGTCAGAGGAGGAGCCGCTGTGGGACAGGGATGACAGTCGCTCATTAAAAATCATGATTTAAATCGAGTTGAATTAAATCAAGCCCTTTTATCTTGTGATTTAAATCAAACCGATTGAAATCAAATCCACCCTGGAAGGCATTGCCAAAAAAAGGTCACAAAACACAAAAGAGGAAATATGGAGAAATATGCAGAGAATTATGGAGAAATATGCATATATGCAAGAGAATCAAATAGAACCATTTTCTGCGGATATCATGGACACATCAGAATGCAGGATGTGTCCTTTTTGCACCCAGGCTATTTTTATTCTGGATAGAGAATTTAACACCATTATCCATGGAGGAACCAAAGGTTTTCTCTCACTGACAGCCTGAACCCAACATTGGCCATTGTAATTTTATCATTTAAGTTTTTATGCTTCTCATCTTTGTTGTGTTCCATCACCAGACGTTTTTAAGAAGAGATTAGACATATATTTGTCTGAAATAATATAATGTCCCCTGCTTAAGCAGGGAGTTGGACAAGAAGACCGCCAAGGTACCTTCCAACTCTCTTGTTCTCTATTCCATTATCTCGTAAAGGTACTATTTCTGCTTGGTATACTTGGGCGGGGGGTTGGACTAGATGACTTACAAACAGGAGTGGGATTCTACCAGTTTGCACGTATTCGCTAGAACCGGTTGTTAAGAAATTACTGGCCTAATCCTGTAAGGAAGGCAGGAAGGAAACATCCTGGTGTTGCTTACAGAAACTGCCTCTCCATTAACCCTGATTACATTCTTGGCAGGACTAGAATTCCTGTCTCTGGAACTTCTCTGGAGCTTATTTTCCCTCCTTTGCTGGTACTTTGCTTGTGTGGAGTGACCATTCAAAGTTACAATGGCACTGAAAAAAGTGATTTATGACCATTTTTCACATTTACGACTGTTGCAGTCATGAGAGGCCAGGCGAGGAGATGCGTGCCTCGATGCGAGTGATATTGAGTTGGCCACACCCAGCCAATAACATGACCACCAAGTCACGTCCACCCAGTCACATGGCCACCAAGCCACGCCCACTAACTAAGCCATGCCCACAGAACCGGTTGTTAAAATATTTGAATCCCACTCCTGCCTACAAGGTTCCTTCCAATTCTGTCAATCTGTATCTGAGTTTACTACTGTTGGCTGCATCCATATATACAGATTTGTTTTATGTACTATACGACTTCCATTTAATGTAAAGGTCAAAACTGCAGAATCGAAGCCTGTTATTTAAATTGCAGTAAACAGCCAAGGGAGGAATATTATATATTATTACTGTGAGAAACAAAGAAAGTTTGGAAGATCAGTTGCAAATGGAATTCCAAAGACTGATTCATGAATCACATGAGCTGCCTTGTTTTGCAAAGACAACCGTCGTACTTAACTGGACCATGGAACTGATCACAGACAACAGTAACTTTTTGTCTGAGACCACAGAGGGTTAAGAGAAATCTTGTCAACATGGCATGGACCCAGGGGTCCTTTTCTTCCAAAAACTCAGTAGGGTGGAGAAGGGGAAGAGAAGGGGGGAGTGATAGAGATGAGCTACAAAAGCATTTGCTGTCATTCTGGGCAGCAGTTCAAGAATTAAATATACGAGATGCCAAATGCGCAGAACCGCCTGCTCGATTAGGGAGAAGCATGGAGTAGGAAAAATACCACTGCAGTCTTGTACATGTAAGGGTGCAGCCTTCAAGATTAAAGCTACCTAATATGCAGATATAATTTTAGAGTAGTGCGAAACCACTTTAGCAGCTATATTCAGTTCAACTGATGTTTCAAAAGAAGGCATCCTTTCTTTTTATTTTTCTGCCACGTGGTTATGTACAACCATTTTTAAAGTTTAGAAGTGTGCTGCAATTTATAACCAGCGATATCATAGATAAAGTGCAGAATAAAGTCAACAGAAATAGTTCCTTAATAAAAGGAACAATTTTAATTGCCTGTGAACTTACATATAAGAGCACTCTATAGCTAAAACTTCTGTGTTACTAAACACCTCTGTTCAAGAGGCACCCAGGAGAAGTGCTGCAACAGAAAATCTTAATGTGTGGGTAGACTGACATGAAAATAATAATGATTCACTGTCAGATACTTGTAACCCAAATTATTTATTGATTATTTGAAAATTAAGAACCAGTTCCTTGCATTGGGCCTTCAATACACAATTTAATTCACTGTCAATGAAGTTTAAAATTGATATAATATTCACCAACATGGCCATATCAGTAAATATTTTGCTCACTCCATTTTGAATCCTTTGAGGTATTTATTTGTTTGTTTGATTTATCTAGCCACCCAACCGACATGACAATAGTTTACAACATTTTTTTTAAAATTACAAATAAACCTCCAAATACAATCATAAATACATAAATACATAAAAATGTATACAAGCACTGTAAACCCATTACCAAAATTCCCAGCCAAGCTCTAATAAACAATGTACAGTCAAGATAATCCCTGTATGGACTACCCCATCCCCATGCTGGGTGGCAAACTGATGTCTTTCTGATATTTTAAGGCTTTGTGAAAGATCTTTGAATGGCCTTCAAGGGCAGACCCAACTAAAGGACATTGCAGCAATCCAAACAAAATACAAAGCATCATGTCT
The DNA here is from genome assembly GCA_015471245.1 of Laticauda colubrina. NCBI lineage: Eukaryota > Metazoa > Chordata > Lepidosauria > Squamata > Elapidae > Laticauda > Laticauda colubrina. The sequence continues at coordinate 12,883,816 of BLBF01000006.1, read as the reverse complement.
GGAGCATCACTCTCACTTGAAATAGTCAGAGCTATATGAAAGATCCCTGGATATTCAACATCACGAGGCTTTTTATGATAATGATGGATGTCATAAAAAATAGTAAAAAGTAGTACTTTATGATGGTTGTCATAAAGATTAGTACTTCAACATTACTCCATCTTTTACAATAGGGAACAATAGATCTTTCATCAAATCCATTGTTCTGCAACCTTATCAACTGTTCAAAGTGTGGATTTAAAACTCCTTGAATTCCTTTACCAGCATGTTGACTGGGGAATGTTGAGTTTTAAAATCCATGCATCTTAAAAGTTAATAAGGCTGAGAAACTCTGATCCTCTCACAGAGCAGACTTTTGATCTGAGCATTTGGTTCAATGAAAACAGGAACCAGCGAAGAAAACAAATTGGCCCGTTATTTTTAAAGCAATAACTTTGTTAGTCCCAACCAGGTTTTGAACTTCCTCTTACCAGCTCTTGTCTTAAATAAGCTGGTTTACTGAAGAATTAATCCCCCTGAATTTAGCATGACTTGCTTCATGTCCAAGATGGCTTACAGTATTCATTAATATATATGAAATATCACACATGCATCATTACAAAATCTCCAGAACCATAAAGCCTACAAACTTGAAATTTGGCATATATGTTCCTCTTGGCTTCTAAGTGCTCACTAAGAAAGGATTTTTCGAAATGACCATCAGAGCATTAGTGTTTCGTATATTATTATTAACAGGCTCCGATGCTAAGGATTTCTACTCTCCCTTTCCACCTGAAAAGAAATCTGTTCCAAATGCAAAACACAAGCAGAGGAGATGAGTTTCAGTTTTAGTTTCACAGCAGTAAGCAGCTTTAGTACAGAACAGTTGAGCTAAGCCACGCCCAGGCTCCTTGCTGTCTCCTTCTTGCTCACACAATACTATTTCAGTTTCCAAACAGCCCTCAACTCTCTCACATAATGACAGGATGCTAGCCAGATGAATACTGATGGATGATGGTATGCAGAGGCACATTTTTCCCCCATATTTTCCTCCCAAAAAACTAAGCCCGATCACATAGTTTCATAGCAAAGCATGGATATAGAGCTAGTACAGTAATAAGATTATCAACTTCAGTTTATTACTGCATTAATTATGAAAATGAAAGAAGGGGAAACATCCATTTACCAATATTTTTCCTTCTCCAGAACTATTATTTTTTAATTCTTTTCCACCTCATGCACCAGTCTCATAGGAGTTTCACAAAGGGAGGGATGACTTGGTCCCTAAAGCAGGAAGATGCTGTCATGGTTAATTCTAGGCAATTACCTTTGTCATTAAGGTGTTTGTGCAGTTTTTATCATACTGGAAAGAGGTACGGCTACGCTCTAAGGTTAGCCACACGGGTGGAGTCATTACAATCTTACTGAACTGGTTACTGACTCTTCTGCATGTCCAGTGGGATCGTGTCCTCATGACACCCTAAGGCAGGAGTTTATCTTAAACAGAGCGCATAAGCATTATGGCACACAGTTTTCACCTCAGATCTCGACGCTGCCTCTAGGCATCTGTTCCTTTGGCTAAATGAAAGTGCTGGCCCAACCAAGAAACCGTCCCTTGTGATAATCCACACAGAACAGAGAAAAGTGAAAAGGAGGCTGCCAGCGAAACAGTGACGGCCTCATGGAGTATATATCAGGGGTCTTCAAACTTGACAGCTTTAAGACTTGTGGACTTCAACTCCCAGAATTCCTCCTCCAGTCATGTTAGCTCAGGAACTCTGGGAGTTGAAGTCCACAAGTCTTAAAAGTTGCCAAGGTTGGAGACCCCTGATATATATAGCTGGTCAACTTGTTCACGCATAAAACAGGTAGCCTACAATGTATGACAACTGAGCTCAACATTTAGGTTGCTCAGTGAGACATTTGTTAAGTGAGTTCTGCCCCTATTTTACGACTTTTCTTGCCACCGTTAAGTGAAACGCTGAAGCTAATAAGTTAGTAACCTGGTTATTAAGGGAATCTGACTTCCCCAATTGGCTTTGCTTGTCAGAAGGTTGCAAAAGGGGATCACATGACCCTGGGATGCTCAAACCATCATAAATATGAATCAGTTGAATTTAGATCCCATGACCATGGGGATACTGCAAAGGTCATAACTGTGAAAAAACGGTCATAAGTCACTTTTTTCACTAAACAAACTGCTGTAGGACAAGGATGACCTGTATTACATCAAAAACAAGCAAACCGTAGTAGAGACCTCAAAGTAACTGAGCCTGCAATTTCGATTGTAATTGTGAGAATCATAAAACATAATCACCATGTGGTTTTACATTGGTTATTAAGAGAGCCCATTGCTTGTTTCGGGGTTCATCAGAACTTCAAGTGACCTGTTGAAAGATCAAGAACTTCCTGTATAGTTTAATACAAGAGGTCAGGGGTCTTCAAACATGACAGCTTTAAGACTTGTGGACTTCAACTCCCAGAATTCCTCCTCTAGTCATGTTAGCTCAGGAATTCTGGGAGTTGAAGTCCACAAGTCTTAAACTTGCCAAGTTTGAAGACTCTTGCAAAAGGTGGAGCCAGTCTCTGCTCATCTACCAAAACCAGCTACTGACTGACAACCCATTGGTTCTTCTCATGTATAGACATTTGCATTTTCAGAGAGTCCACAGGTGTTAACTAAGCAGAACCGACTGAAGCAAAATTATGATCTGATAATGGTCAACCAAACACCAACCAGAAGCCTCTTAGAATGTGGCAGCTATAGTTTGCATCATGGGATATATCCAGGGGTGGGATTCAATTTTTTTAACTGGTTCTGTGGGCATGGCTTAGTTGGTGGGCATGGCTTGGTGGTCACGTTATTGGCTGGGCGTGGCCAACTCAATATCACTCACATCGAGGCACACATCTCCTTGCCTGGCCTTTCATGACTGTGGGGATGCTGCAACAGTCGTAAATGTGAAAAATGGTCATAAGTCACTTTTTTTAGTGCCATTGTAACTTTGAATGGTCACTCCACACAAGCGAAGTACCAGCAAAGGAGGGAAAAAAACTCCAGAGACATTCCTGAGACAGGCAGTCTCGTCCTGCCAAGAATGTAATAAGGGTTAACGGAGAGGCAGTTTCTGTAAGCAACATCAGAATATTTCTTTCCTGCCTTCCTTACAGGATTAGGCCAGTAATTTCTTCTAACAACCGGTTGTCCGAACTGCTTAGCATGTTAACAACCGGTTCTAGAAAATAGGTGCGAACTGGTAGAATCCCACCCCGATGCAGCCCCTTCCTCCTGGGAATCCAGATTTCATTCCACCACTATTTACCTGACAATAGATGGACATAAAAAGTGACTTCGTGGATCTTCAATTACGCATGTTCACTTGGGTAACCTCCTACAAGATGATGAGACAGACCGTGAAAAGATATCAAGTCTACCTGGAACACCATAGTGATAGATCGAACAAAATGTAAGTATCTGTTAAAGTCAACGCTTCAGATATCAGTTTGTGATTTGAGTATGAGGGGTCCTTGGTTCTCTGTACTAGGTAACATCATCATCTTCAGTGCTAGTATTTCATCACCCTAGTTTGGGCAATGAAATGAAATGTGCAAGAAAACAACCAAACTCAGAGAACACCAAGATTCCTCATTTCAACCCTGAGCTAGAAATATTCTCCTTTATTGATTAGAGTATATTGTCAGAACTCTACCATTGTCTTAGTTTTTATTAATCACATTTATATACTCACCTAATTCATCAAAAGGATCTGGTTGGTGCACTACAAATCTAAAAAGCCATATTCATAAATGTCACAGAAACTAAAGATATAAACCCTAGGCAAAGAAAGGGATTAAACATGGCTGCCTTGTCAATGGAACCATCTTAACAAGTCTTTGGTATCCTGAGAGATCCATAACCAGGTCTAGAGAGGCCTCTGGAATATAAAAAAGGGACGGAGCTAAAAGTTGGGGAGGAAAGATGTTCGTTGTATAACATGGCAGAGAAAGCATATCTCCTTAAATCCAGGAAATGTAGGTCTCTGGTTAATGGAAACATATTCTCAATGTGCCATCTTTGTGGGATGGGCAAATATAAGTGGTCCCTCAGATAGCCTGGTTCTATTCCATGAAGGGCTTCAAGGTCAAAATCAGCACCATGAATTGGACCCAGAAGTAAATTTGCAACCAAATGCAGCTCACAGAGCAGAGGTTACAACACCCAATATCCTCAATGATAGGATATGGCATGTGGAACCTATAGATATGACCAGCTTCTAGTCACCCATTATGCAAAGGAAGAATGAATGCTAAAGATCCTGGGATTGAATCAGATATGAGGAAATTTGACGACAGACTAATTTTAAAGATGACATGAAAATAAAGACTAAAATGAAAATTTAAATGTTTGGGGCACATTGTGCATTTATTCCAGGCCCCAAGAACTAAGAAAAAACACGTGGAGTCTTTGACAACTCCTACTGTACGTAACTGCTCACACCCCTGCATTCTGTAACATCAGCTGTGTCTGAATATTCTTCAAGGGCAGCCCAATACAGAGTGTCAGAAGGTGACTAGGGCATGAATGACTGTAAGCAGAGCCAGCTGATCCAGGTATGAATGCAACTGGTACACAAGACAAAACTGTGCAAAACACTCTTCGCCACGAGAATCACTTGCTCACCGAGCAGGAGTCATGAGTCTAGGAGGACTGCCCAATATGTTGTGTGAACCACTCCACTAGAGTCATAACCTTGTTTACTACTTTGGGCAGAATGTGTTATGTGACACACAGCAACTGTGCTTTGTTAATCCTGTTTAAGATGTTGCATGATCTCAGTCAAGCTGTGATCAACATACAAGCTTCCTGTTGCCACTGAATTGCAATTCTTAACAACTCGTAGCACTTAATAGAAGTATTGAGAAACATATGGAAAACCATATCATACCACCCATACAATCAAACTATACTCCTTCCATGATATTAAATACCTCTATCTTATCAGCTCTACTCACATCTAAACCAATGCCAATTTACAAGGTATATATACTTAATCATATAAATATGGTAAACAAACAAACAAACCCCTCTATGGGCTATCAAACTGATAAACTAATTCCCAAAATGGATGAGAAGTGAAATGTCTTTGAAGAAACACCAGAAAGTCCAGTTGCCTCTTGAAAAAGCACCTTTGGGATAACCATGACCTGGATGACTGAGAATCACCAAAGACATATTTCCCCAAAGCGGTTGACTAATATATTCAACTGCATCCTCTGAGGAATAAGATGCTAAATAAAAGTCAGAACGTCGAACTCCCAAACAAACAAACAAAAATAATTCCAAAACCATGAAAAGGTAAGATAAGAAAGAAAAAAAAACCAGGGGTGTTTAATTGGAGTGTATTAAAACGTTCACAGCAGTTTTAGGGAGGTTGACTATTGTAAAAAGAAAAAAGATGGCAGCTATTGGATATTGCATTTCTTGGAGACCAACTTGAACAAACTTATGATTACCCAACATTTGGAATTTCAATCCTCCCAGTGACATATGAACTTTATCAGCTGTGTACATTCATCATTCTCATACTTGGAAAGTCCCAAAGTCTATTCTTAGTAGAGTTTTAAAAGATCAGTTGCTGCTCCAGCAGAAATTTTGGAAGGCTATAGGGACTTTCCA
>BLBF01000006.1:12848114-12862973 GCA_015471245.1 Laticauda colubrina | reverse complement strand
GAACCTCGTCATAAATGTGAGTTGATAAGGATGCCTGATGAACCAATTAAAAAAGATTTTGTATGGATGCTTTTTGGAGTTACTCTGTCTGCTTTATGCCATCCAGACAGTAATAAGCAGAACCTATCTCCTCCATGAGTTTCCATCCATTGCTTCTTCAGGTGCTTTGGAGAAGAGCTTGACCCCCACCCCCGACCCCTCTTCTTTGTGGCAGCCCCTCAAATATTGGAAGGCTACTATCATCTCATCCCTGGTCCTTCTTTTTGATTGATTTGCCTTCAGGGAGCCTTTGGGAGACAACCCCCCCTTTCCCCCCCCCCGTCTCATCCTTGAAAGGCCCCTCTGAGTCCTCACCATACTCAGCTGACAACAGGCTCCCCGCTTACTTTGCCCTCAAAGGCACCAAAAACGGGGAGCCGAACCAGGCCTATTTCCAGCCAAGTGGGGCTCTTCTCTGCCCACCTTCCCCCCCCCCAAGCCCAAGCCCCGGATGAGGGAGGGAGGGAGGGAAGGCGGGCAGGCAGGCAGGCGGCGACCCCCCCCCCATCATACAGGGCAGCGCTTTGCTTTTACCCAAGGAGATCTCCTGCGCGAAGGCGAGTGAGATGAGGAGCAGCGGCAGCCCGACGGCGATGCAGGTGACCAGCTTGTCGAGGGCCAGCTCCAGCCGCAGGCCCTTGTAGCGGCTCTCCGACGGCTCCTTCAGCAAGAAGTCCGAGAAAACATACTCGGTGGCGATGTGCGCGATGGCCATGGTCGCGGCAGCGGCAGGGACGGCGGCCACCAAACAGAGGCACCTCAAGCGCGCGCAGCCCGGCCCCGCTCGTCTGCGCCGCTCAGCCGGGTATCATCTCTAATTCCAGACGCCGCCTTGTCCGCGGCACTTGGCCAGGGATGCTGCAACAGGGTCCCGTCCCCCCGCGCCCGCCCGCCCTCCCGCCAGCCAGAGAAAGCCCGGCCGGGAGAGGCGAGGCGACCCAACCGACCTTTGTTTGACGCCCTCTCCAAAGGCAGCCGAGCGTTGGCGGGGAGGGAACAGACACCTCACCCCGCCGCCTCGTCCTTCTCCCCGCCGGCCTTTTTGTCAAGGGGAGGCGAGGCCAGACGAGTTCGGGGGTGGAGCCGAGGGGGGGGGGGAAAGGGAACCCGTAGTCTGTGTTGGCGGTGCGGTGTGTGTTTGTGCGACGCGGCCTTTAAGGAGCAGGTGGCTCGTCCGGACTTTTCCCAAGGGAGCTCTCTCGCCTCAGGACCTTTTGGCTGGATATCTGCAAGCAGCTGCGGATTGGCGTTTGCTGAGCAGGCCGCAATCCGGGTTTCCTGAACGGGAGGGAGGGAGAGTGTGTGTGTGTGTGTGTGAGAGAGAGAGAGAGAGAGAGAGAGAGCGAGAAGGCGTGGATGGACGCCACGGTTTGACTGAGCTGTTCCGACGGTGTGTCTCTCGAGGAGAAGTAGTAAAAAAACCAATTCCAAAGCTCCAGAATGGCGGGACAAGATACATACAATGGATGGGGAAAAAAATGAAGGAGAGAAGCAACCTAGAACTGAGGAGAAATTTCCCAACAGTGAGGACAATTAACCAGTGGAACAGCTGGCCTCCAGAAGTTGTGGGAGGTCCACCACTGGATGTTGTTGTTGTTGTTGTTTTAATAAAAAAACTGGACAGACACTTGTCTGAGATGATAGAGGGTTGGACTAGAAGACCTCCAAGGTCCCTTCCAACTTGATTCTGATTCTGATCAAAAACACCTAGGCGTGGGAATAAGTTCACTGAGAATCAAACTTCTTTGAAGGAGACCTTATTGTGGGTACTCCAACAGTGAAGGCTTTTAAGAAGAGACTGTATAGCCAGCCATCTGTGTCAAATGACATATAGGGTTATCTGCTTGAACAGGGGATTGGACTAGAACAGTGGTCTTCAACTGGTGGGCCGGGGACCATTGGTGGTTTGTGAGAGAAATTTGGTGATCCTCAGAGAAATGTCTCCCCCTCCCCCAATGCAATTATCCAGGCTACACAGGAACACAAGGCTGCGCTGCCCACATGGCCCACCTACCTGCTGGCCCCCACCCTTTGGTCAAGCACATACCTTATCTTGAGTAGAACCACGTGAGCTGGAAGGAACCGGAACTGGAAGGTAAGACCAACAGTGGGGGAGGGAAATCCGCCCCAGATGGTTTGCTGAGGTTGGTGGGAAAGTCGATCCCACATTCCAGAGCTGCAGTAGCCACAGGACTGGCCCTTTGGTCATCCTGGAGTAGCTCCTCCAGTCCATGGCAGGTGGAGGTGCAGCTGCTCCGGGATGACCAAAGGCCAGTCCTGTAGCTACTGCAGCTCTGGAATTTCCCACCAACATCAGCAAGCCACCATCAGTCAAAATTCATATTAGTGGTCCGTGGGATTTAAAATTATGAGTTTGGTGTTCCGTGAGGCCCAAAAGTTGGCGACTCCTGGAGTATAAGTCCTCCAAGGTCCCTTTCCAGCTCTATTATTGAATTGATTAAAGCAAGTTGTGACCTACTTTATGACATTTTATGCCACAGCTGTTAACCAAATCACTGCAATTGTTAAAGTGACTTATGTAGTTGTTTATACTAAAATCAAGCCATTATAGCCAGATTTTGAAAAGCTGAATTCAGGCCTATGGCCTTCATTTTACCTTCCGGAAGAGAGAAAAGAGACTAACATTCATAAGACATCAGATAATTCTTTACACTGCATCTTACGGATAACAGATAATCAGAGTTGGAAGGGACTTTGTAGGTCATCTAGTCCAACCCCCTGCCCAAGCAGGAGACCCTACACCATTTCTGACAAATGGCAGTCCAATCTCTTATACTTTGAATTATGTTTCAGACTGCATTTCCTGTAATTACTGCAGTTATTAACCTACTACATATTGCTTAATACTTTTTGCTGTGTTACCAGGCTGCATAATATAGCATTATTGCTTAGTTAATATAAACATTTATGCTTCACCCTTGGAGTGTATTTGCATTACAGATGGCACTCCAGACCAGCATACAAAATGTAAACCGTCTAAAAGAGAAGTAAAAAATGGGATAACAAAGTGACCAAAGAGGAAAAAAAATATTTTAAGTAAATTTTACATTTCCTGGAAAATGAATGTCTTGCTTCCTGCGCCATAATGGCGCAGTGGTTAGAATGCAGTATTGCAGGCAAACTCTGCCCACAGCCTGGAGTTCAATTCCGACAAACTCAAGGTTGACTCAGCCTTCCATTCTTCTGAGGCTGGTAAAATGAGGACCTGGGTTGTTGGGGACAAGATGCTGACTCTGCAAATTGCTTAGAGAGGCCTGTAAAAAGACTATGAAGTGGTATATAAGTCTTAAGTCTATTGCTGTGTTCCATAGGGAGAGAAGAAGATAGACTGGGAGCAAAGTCAGTGAAGAATCCAAATTCAAAACGATTAAATATATATATATATATATATATATATATATATATATTGACCTCACTATGAATTGTCTTCCACTGATGCTGACTCTGTAAATTGCTTAGAGATGGCTGTAAAGCACTATAAAGTGGTGTATAAGTTGAAATGCTGCTGTGAAGTGCTTTTGCTTTTAATTTGAAGATCTTGGAAAATTTGAAGATCTTGGAGCTCTGTCTGTTATTTCAATTTAAGATGAAATTAGTTTATCTAGCCCTATTTGAACCTACTTGCTCTTATCCATAATCTCAAGGCTTAAGTGTTGCCATACTAAGCCATAATTTGTTTTTAACCATTTGTTTTAACAATTGGTTCACAGATAAAGCCTATTGCTGAATCATATAAACTATGAATTACTGTACCAACTAACTATCATGTGATGCGTAAATTTCACCAAAATCTGAACTGGAACAACTGGATTTAATTAAGAGATCACAACAGCTTCAGCAGTTTGAAAACCTTATTCATATTTCTAATCACAGCAGCTAAAACTGCATAGAGAATTACTTTTGTGTTTGCACAACATATAAAGGCAACATCAAACAAAGTAAATTATGGCTTAAGGTGTGGCATGAACCAAAATTTATATTGCCAAAAGCTTTTAGTGGATGCAGATTCTGGATTAAATCCAACGTTAGCTGGAATAGACCTTTGGATTTGGCCTACAACCCATCCATATTTCCTAATAAATGCAAGGGAAATAATTAGGATTCTGCAAAGTTTCAGTTTGGAGATTAAATTTGAAGTTGGTCCAGTCAAATTGTTGAATCTATATCTACTTCTGAAATGGACCAGTATATCACGTTAAATGAAAGCAAATATATTGTTTCTGAAATACAAGAAAAATCAAATTGGTCAGTTTTTCAAATTATTGAGTTAACAGTCAGTTCAAATCAGTTTCTTAGTCTGCAGTTGATTCAAGCAAATTTTAATTATTTTTTTAAATTTTAACATTAAAATTCTATTGACAGCAGCTTTTATCACATTTGGTAACTTTTAGTACTATATTTGATTATAACATTTTAGGACCATGGGATGCTTTTAAGGTTTAGAAACAATATACATTGTAATGTTTATAGTTTTCAATGCTACATGTTGCACTTTCTAATAGTTATAAATTGATCCAAAATCTTGTAACAATGAACATATTTCTTTGTCTTGTTATATTTTAGCAGCTGTTACGATGAGGGGCAGGGTATTCAATTCCATTTTTATAGCTGCCCATCTCAACCCAATTTACTGGTTACTAAACTTGAGCAGAGGTTGGACTAAGAGGACTTAGTCAATATGGAAGAAAATCAACAACCATTTAAACATCAGCCTTGAAAGGAAAAGGAAAAGGTTAGGAGAAAAAACTAAGAATGCCCTACTTTTATTTTCTTTAATATAAAAAGGAATGGAAAGAATTTCAGTCAGGCATTCAAGGCTCTACTGTTAACTCCCATAACAATAGTATTAGACTTTCAGTATTTCAGACAGTTTCTTGACATGGTTTACCTTGAAAGATTGACAGCTACCTTATAACTTGGCATGATCTATGAACTGATTTTCTTTTTCTTGGGATTATCCTTAGGCGAATAAGATTTTGGAACATTGTCAAAATGTTCAAAAGTTACTTGCTACTGGAAAAGTATATACACCCAAGATATGCTGTTCTTATCTTGGTTCCTGGATCTCTTCCAGCCATAACCCAATGTTCATAATCATTGTTACCTTCTTTTAAAGTAATCAAGATGACAGTGGCTCACATGAAACCGCAGATATTGGTTTATGAAAAGGCAGCCTATATAAATCTCAGGTTCATACCACACCCTACATTCCTGTGTGTAATAAAATGAAGACCTAGTTGTCATTATTGAAGTCATCATGGGTTCCTTTTCCATCACTGTTCGGAAAATTGTTTTAGATGCTAATTAATTAATGAGCAAACCATGATTCATCTGTAATTTCTGATTCCGTTAACTAAAAGTAATATTTATTATGAATAATAAACCATAATTTTCTGAAATGAAATAGAGCAGAAACTGGTCAGTTGAAAAAATAGAAGTGGAGAGAAGACATTTCTCGGACTTCTGGTGGTAAGGCAAGGATGAACAGAGGTGCAGAAGCCTGTCTGCGGTTTCAGTCAATCTCTTTTTGCAGTTGGTGCGATCCTTTGAGGGTGCTCGAATCCCGGAGAGATTCATGCTGGTGTGGGGGAGACTCAGGCTACAGTGTGGGGAAGGCAACCCCCCTGCAGCGAAGAGGATCCCTTCAGAGCCCAGCGATCAAGAAACAGCTGCCAGCTAGTCAATGACGGCTCCAAAGTCCGGACTGCCACCGATGCAAAAAAGCAAGTAAGTGACAGTTTGTGAGATTGTTGGAGAAGAGTGTGGCAGGGGGAATCAGCGGTGGAGAGGAAGATTGGCACATAGACTTTGGTACAAGTGCCTGTCTAAAACTTGAAAGAAAAGCACCTAAAAAGTGAAGGCGAGACTAGCATGGGCGAAAAGGTCCGGCAGACTGAAGAGAAAGTGTGGATTATATCGAGTGAAAAGGGAAGTTCACGAGATCGGGAACTACTGGCAGGAGAGAATCTGGAAGTTGCGGAGGATTTGGATTACTCTATTTGATTGTCACTTTGATAGACTTTGTCTGATAGACTTGATTAAAGTGAGGATGGGAAGAAGATTGAAGTTGAAGGAGAAGAGACAGTGAGGCGCTATACGAGATACTAAGAAACCCAGAAGATATTGCAACAATATACCTGACACTAACTGTTTAATAGCTTTTGGGGAGAATTTTATCCTCACGGAGGAGGTGGTCGTACCAGAAGGAATTTAAGAAAACTGAACTTAGAAGGGAAAAAAAGTAAATCGGAGGACTTGGAAGATACTGATTAACTGTAGTCATTATTCAGCACTTTTTACCTCCCCACTTCTGGTGCGTTTGGAGAGAAAGCGTTCAATGTAGAGACAGAGCTAAAAATTGACTTTAAAATTTCTTTTTCCCTTTTCCCATTGCCTTCCTTTTTCTTGTATAAATCTGCTTCATTCTTTTCTTTCTTTTTCACTTATTTTTTGATGATATGAAGAATTATCTCTCATTTTTTACTCTTTCTTTATTATGATTACAAGTATATTAGTATACTTTAGTATACTATATATATATGTGTGTGTGTGTGTGTGTGTGTGCTGTTTAGCTTCCTTCGGGTATTATCCCACGTCATTGTAGTTCTGTTAAAAGTTGTAGCAACATTTCAGCAGAAACATACAAACTCTATACAGAAGCCTGAGGATGGCAGATGAGATTCTGCTGAAACATTGCTACAACTTTAACAGAACTACAATGATGTGGGATAATACCTGAAGGAAGCTAAACAGCACACATGTAAGTACCCGCGAAAGCCTAAAAAAACATATATATATATATATATATATATATATATATATATATTCCGGTAACCAGTTAGAATACAACTATCCAACAGGTGGACAAAGCAATTAGATACTGGCCAATTTTAACATAGGGGTTACTTTAACATAGGGGTTACATAGGGGTTAATTTGGGATAATATAATTAATATAGTCCAACAACAGAAACAAATTTTAAAAGAAATGACCTCTACAACTACGACAGCTTTGAAAACTGGAAGAAAGGCTACCCCGACATTACCCCAACCATGCTGGCAACAGCTTTGCCCATGGCTCAAAAAAACATAGAAGAAACGCTACCAGCGGAAAAAAAAGCTAATGTCTTGAATACCAACATTCAAACAATTTTGCTGACCTTACAGGAATCGATGACGAAACTACAAGAGACAATGATGGAAAACCACAACGAGACAAGAGCAGACATTAACGGAATAAAAGCGGAGATGGGGAAATTAAAAGCAGAAATGAAAGCGGACATCTCTAAAGTAGAAGATAAAATTGGAATATTACAACAGGCCTTGGAGAAAAATGAAGCAACAATAAAAGAAGTAGAGAAAAGGACTGAACGTACCAAAAGGAAATTAGAAAGGGTAGACGAAGATTTAAAAAAATGCGAGTAAGGAAATGGAAGATTCATTGGTCTACCTAGAGATCGACAAGGCGGCTACATACTTGAGATTCCAAAATGTAGAGGAATCCAAAGAGGAGGACGTGGAGCAACTAATGGCAGAAATTCTGGCTGGATTATTGGAAAAGGATAAGGATGACATCCTGAGGGAATTTGATGAAGTTTACAGGGTCAGCACCAACTATGCAAGATGCCACAAGTGTCTGAGAGAAGTCCATATACGTTTTGCGAGAAGGAGTGTCCGTGATATTATATTTAGGATGACCAGAGATTGAACAATTAGATACAAAGGCAAAGAAATTCTGATTCTTAAGCAAATACCAAGAAGAGTAAGAGAAATAAGGTGAGACTATAAATTTCTAGCGGCTTATTTAAATCAGAAAAGAATTGTATTTAAATGGTTAATACCAGAGGGGATGTTAGTCTCATGGAAAGAAAAGAAAATTAAAATAGATTCCATGGAAAGGGCTCAAGAATTTTATGAACGGCTGGTAGGTCCGGAAGACCAGAGTAGCAAGGAGGAACTGGAAACAAATTCACAAGAAGATCTAGATTATCACAGAAATAAAGAAGGAACTTTAAGAAATCAAGGGAACACCCATTCGCATCAGGAGAGAGAAGAAACTTTACTTCAGCAAGCACAAGGAGAGACCGGAGTTATTATCAGACAAAGAGCGAAACAGAATTAATCAAATGTAAGAAGAAAAGAAACTTTTATCAATCAATATAACGGTTTAAATTCGGCGATAAAAAGGAAAAGGATATTAGCTAAATTAATGAAACAAAATGCTGATATAATATGCCTACAGGAAACTCACATAAGGAAAGTAGATGAAAGGTATTTGGATTGCCCGAAATTAGGGAAGTTATCTACCACACTAGCAGACATGGGGAAAAAAAAAGGGATTGCAATATATGTTAAAGAGGATTTGAAAGCAAATTTAGTATGATCAGACTCTGAGGGAAGAACTCTGGTTTTGCAGATCTGGATTAATGCTATTCCATTATTTTAGTGATAATTTACGCTCCAAATGAAGATCAGAAAGAGTTTTTTAAACATCAATATCGAAAAATAATAGGATATGAAGACAGAAAGGTTTGTATTATAGGAGATTTCAATTCTATTGCTGATTACGAAACAGACCATAGTAATGGGGGGGGGGGAAATAAAAAAGGGAAACGAGAGCTTTCTAAGATATATAGAGAAATGATGAAAGAGTTAAATTTGGTGGATATATGGAGAAGACTACAGCCTGAGAGAAAACAATTTACATTCTATTCCAATCCTCATCAAATATGGACACGAATTGACATGGCATGGATGAATGTGGAAATAGCAAATGAGATAAAAGGAATTGAAATTCTACCAAATGAATGGGTCGGTCATAATCCAATTCAGATAATATGGAAGGATAGGATGAAACCAAAGAAAAGATGAACGTTAAATACTCAACTAATAAGAGAAGAAGAATATATTAATAAACTTAAAGAGGAATTAAATTATTTTTTAAAGGAAAATGATAATGATGCAACTACGAAACAAAACATTTGGGACACAATAAAGGCAGTAATAAGAGGTATAACAATCTCTTATAATGCTATGAGGAATAAAGAAAAATATGCTCAACAAAATAAATTACAACAACAAATTAAGGAATTAGAAACTCAATTACAGAAGACCCCAAAGGACTTAAGAGTGCAAAATCAGATAATAATAGCTAAACATAAATTGAACTTAATCGAACAAGAGAAAATGACTAAATTTGAATACAACTAGACAAACCTATTTTGAGCATGCTAATAAGACAGGAAGATGGCTATCTTATAAACTAAAAAAAAGGAAAGAAAAGAGATTGATATACCAGCTAATAGATGGAAAGGGGGATATACAACAGGAGATAGAACAGAAAAAAGAAATTGCCTATAAATACTTTGAAGAGTTATATAAAAAGGAAGAAGTTAATGAGGATAGTATAAGAAACTACTTGGAAGAAATGAAAGATATAGCAATTGGGGAAGAAATGGTAGAATTATTAAATAAAGATATTACTTGGGCTGAATTGAAATCAGCAATAGAGAATCAGAAAAATAATAAAACTCCGGGGCCAGATGGGATTCCAGGAGAGTTGTACAGGGCAATTGCAGAACAAATCGGACCCTTTATGGTGGAAGTTTTTAATGATGTCTTATCGGCAGGCAGGATGCCGGACTCCTGGAGGAGCATTGATTTCACTGATACCGAAGGAGGAAGCTGATCCCCGATATATAAACAACTATAGGCCAATCTCACTTCTAAACACTGACTACAAAATATTCACCTCCACTATAGCAAACAGACTAAAAAGAATCTTAAATCTTTATATACATGAAGATCAAAATGGATTTCTCCCGACTAGACAGATTTGGAATAACTTAAGAACAGTGGTAGATGTCTTAGACTTTTATGAAGCCCACCCCGAAAAACAAATTGCACTTATGTTTTTAGATGCAGAGAAGGCCTTCGATAATTTAAATTGGCAATTTTTAATTCAAAAAATTTATAACATGAACTTAGGCACTAAATTTGAAAACATTATAACAACTATTTATGATACACAACAGTCAAATATTATAATAAATGGGGAATATACCCACCCAATAAAAATTGAAAAAGGAGTTAGATAAGGCTGCCCACTCTCACCCCTGCTCTTCATATTCTCAATAGAAACACTATTAATACGAATTAGACAGAACTCAGAGATAAAAGGATTATAGGTTAAGAAAGAAGAATACAAATTGCAAGCGTTCGCTGACGATATGTTTTTTTTATTGAGGAACCAATAGAAAGAGGACAAAAACTGATGAACGAATTAGAACAATTTGGAACGGTAGCAGGACTTAATAGGAAGAAAACAAAATTAATGTCTAAAAATTTAACACAAAACCAGAAAAAAGACTTAGAAGAAATCATGGGAATACAAGTGACAAAGAAAGTTAAATATTTAGGAATATGGCTGAAGGCACACTGCAAGACACTTAAGGAAAACAATTATGACAAACTGCTACAACAGGTAAAGAAGGATTTAGAATCATGGGACAGGATTGCTGCCATTAAAATGAACATTCTTCCAAAATTCTTATATTTATTTCAGATGACCCCAATTAAATTACACCATTTTTTTTTTTGCAGAAATTAACAAAATAATCGTTAACTTTACTTGGCAAGGGAAAAAACCTAGAATAAATTTAAAGGCAATGCAGGATTTGAGGAGGAGGGTTGGCACTTCCAAATTGGGAATTGTATTATAATACTGCCTCCGTAGTATGGCTAAAAGAGTGGGTGAATTTAATTAATAAGAGAATTTTATTCTTAGAAGGCCATGATCTGCAGAGAGGGTGGCATGCCTTTTTATGGGATAAAGGGAAAGTAAATCAGAAATATTTCCACAGACATCTGATTAGAGACTCATTGGTAATTAATTGGAAAAAAATACGGAAAAAACACTATTCAAAAGTACCAATCTGGATATCAACAATGGAGGTGATGATTCATCCAAGCAATTTGGATATTACTAAAATGATTAAATATAAAGACTTATTGGATACACAAGGAAATTTGAAATTGAGAGAGGAACTACAAGAGATGGGATCTAAAATTGATCAGTGGGTATATCTCCAAATTCAAAGTAGATATAAACAAGATAGGAAAGAATTCGGAATTAATAATAAACTCCAGCAATTAGATAAAATCCTATTAGGATCATGCAAAAAAAAGTATAAGATAATTTTATAATTATCTGTTCGATGTAGAATTAGAAGAAGAAATAATTAAAGGAAATATTGCCTGGAGTAGGAATGTAGGACGCAGCATCATTTTAATAGAATGGGAAAAGGTTTGGGGCAGAAATAATAAGATCACAAAATCAGCAGCATATAAAGAAAATGCCTATAAAATGTTTTATAGATGGCACCTCCCTCCTTTTAGATTAGCAAAGATGCGCCCCAATATGAGTCCGAAATGCTGCAAATGCAAAAAAAAAAGAGGGAACCTTTTTTCATATGTGGTGGTCCTGTACAGAAGCCCAAAAATTCTGGCAGAAAATGAGAAAATGGCTGGAAGAAATAACAAAAGAACAGATCAAGTACAAACCAGAGTCCTTTTTGTTTAGGGATTTTTGACAAAACAACTATCCCCAAAAGTGAAATACTTAATAATACATATTTTAACAGCGGCCAGATTAGTTTTTGCTCAATGTTGGAAGCAACCTCATATACCTACAGAGCAGATGATAATACAAAAAATCTTAAATTGTGCAGAAATGGACAAATTAACCCTAGCATTAAAAAATAAAAATACTTCAATATACTATAATAGTTGGAATTACTGGTATAAATGGTTAGAACAAAGACAATATAAGGTAAAATAGAATCGGATAAATCTATATGAGTGATACATAAACATATGTAAAGACAAGTTGTGTGTATATGGCATAAATTAAGGGAAGAAAAGATCTCATAAACTGTCGAAAATGAGAATGTTTTTATTGTTTTCTGTCCTTTTTTTTCTGTCCTTTTTTTCTGTCCTTTTTTCCCCCTTCTATTAGTGTATGTGTTATTGATTGTTTTTAATTGTAAAATTAATAAAGTTTGTTTAAAAAAAAGAAAAAATAGAAGTGGAAACTTTTAGTTCCTCTATTGAACACACAAAGAAGTAAATCCAATTTTTTTTGCAGATTCATTCCTATTCTGGCAAAATATAATTTATTATGACATCTGACTTGACTCTTGAATGAACTACAGATGTCCTTGACTTGCATCAGGTTGCTTAGCGACTGTTCCAAGTTATGACAAACCCCCCAAAGGTACTTACCACACAGTTCTGAACTTCCAATGATGAGGCACCTCCCCCCTGCAGTCATGTGACTGCATTTCAGCTACTGGGCATCTGTGTCCTCTGGTCACATGACCGTAATTTGTAATGTTTTTGCTGAAAGCCACTGTTTATTTCCATTTTTCAGCAAAGACACCCTATGGTGAAAAATGGGTCCACTTAACAGTTCTGATATTTGCTTAATGATTGCAGTGATTCATTTATACTTTTTTGAAACAGAAGTATAATTGGATTAACCTGTTTTACGACTGTGATGATTTACAACCAAAATGTGCAGGCTCCGTTATGGTCATAATTCGAAGGCTACTTGTAACCAAGATTTGACGACAAAACAAAAAAATCAAAATTAATTTACATTGAGAAAATTACTGCTTTTCTTTGGTAATTAATAAAATTCAATTGATATCCAGTTGCTTTTTTTAATTTGTCCCATGTATTTCTTTTATCTTCTTCCAAGGAAATCAGGAGGCATCACATCTTTGCAGAATCTCAAGAGGCAAAAGAAAAGGTCTTCCTAGGGGTAATTGGTGAGATTTATAACAAAACTGAGAACTTGAAACAAGCTCAAAATATGACTTTCTTTATTCAATAATATGTAACCATCACTTCATTTCAAAGAAGAAGTAAAACAAGGAGAGATTGTATTACAGCATGGTTCCTTTAACCAGGGGTGAGCTTTAGAAATTTTAGCGAAGAGTTCTCTGCCCGGTTGCTGGGTGGGCATGACCATGGTGGGTGTGGCTTAGTGGCCTCCTGCACTATGGTCTGTGTGTGTTTGCCTTCTCTGGGTTCTGGAGGCTTTTCTCGAGCTTCCAGGAGGGCAACAAGAGCCTCCCTGGGCTCCGGAAGCTCTCTGGGAGCTGGAAATGAGCCCATTTCCAGCGTTTCTGAACTTCTGGGAGGGCCATGTTTTGCTCTCCCCAAGCCTCTGTGCGCACCCTGCACTTACCTGCATCCAAAACGGGCTCTATGGGGATTCCTGGGAGGGGAGGGGTGTGGTGGGCGTGGCCAACTAGGAGTGGGATTTGGGGATTCTCCGAAATGCACAGAATCTTAGCTAGGGGCTCTCCCGAACCCCTGCAAACCCCCAGCAGCCCATCCTGCCTTTAACCATCTTTTATTATTAAATGATACATACAAGTAGTCCTCAACTTACAACAGTTCATTTAGTGACCATTCAAAGTTACGATGGTCCTGAAAAAAGTGACTTATGAGGAGGGAAGCTACTGACCTCTGTATAGAGTCAGTAAATGGAAGTTCCCAGTTCTCACTGCTGCCCATGTTGGAATGAAACGGGATACCAGATGAATGCAGTCACATTGCAACACCAGAGGTAGCTAGCAACATACCTCACCTGAAGCATATGGCTCATCACTTTCCCACCCTAGATTCTGAAGCCAAGATTTTGCTCCTGCTGGGAATTGATGCCCCTGACGCCTTAGCGCACACTGAAGTAGTCAGAGGCCCAAGATACTCACCCTTTGCCTTCAAGACAGACTGGGTTAGGGAATCTCAGGAATTGTCAGTGTCGATTGGATGCAGGCCTCAACCCAGGCAGACACCTTTGCACCAAGGACACCTTTGCTGTCCATTCTGACAGCCTTCCGACGCCCTTTAGCACCATCGAAAACAAGAATGCCAGTCCATCCTTAAAGGCCGCAGGCGACCAGTGGACTTTCACTAAGAAACCCTAAACGGCCACCAACGTCTACATGCTTTCACGAATACGCTCTACAAGGACAGATGTCTTTGCAACATCCAGTTCAACCGCTTGTCAACACCCCTTTGAACCATTGGAAGCAAGAGTACCAATCCACCCTAAATGGCCACCAGAGGTGACCAGCAGACTTTCACCAAGAAGCTCTGCACTAGACCAGTCACCGACCTAGTGCTGCTGCGGAGAAAGGCTGAACTTGACGACTGAACCTCAAGCTTTGCATGCTTTGCTTTGTTTGATGCTTTATTACTGTTTACTGTTTCTCTTAGTTACATAGCTAACTGTTTATTTTAGTTATATAGTTATCTGCTATTCAGTTAATATTACTCTTTACTGTTTATCTCAGTTATACAGTTACTTTAGTTAGTGGAATTTAAAATTCCAGGTGGAGAGTGTGCTGTCCAGACGGTTTGAGTTAATGGAATTAGGGATAGTTAATTAGGAATTGAGGATTGTCCCCTTAAGGGAATGCATCATGGTAAATATAGTTAAGTTATCCTGGGAAATGTAGTCCATGTCATGTGGTCACATCTGTAATCCGGATTGGTCACTATATTGACCCTTGTTGGGTTGGGGGAGGCTCCCTCACTCTTGCCTGAATCCACCATACCATGCACCTGCTTCAATCATCATGGGGATGAGACTTTGTTATTTTTCTACACCATAATGCAGATATACAAAGGATTAGACATTAAGAAGAACCTCGTCATAAATGTGAGTTGATAAGGATGCTTGATGAACCAATAAAAAAAACTTTGTATGGATGCTTTGTGGAGTTGC
>BLBF01000006.1:12793630-12847714 GCA_015471245.1 Laticauda colubrina | reverse complement strand
AGGCCAAAACAAACAAACCACTTTATGACAAAGCATGTTAGGCTGTTAGTTTATGTTTGGCTTGTTTAGATTCAGTAGACTTTGAGGTCAAGGATCATAAAGGATCATATTTTGGAACAGAAACTTTTTGCAGAAAATGTTGGAAAATTGTAAATATATGTATGCATCTAGGATGACTAATTCAAGACCAGCAGGCTTGGATATGTACTTTTTAAATTACATAAAGAAGCCCTTGAGGACATGTTCAGTTAATATTCTCCAGATGTTTTCTACCTGTTCGAGCAAGTATTTTGGATTCTGAATTAAGCCTGAATCTTCCCCAAGTTTGTTTACATCCGCTTTGGGTTAGAGGTATTCTCTAGTTGGGTTTGCAAAACCCCCTAAATTAGCAACTTGGTTCCATCCCAATAAAAATTCTGCTAAGAATTCTGTAGAAGCAGTTTTGAACTTTGTTTCCCACTTGTCCCTTATCCCATCCTGACCATGCTCCAACTACCTCTTTTTTTCTCTCTACTATGTCATCATGAAGCTGCCTTCATATCATCCCCAGCCCACTCTTGAGACAGTCACCTTTGGCAGTTCCATTTTCCTTTGTGCTTTTCCACTTATTTCCATATAGTTTGGCCATACAAACAAATCTAGCCTGCTTTGTGAATATGTCCTGTTTCCCTAAAAATAAGGCTTATCCTGAAAATAAGACCTGGCATGTTTTAATGTGTGTGCCTCATATAAACCCTACCCCCCAAACAAGCCCTACTTAAGAGCCTGCGCAGCTGCCTGCCCACCCATTCCATCTGGTTGATTGCAACCATAAGGCAAGGTGGGATGGTGGTGGAGCTGCTCCACGTACCATGGACTGGCTTACCTCAGGACCCCTGCAGCCAGACCATCCATGTCTTGACACCTGCCTAACAGTGGCAGCACCAGCACCCATGTGCAACAAGAGCCCACATGACAGCCAGTCCACTTCTGTCACAATAGAGCAGGGGGCCGACTGTGTGTTGGAGCGTGTTGATGCCATGACTGAGGTGAGGCAGGGTGTCAGGGAATGGATGGCCTGACTGTGGGCCCTAAGGTAAGCCAGAGCCAGGAACATAGGGAGGCTTTACATAGCCCTACCTCCTCTCATGGCCACAGCACTGGCATGTTGCTTAGCTGTCTGCTCTGTTGAGGCTGCGGGCAAGCAGAAGTGGGCTGGTGGCCACACGGGGTCCTGCTGGATGGGAATACTGGAGCTGCCACCACAAGGTGAGGCAGGTGTCAGGGCATGGGTGGCCTGACTGCAGGGCCCTGAGGTAAGGCAATACAGGGCATGTGAGGCACCTCCAGCCCCCACCTTGTGGTAGCAACACTGGCACTCTGTGAGGCCGCCTGTCCTGTTGCGAGCAAGCAGAAGAAGTGGCCCTCTTATACACAGGGGGAAAAAAAAAAGACACTCTCCAAAAATAAGCCCTGGTTCTAATTTTAGGACCCAAAAGAAAATAAGACCAGGTCTTATTTTCAGGGAAACACGTTTAATATGCTTAAGGATGCGATCAGAGTTTGAGATCTGCCCAACTCCTGATAGACTATTGTGGACTTTGCACTGATCACCAACACTGTTCGGCAGATGTTTTGACTGCTTAAGGCAAAATTCCTGGCTTCTACACAGGCATTGCCCATGTGATTGCAGGTTGGGGTGGGGTTTTTTAAAAAAAAACAATACCCAATTATGTTGATTCAGGAGACATGATGGCAAGCAGTTAAAGTTGGTGAGCTTGTTAGCTGGAAAGCTGACAGCTCGGGTCTGAGACACACAATGAGATGAGCTCCAGCTCCCGCCCACCCATCAGTTCGAAAGCATGCAAATGCAAGTAGGTTAATAGGTACCACTTTGGAAGGAAGGTAATAGTGTTCTTTATGCTTCTGGCATAAAGTCATGCTGGCCACATGACAACAGAAAATAGTTTCAGACAACACTTGGCTCCCTCAGTCTAAAAACAGAGAGGAGCAACTACAGTCAGACATGACTGTATAGGGAAACTTTTATCTTAGACTGATCCAATTCAAAAGAGCCAGAAAAGCATAGGTAGTTTTCTGTCTCCCTGTAATTGTTGAGTTGTAACCAAGCTATAAAAAAGAAATGTGAAGCACACACATTTCCAACTGTACTTTCCATACTCTCTATCCTATATGCTATTCTACTGTTATTATTTCCATGCTAATTGTTATTATTACAGCAATTTATTATACAACTAGTTTGATACCTGAGCTTTGCTGTGAAACTATGTGATCAGGCTTAATTTGGGGAGAGGAAAATAAGGGGGAGGAAATCTGCCTCTACCTACCAGCATCCATCAGTATTCAACTGGCTAGCATCCTGTCCGTGTGTAAGAGAGTTGAGGGCTGTTTGGAAACTGAAACAGTATTTGCTGTGTGAGCAAGGAGACAGCAAGGAGCCTGGGTGTGGCTTAGCTCAACTGCTCTGTACTCAAGCTGCTTGGTGTTTTGAAACTGAAACTGAAACTCCTCTCTGCTTGTGTTTTGCATTTGGAACAGATTTCTTTTCAGGTGGGGAGGAGGAGTAGAACTCCTTAGCATCAGAGCATGTTAATAATAATATGCTCTGAAAGTCATTTTGAAAAATCCTTTCTTAGTGAGCCTCTAGAAACCAAGAGGAACATATGTGCCAAATTTCAAGTTTGTAGGCTTTATGGTTCTGGAGATTTTGTAATGATGCGTGAGTTGTATTTTGCATATATATATATATGCAGTTCAGCTTCCTTCGGGTATTATCCCACGTCATTGTGGGGTGTGGGATAATACCCGAAGGAAGCTGAACTGTATTCATGTAAGTACCCGCGAAATAAGTATGCACTGAAAAAAGTGACTTTATTTTAATTTTTTTATTCTATTTGGTTTGTCAATTGCTTACAAGATAATAGATATAAGTAAAAACATAGTTATGAATACATGGATACATATAAGAAAAATAAAAGAAACAATAGGACAGGGACAGTAGGCACATTGGTGCGCTTCTGCTTGTTATGACCATTTTTCAACTTACGACTATGGCAGCATCTCCATGCTCACACAAGCAAAAGTCAGATGCTTGGCAAGTGTCATGTATTAATCACAATTGCAGTATCCAGGGGTCAAGTCAAGCAAAGTCAATGGGGAAGTGTGATGCCCCTGTTAAGAGTCTAAATCGGAGGAGGAAGATGAACAGCTGACAAGGAGTGGGAGTGTGGCTCCATTGGCTGTGGTGGAAACTGGGGGAGGGCAAAGTCCAGCTGGGCAAATCAGGGGAGAGGTAGAACAAGCGAGAGGGAGCTCAGAGGAACACTCAGGCCCACCCCATCTTCATCCTAGGGCTCACAGGGAGGAATGGAGGAGAAAGCAATGTGGCTTACGGAGGAGGAAAGGGTCCTGATTCCCTTCATTAGCCACATCTGGGAAGAGAGTTTAAAAGAGATGCATGCTGAGTGTGGTATCTGCTGGGAACAAATGTGAGTTTATATTTTGTGTACTTTGGTGATCTGTGTTCCTGATGTCTTCCCAACCATGTTAAGTTATTGCTGTGCCTTCATGTCTGGAATTCTTGCTTCTGCCCTGCCAGACTAATTACCTCATTTGCCTTGATTGGACTTACAGTTAGTTTTTGTTGACAATGTTTTAGACTTGATTCTCTGCAGCCAGAAGGTAACCAGGACATTGGGGGCAAAGTTGGAACTAATAAAGGGACTCCTACTGATTAACTGACTGTGTTGCCTTTGTGCCATGCCCCAGGTCATCACAGGAAGCCATATTCATTTAACAACTTTGTTACTAACTTACCAACTGAAGTGATTTACTTAACAAGTGTGGCAAGAAAGAAATAGGGCAAAGCTCACTTAATAACTGTCTGACTTAGCGACAGAAACGTTGGGCTCAATTGTGGTCATAAATTGAGGACTACCTGTATAACTGTAAATCTGTTCATTCAGATGGGTGAGTTGTTGATTTTTGCCAGCAACCAGCATTAAACATCACGAACTGTGCCATGTGACTGCAATCATAAAGTTAATTGATTGTCAAGCACCTGATATGCAGTCATGTGACCATGGGGAAAGAGTCAAGTGACCATTTACAATGGCTGGGTGTATATATGCTCCATGATGGTCATAAATGCAATTAGTCATTAAGTGACAGTCGTAAGTTATCTGTAATTCCTCTCTCTGGAATTTTAAAAAAAATAAATTCTTTTTTTTTCTCTGTTAATGACCAGCATATAAAGTACTTGAGGGATCCTTGGTGCTCTCTGAGCTTTGGTTGTTTTCTTGCAGATGTTTCATTATGCAAATTGATGCACTGGTGATGTTTCCTAGTTGGGTAATGCAATGTCTGCAAGACAACAACCATACTCAGAGACAATCAAGGATCTCTCATTTCAACCCTGAACTACAAATATTCTATTGACACATAGAGTACTTAACTCCTTTTCACACTGTGTTTTGCTTTGCTCTACTTTTCCCCCACTCTGGACTGTCCACTCAATTACTTTTGAAAGAAAAATGCCTTACTTTATTCTGGCAACTTTTGTTAGTGTAGCTTAAATAAATCTCGGCGGTGGGAGACAGTCCGATTTATGCAGTAATATTTTTATATCAGCACAAGATTTGTTAGATAAATTGGTTATGAGAAACAGCCTGTAGTTTTCTTGTAAATATAATCATGTTTTTTTTTCTTCTCTTTTCTTGTCTTGATCTCATTTCAAAGTACTTATTGATAAAGAGGAATATTTGAGGCTCAGGATTGAAATTAAGGGGTCCTTGGTGATCTCTAAGCTTGCTTGTTTTCTTGCAAATGTTTTGTTACCCAAATTTGGAAACATCTTATCACTTGTTGCTTGTATGTACACTGAGAGCTTCTGCACTGGAGACAAATTCCTTGAGTGTGTCCAGTCACGTTTGGCCAATAAAGAATCCCTATTCTATTCTATTCTAGTCTATTCTAGCCTATTCTAGTCTAGTCTAGTCTAGTCATAGTCCTCAAATTATAACAGTTCATTTAGTGACCATTCAAAGTTACAACAACACTGAAAAAAGTGACTTATGACCTTTTTTCACAGTTACAACCTCTCTAGCTTCTCCATGATCATGTGATCAAAATTCAGGTGCTTGGCAACTGGCTCATACTTATGACCATTGCTGTGTCCCAAGGTCATGTAATTAATTTTTGCAACCTTTTGGTAGGCAAAGTCAGTGAAGAAGCCAGATTCACTGAAGGTTACTAACTTATCAACTGCAGTGATTCACTTAACAATTGTGGCAAGAAATGTGGTAAAACGGGGGCAAAACTCACTTAATAACAGAAATTATGGGCTCAATTGTGGTCGTAAGTTGAGGACTACCTGGAGTTTGGGTAAGGAAACATCTGCAAAAAAACAAGCAAGCTCAGAGAGCACCAAGGACCCATTCATTTTAATCTTGACTCACAAATATTCCTCTTTATTAATAATGAACTAGAAATACAGTCCTACAGAAACTCAAATTATTAGAGGGACTCTGTTGATTTGTGCCCAATCAAATGATAATAGGCCTTTTTTTTCCTGGCAAACTACAATAGATACAAATGTCAAAACAAGGAACAGAAGCACTATTCCAGTGAGGAAAAACACTTGGAGGACAGATCCGGTCTCTTGCTGGTCCAGCCAATTGCCAAAGAACTCTATTTCTGTTGTTCTATTACCTGTTGAAGGAGAAAAATATGGTCACCCTGGACAGTTTATAAATAATAGCAATAGCACTTAGACTTATATACTGCTTTACAGTGCTTTATAGCCCTCTCTTAAGGCCCGGTCCCACTGGCCGATGGATGCAAAACATATGCATAAAAGTCATAGCGGACTAGCAAAATTTTGGGGGTGGCTCCATCTGTTTTCATCTGCTCCAAAAATTGGCAAATATTTGCATAAACAGAACGGAAAAGAACGGACGTGGGTAGTATGTAGCGGGGATGTTAAATGGATGTTCATAGAAAGCCTAGCAGATGACAGCGGATGGAAGCGGATGACACCTCTGAAGGGGTTCTGGGGGAGAATTGCGAAGCAGACACATAGCGGAAGGGGCAGATGCATAGCGGATGAAGCGGATGCATCACGTACGCCTATAGGAAACAAAAGGGATGCCGCGCAGATGTATATCGGATGAAAAGCATTCACTGCGCATGCGGGGGCTATGAATTGCATCCGCTCCCCGGATATAAAAGGATGCAGCATGCACGCAGAATAGTCTATTCTGACTCAGAATAGTCTCAGAGACTGAGTTGTTTACTTGTTTAATAAAGTTTATCTTTGCTTAAGACACTTAATAAAGTTTACTTGGTTCATTTTGTTTACTTAATAAAGTGTTGGTAAAAACTTTGAAAAAATGTTAAGCCTTTCCATGCTTGTGGGATAGATAAGGATAGTTGTGGGATAGATAAACCTCCAGTGCAACCATAGTGGGACTGTATGGTCCACCATCCCAGCTGCCACACATATGGACCTTTTTTATTAATAACAATTTATTCATTGATCAACACATTTTAAAATAAACAAAGCTCTTTATTCATGCCCTATTCATTGTAGGATCACTCAACATACATGGCACAATCTCATCAGTGTTATGCAACAGTCTCAAGGAAGCATCCATTAATCATCTATCATTCTGTCTTGTCACTCCACTGCTCCAGCTGGGGAGTTACACCAGTGTCTCAGGAGGTTGCGCTGCTTCTTCCCTTCATGTGAAGCTCTGTTGGGGCCTTGTACATCCACAGTGTCTATCAGCTTATGTCCTTGCCTCCATTCACCAGGCTCCACGTCCCCATTGCCTTGTTGGCGGTCCACGAGACTGTTCTGCAAGACTGGGTAGCGGGTGCGCATGAGATTGTGCAGGATGCAGCAAGCTTCCACGATGCTCACGGTCTGTGGGCGATGCTGCATGGTGGTGAGAAGTACCTGGAACCTTTTGGCCAGGATGCCAAAGGCGTTCTCCACCACCCGTCTTGCCCTGGACAGCCTATAGTTGAAGATCCTCTCTTCACGGGTGAGGTATCTTGAACTGTACGGCTTCATGAGGTAGGTTCTGAGGGAGAACGTGTCATCACCAACGATGAAGTAGGGCACATCTTGTGTGTCATTGGGTAGGGGGTCTGGACCTGGAAAACCCATGATGAGGTTGCGTTCCAGCCCATCCTTGAGGTCACTTGCGTTGTATACCTGGCCATTTAAAGCTGACCCGTTGCCTGAAGCATCGATGTACATGAACTTGTAGTCAGCATCAACCATGGCAAAGAAGATGATACTGAAGAAGCCCTTGTAGTTGTAATAAGTGGACCCTAAGTTGGCTCGAGCTTTGCAGGCCACGTGCTTCCCATCTATGGTTCCAACAGTGTGGGGAAAGTTCCACCTCTGATACCACTCTTCTGCAAGTTTTCTCCAGCCTTGTTCAGTGGTGGGGCATCTGAGGAGCTCCATGTATTCTTCAATGATGGCCTGTACCACTTCTCTGCCCACTTTGCTGATGCTGTTGTGTGGCACCCTCCATGCATGCTGCATGTTTCTGTATGTGGTTCCAGAGGCCAGGTGGTGCAAAGTCAGTGCCACCTTCAGTCCAAGGTCCAGGTTGGGATGGAAGTTGGTGCTAGGCTTGGTCAACCTGGGTCTCAGACACTGTACAAATTCATCAAACATGGCTGGTGGCATCCTCATGAAGTTCTGGAATGCACAAAGTTCTTCATTCCTCAGCTCCACATCAACTGGTCATACAGTCCAAAGTCCATTCTTCTCATGATCCATCCTCGGACCCACAAAGCTCTTGGACGTCTCCTTCCTCTCCTTCTGTGTAAAACTTGATACAGTCTGAACAGGTTTTGGTTCTGGTGATGAATGAGCACAGCTATCTTATGGACTGTTTCATCATCCATGGTGGAGAACAATTGGTGATGTTGAAGACCAAGACCAAGGGTGCTTTGGTCTGTACACCACAGCTGCTGGACTCATACTGAGATCCAGGTGATTTTCTCCCCCTTTCTATAGAAAATATCGGTTGTCCGCTAGGTGTCCTTCTACATACTCTAGACATACTGCAGAC
The DNA here is from genome assembly GCA_015471245.1 of Laticauda colubrina. Classification (NCBI taxonomy): domain Eukaryota; kingdom Metazoa; phylum Chordata; class Lepidosauria; order Squamata; family Elapidae; genus Laticauda; species Laticauda colubrina. The sequence continues at coordinate 12,839,621 of BLBF01000006.1, read as the reverse complement.
ATCCTAAATATCCGAGATACATCCCAGATACAAAAGTTTTGTCCGTTTTGAATACTTTATATATGAGATGCATACACTTACATCCTTTCTATTTCTGTGCTACTAACGCTGTGTAGACGTTCTGTGTACCTTTTGTTTCCTCCCTCTTTCCGTTTTCAGCTGCAGCGGATGTGAGTTGAGGGGATGGCCAGAGGATGCAGAGAGGATACAGCAGACGTTTAATGGATGATAGCGGACATAGAACGTTTGTTGCCCATATATGTCGCAGATGTACATCTTATGTGGCGGAAAGTTCATCCGTTCAAAAAGTTTTGTGCAGCTCAAAACTTTTTGCGCAGATGAAATCACAGTGGATGGATGCTCGACGGATAGAGCGTATGAAACACGTATGCAGTGAGTACACAACGGATGCATAGTGTTTTCCAATGGGTGGCAAGCTTTTTTTAACATTTTACATCCTCTTTGTATCCATAGGTTCAGTGGTACTGGGTCTTAAGCAGTTCACAGAGTCAGCATATTGTCCCCAACAATCATTTTACACATCCCAGAAGGATGGAAGGCCAAGTCAACTTTGAGCCTGGCGAGAATCGAACTGCTGAACTGGTGGCAGCTGGCAGTCAGTAGAAATAGCCTGCAAAACTGCATTCTAACCACTGCACCACCACGGCTCTCATCAGAATCATAAAAAAGGGCTTTGGAGATCAAGATCATTTTTATTTAGTACCTACAAGTTGAAGCAAAATCATACAGTGAGATCTGCTCCCTGGGAATATAGCTAATTTTTTGGACTATATCCAGTAGTTGTGTGAGCAAATTATGGTGCACAAGAAGAGATGAGCTGTGGTGGTGCAGTGGTTCGAGTGCAGTACTGCAGGCTACTTCTGCTGACTGCCAGCTGACTGCAACTGGGCAGTTTGAAACTCACCAGGCTCAAGGTTGATTCAGCCTTCCATCCTTCCAAGGTCAGTAAAATGAGGACCCAGATTGTTGGGGGCAATAGACTGACTCTGTAAAACTGCTTAGGGAGGGCTGTAAAGCACAGTGAAGCGGTATATAAGCCTAAATGCTCTTTTGCTATATTACAAGGGCTGGGATTCTACCAGTTTGCACCTATTCGCTAGAACCAGTTGTTAACATTCTAAGCAGTTCGAAGAACCAGTTGTTAGAAGAAATTTCTGGCCTAATCCTGTAAGGAAGGCAGGAAGGAAACATTCTGGTGTTGCTTCCAGAAAATGCCTCTCTGTTAACCCTTATTACATTCTTGGCAGGACTAGACTTCCTGTCTCAGGAACGTCTCTGGATTTTTCCCCCTCCTTTGCTGTTACTTTGCTTGTGTGGAGTGACCATTCAAAGTTACAATGGCACTGAAAAAAGTGACATGACCATTTTTCACACTTACGACTGTTTCAGCATCCCCACAGTCATGAGAGGCCAGGTGAGGAGATGTGTGCCTCGATGTGAGTGATATTGAGTTGGCCACATCCAGTCAATAATATGACCACCAAGCCATATCCACCCGATCATATGACCACCAAGCCACGCCCACCAACTAAGCCACACCCATAGAACTGGTTGTTTAAAAATTTGAATCCCACCCCTCTATATTACCCCTTTTACCACAACAAATATGCAAAGGAGGATCTTTCCTTATCAATCTAGGACAACTCTGGAGGAAATTACCTAATGATGGAAAATATAGAAATCATCTATTCCATTTGATGTTTCAAATATGTTGAAATGATATCGCCAGTAGCTATTTAGGCATAGCTGCATGAATGAAGTACATCTGAAGCACAGATACAAGAGTGTGCAGGGCAATATCAGCAAGATAGCAGATGAAACATTTTAATGTCTCTTAAATGGTTCTTTAAACATTTCATTTTAATGTTTTTTCTTTGGACAAGTGTGCAGTGTAGTTGCATGGACAGAAGAGGTTGAATCACCATGTGGCATCCTGTCCTCCATCTTGCCAACTATTACACACACAGAGAGAGAAGGAGATACCACTGAATGCCTGTTGCCTGAATTTGCTATGGGAATTGGTTGTATTCTGTGTAATATGTCAATAAGACTGAGTTTTACCTTTTGTAGTAGTCTCATTTTCATCAACATTTGCTTCATTTTCTGTAGGAAAAAGTAGGTTTCATTAGTCAGCAGAAACCACTGCCAATATACTGTCTGGGTGTCTTAATAAGTTACATTGAGCTGTGATGTGCTTTATCCAAGATTTAGTGAACTGACCATAGAGATCTAGTTCACATAATACAAATCACACCTGAATGGGTTTAACTGTAACGCATTACATCTCAAATGACATTGAAAAGCTATCTAAGCTAAAACTGCAGTTTACTTTAAATGGAAACATTCATTAAGCCTCCCTACATCTCTGAAGTGTTTATCCTTGAGAGCACTTTTAAATCAAACCTTTTTCTACCTTGACTTGTAATGTACCTTCAAATTGATTATATTTTGCATAATTCCAGTTCTGAACAGGAAGCACATTAGACCCAGATAAGTAATACCAACTTTTATGAATGGGCATTCAGTACTGAAAATGTGATCCTTTGGGACTTGATTTCACTATTAGCTTTGTCTAAAAAGCGACTAATGATTACACAAAGAATAATTAAGTAGGGGCATTCAACAAACAGCAGCAGAAAAACAGCTTAACTTTTTTGGGGAAAAAGGTCCAGCATTATTCAAGATAGGCCTCCTTACACTTTTAAATGAAGCCCCTATCAATTCCTAAGGGATTTGTTGCTCGGTAAAAGTGTGTAGGTGTGGGTGTTTCTAGGATTTATGGATAACTTTTATCCTTCATGCTCCAGACTGGAGAAAGTATGTGTTGTGGTTTGCCAGCAGCCGGTGCAGACGGCAGAGGTATCGGACTGTGAGGATGAAAGGGAACCAGTCAGGCAGTCTGACGAGGACTTGGCAAGAGTCCTGTGTCCGATGCAGGGATGGGGCCAGGACCATCTGAGAGTGGAGTGCTGCCTTTGGAGCTTTCAGAGTCTGGCAGCAGCAAGGCAGAAGACCCAAGGGAGCCTGTTCCCAGTGCATATGTGCACAGAGCTGCTCGAAGGTGAGAACAGCTGAAACAAAAAGGGCGACTCGGGAGTAAGGCTGGGAGTATCCCCTCCCATAAGAGATAAAAGTCAGGCCTCAATGATGAAGAGCCTTGCAGGAAGCAAGCAGTTCAGTAATTTCTGAGTCCTTCTTGAAGCTCTGTACTCTGGGTTGTTTTTTTCTGGGTTTTTGGGTTGGTTTATGATTAGCCTTAATTGGACTTCCGTTTCTTGGCAGCATTCAACTGCACTGAAAAGTATGCTCCTATCCGGAGAAACTGTATCTAATTAGTTTTGGCTGGGAATGCAAGTAATTCCCAGTGTCACATTAAAAAAGGTTTTACTATTAAATTCAGTTTGTGGTTTATTAAGTTTGATGAAGCCTGGGTCAGAACAGTGTGCATCCTCAGATCAAGGAATGATGAATGAAACTATGGATGGATGAATATGGATGGATAATGGATGGAAACAGAGATGGTCACGTCTACCCTGGCCACGCCCACCCGGCATCCTGAGGTGAAACACAACCCTGATGTGGCCCTCAGTGAAATTGAGTTTGACACCCCTGATGTAGAGGGAAGGTGGTTTCCAGAGATAAACACAAGAAGAAGGAGGATTTCTCATGAATTCGGTCCAACATTTGCTGCAGAAGACCTTACTCTATTTTTATTATATTTCATAATGTGTGTTAAAATTATTAACAAAATAATACATTATTTTATTATTTTATATATTACTTTAATGTAAATTATTTTATTTATATTTATACCTATTTTGTTACCTGTTTTTAGTATGGTGTAGGTGGTTTCCATCCCTCCATGAATGTGATTGTACACATGGCAATGTAAAAGCCAGATCCCAGGATTAAATGCTACCAGTTCAATTGTCTGAAAAGTTGCAGGAATGAGGTCATACACATCACTTCTGTGATTGTGATCTATCTGTGGGAAGACAGGAAGCATTATAAAGATTTTTTAAAGATAGTTCTTGACTTACAACCACAACTGGGACTGAACCAGAGGTGGTATTCAGCAGGTTCTGACCAATTCTGGAGAACCGGTAGCGGAAATTTTGAGGAGTTTGGAGAACCAGCTAATACCACTTCTGACTGGAGATTTTACAGTAACCTTCCTCTGCCACGCCCATCAAGCCACGCCTACAGACCTGGAGTATAAAAATTTGAATCCCACCACTGGACTGAACATTGCATAATTTCATACATAAGTTGAGGTGGTTGTTGAGGCACATCTGATTTTATGACTTTTTTGCCACGGTTGTTAAGGCAATCATGTGGTCATTAAATGAACCTGGCTTATGTCAAATGAATGTTGGAAGTGGAAACATAAAAGAAGGAACTTTTTATCATCTATGGTGGACCTGTGATAAAGCAAAAAAATTTTTTGCAGTGTGATTCTTACCCTAATACGGAAAATCCTGAAAATGGAGATAGAAATGAAACCAGGATTTTTCCTTTCGGGATTAATGGAAAAAGAACCAGAGAAAAAAATGGGAACTTTGTTACTATACATGTTGACAACGTATTGTATGGGCAAAATGGAAGGACACTTTGATACCTACCATGGAAGAATGGATGCAGAAGTTGATGGAGTTGCCTAAAATGGCAAAACTGACTAATCTGATGAAAGAAAAGAATACAAATACTTCTGTTTCCACATGGAAACTGCTTCTGAACTTGGTGCATTAGATGGATAGATCTTTATAGAAATGACTTATTCATATTATTATGGAAAAGCAAAAAGCTGTGATTTGATGCTAATACCTTATTGTACCTCAACAGAGAGTTAGAAGTCAGTGCTTCTTTTTCTTTTCCCTATCTTTCCTCACTTCTCTTTTCCATTTTCCCTCCCTCCTCACTGCTCTTTTATTTATTTTTGTATTTTATAATACTTAATCTTTTTTTTTTAAGTGAACCTGGCTTCCACCATTGACTTTGCTGTTGAAAGCTGGCTGGGAAAGTTTCAAATGGCAATTAGCTAACTGCAGCTATCACAAATTTTGGTCCAATGGCTGTGGGAATACTGCAACAATGATAGCTGCAAATAAGTCATTTTTTTGGTGTAACTTCAAATGGACATTAAATGAATGATTGGGACTATCTGTATTGCTAGGGTTACAGTTCAGGAAACATATTCTGTTCCTTTTTTACCCACACTGGCATGTTGCTTAGCTGTCTGCTCTGTTGAGGCTGCGGGCAAGCAGAAGTGGGCTGGTGGCCACACGGGGTCCTGCTGGATGGGAATACTGGAGCCGCCACCACAAGGTGAGACAGGTGTCAGGGCATGGGTGGCCTGACTGCAGGGCCCTGAGGTAAGGCAATACAGGGCATGTGAGGCACCTCCAGCCCCCACCTTGTGGTAGCAACACTGGCACTCTGTGAGGCTGCCTGTCCTGTTGCGAGCAAGCAGAAGAAGTGGCCCTCTTATACACAGGGGGAAAAAAAAAGACTCCAAAAATAAGCCCTGGTTCTAATTTTAGGACCCAAAAGAAAATAAGACCAGGTCTTATTTTCAGGGAAACACGTTTAATATGCTTAAGGATGCGATCAGAGGTTGGGATCTGCCCAACTCCTGATAGACTATTGTGGACTTTGCACTGATCACCAAAACTGTTCGGCAGATGTTTTGACTGCTTAAGGCAAAATTCCTGGCTTCTACACAGGCATTGCCCATGTGATTGCAGGTTGGGGTGGGGTTTTTTTTAAAAAAAACAATACCCAATTATGTTGATTCAGGAGACATGATGGCAAGCAGTTAAAGTTGGTGAGCTTGTTAGCTGGAAAGCTGACAGCTCGGGTTTGAGACACACAATGAGATGAGCTCCAGCTCCCGCCCACCCATCAGTTCGAAAGCATGCAAATGCAAGTAGGTTAATAGGTACCACTTTGGAAGGAAGGTAATAGTGTTCTTTATGCTTCTGGCATAAAGTCATGCTGGCCACATGACAACAGAAAATAGTTTCAGACAACACTTGGCTCCCTCAGTCTAAAAACAGAGAGGAGCAACTACAGTCAGACATGACTGTATAGGGAAACTTTTATCTTAGACTGATCCAATTCAAAAGAGCCAGAAAAGCATAGGTAGTTTTCTGTCTCCCTGTAATTGTTGAGGAGTTGTAACCAAGCTATAAAAAAGAAATGTGAAGCACACACATTTCTAAATGTACTTTCCATACTCACAATCCTATATGCTATTCTACTGTTATTATTTCCATGCTAATTGTTATTACTACAGAAATTTACTCTATTATACTACTAGCTTGCTTCGCTATGAAACCATGTAGTCAGGCTTAATTTGGGGGGAGGAAAATAAGGGGGGGGGGAAATCTGCCTCTGCCTACCAGCATCCATCAGTATTCATCTGGCTAGTATCCTGTCCATGTGTAGGAGAGTTGAGGGCTGTTTGGAAACTGAAACAGTATTTGCTGCATGAGCAACAAGGAGAGAGCAAGGAGCCTGGGTGTGGCTTAGCTCAACTGTTCTGTAATAAAGCTGCTTGGTGTTCTGAAACTGAAACTCCTCTCCTCTGCTTGTGTTTTGCATTTGGAAGAGATTTCTTTTCAGATGGGGAGGAGGAGTAGAACTCCTTAGCATCAAAGCATGTTAATAATAATATATAAAATACTAATGCTCTGAAAGTCATTTCGAAAAATCCTTTCTTGGTGAGCCCCTAGAAGCCAAGAGGAACATACGTGCCAAATTTCAAGTTTGTAGGCTTTATGGTTCTGGAGATTTTGTGAAGATGCGTGAGTTGTATTTCTCTTTGCAATTGTAGAAAATTATTGTATGCATGTGTAGGGTAGTAACGTACCAAATCCATAAATAATTTTAGTTCACAAAATACATTGTATTATTATTACACAAATAGTAATAGCTTCTTGTTTGCAGAACAGGTAGTCCTCGACTTACAACAGTTCATTTAGTGACCTTTCAAATTTACAACAGTGACTTATGACTGTTCTTCGCAGACTGTTTTTTATGACCTTTGCAGCATCCTCATTGTCATGTGAACAAAATTCAGAGGCTAGGCAACTGCCTCATATTTATGACAGCTGCAGTGTCCCAGTGTCAAATAATCACCTTTTGCGACCTTCTGACAAGCAAAGTCAATGGGGAAACAAGAGTCACTTAACAACTGTTACTAATTAAGTGAAGAAGGGTTGTAAAATGGAGCAAAACTCACTTAACAAATTTCTCACTTAGCAGCATAAATTTTGGGCTCAGTTGTGATTGTAAATTGAGGACTACCTGTATTTTGAAAATCTTGTTATTTTTATACAGTTTTACGAAAATACAAATCATATTTATTTTGTTATTCAGATGTACATATCATCTGAAAGTATTAAGAATACCCAGGAAACATTCTGCAAGTTGTTTAGTGTGACAGAAAGTGATTAAGACTAGCAAGTATAATAACTGTGCGATCATATAACTAACTATATGATTAAAATCAAATATAAATGAAATTATTTTCTTTGATCCCGAATCCACCAATTATTTTTGGGACTATCACTCTGAATATATCACTTAAGCCAAAGGTGACTATTCGCGTAAAAAGAATTGCCCACTCTGGTCAATACCAACCTTGAAAATAAAGGTTTCACCATGAAAATGGACAGTATGGACATCAAGTTCATTTCCCATTCCTATCAGGTACCAATTTGTGTGTTCTCGTTCATTCATGATCAGCCCAGGGAGATTATTAAAGATTTTGCCATTGATTGCTAAAAAAAGCATATAAGAGATAGTTGTGAAAGGAATGAATTACAGATCTGAGTGTTCCTCTGTCCCTTGAAAATCATAACAGAGAATATATGCAGCTCAGGGTTGAAATGACTCCTTAGCATCAAAGCATGTTAATAATAATATATAAAATACTAATGCTCTGAAAGTCATTTCGTCCTTGGTGATCTCTGAGCTTGGTTGTTTTCTTGCAGACCTTTCATTACCCAAACTAAAGGAGCATGTTGTCCATCACTCTTCACACTGCTCTGACTCATCTAGAACAGCGGGGTGGGGGGCCTATGTGAGGGTGCTTTTTGTGGATTTTAGTTCTGCGATCAACACAATTCTTCCACATAGACTGGTGTCTAAACTTCTGGACCTTGGGCTTTCTAATTCAATCTGCCTTTGGATTATGGATTTCCTGTTTGGCCATTCACCGAGGGTCAGATTAGATAATCATCATACCTCTTTAGCCCTTATTCTTAACACTGGTACATCACAGGGTTGCGTGTTGAGTGCCTTACTTGATACTCTTTATGTGCATGACTGCATTCCCACTCACGCTATTAGGCTGAAAAACAGCTTCTATCCCAGGGCACAGGGGTGGTATTCTACCAGTTCGGCCTGGTCCTCCCGAGCCGGTAGCAGCGATGGGCAGTGGAGGTTGAATTGGTTCTCTCCACTGCTCTGCTGTTGGGCTCACCCACCCACCCAGGCTCACCTTTATCCTTTGAGTTTGAAGTGCAGCTGCTTTGCATGGCACAGAAGAGCGCTGTGCGGCAGTTGATCAAGCGACCAGGAGAATGCAAGCTTGCAGGAGGTGAGTTCTTCACCTCTTCATCTATGCAAAGTGCACATTTAGTGTGTCTGTGCACGCAAAGTGTGTGCATGCATACAAAGCACACCTACCAAGCCACGCCCACTGAACCGGTGGTAAAAATATTTGAATCCCACCATTGCCAGGGCAGTAGCTCTGTTGAATGCTACTGTATAGTGCAGTGTTGGTGCGGTGTCGGGGGTTTTCAATTCAATGTATGGAGTGTGAAGGATGTGTGTTTGTGTTTATTTTCATGGCCTTGATGTGCACTGAAGATGGATGCTTGATTTCGTTGTACAAAGTCCAATGACAATAAACTAAACTAAACTAAAACATGGTTCGGATGTTGGGTTGGAAATTAGCAAGCCCATGTTTGAGATCCGAATGTATGGGGATGGGTGAGTTCCCGTCCTTCGTTCCAGCTCCTGCTGAGGACGTGAAAGGATCCCCCAACTGGGCATCTCCCGGGCAATGGTAATGTCACTGGCTACTCCTTTCAACTCTGCTTCTGACATGTGCCATATGATTAGTCAGACTAGGTAACATCATCAATGCTCAAGCATACATCAAGCACCGAAAATGTTATCTTGGTTTGGGTAATGAAACATCTGCAAGAAAACAAAGACCCCCTCACTTGAAGCCCAGGATTTGTTATCCCAAAGAGCTTGACTTTTAGAATCATTGGAATTAACTTTTGGATTCAGAGAATCCTTTGCATAAGCAGAATTCCCAGTGTTCTCTGATCTCTCCATCCTTCCATTTTTATGATACCCCACCCCCCCACAAAAAATACTTGGCTATTGAAAAAATTATTTGAACACCAGGGGCAACTGTGAGGGATGCCCAGATGGCCTCAGTCCAATGGAAATTGTTGTTTCCCAATGAGAAATGTATTTGTACATATGTTTTTGATCATCAAGCCTTCATTTCCCTGACTTACTGCTGAAACAGCTCACATATCCAGTGCATTTTGAGAATAAAATGAGACTCATGGAGATTTTACTTATTTGTATATTTTTCCAACTGAAACTTTTCCTACATATATACTCGCTGAGGTGTTGCACCGTGGTTGCTTAATCATGGCTAATAAACCAGAATTATTTAGGTGCATAGAATACCCTGAGCCATAACTCACAGAAATGAATTAGCTCAGGCCAAAGTTAAACTTTCATTTACAGGCCCAGGAGCATCATTTCACAGCAGTTCCCATTATGTTAGAAACACAGTGAAACTGTGGTACTGGGTGTGGAACAATGGCCCTTTTATGACTTGTGAACTTCAACTCCCAGAATTCCTCAGACAGCCATGCTGAAGTCCACAAGTCATAAAGGGGCCATCGTTCTTCACCTCTGCTGCAGTATAAACCCTAAAAAAGAATGTAGTTTAAAGGTAAAGAAAAAAACCCACAAAGTATTCATCTGAAAAACCTACTGATACCTCCACTCGCTGAAAATTCATGTTTTGCCAATTATGTATGATAGTCCTTCGACTCGTAAATATTGTGTGGCTCCCAACCACAACAAAGTGGCTTCTGCCTTATATTGTAGTTTGCAACCAGCTATAATCACATAACCTATCTAACCCAACAAAACTAAACCGTATTTTAATTTAGTGCAACCTGTGAATCTGGTCAGTGTATTAGGTTAGAGAGTAGACCAAGAATATTTTCTTCAAGTTTATTCTAAAGGAGAGAGAGTTCTTTTTTAATTCTAAAGTTTATAGCAGCATAGTGAACCAACAAGGCTGCAACACATTATCATAATTTTGAAAGCCAAAGTTGGCTTTCACTTTGGGGAAAACGCATGATAGTACAAAAACCTAAATAATTGAGGAAGCATTATATTTTTCAAGAAGTAATTCTCTTATTCCATATACGAAGCAAAATACCATTCTTTCTGTTCCCTTTCGTAAAATTACTGGTGGGGTGAAATTCTTCAGGGTTTTTGTGCAGATATTTTACAATGTTGTCATTTAAATACCAAGATTCATTCTCATCAAAAATCATAAATAGAAGAGTAAATTCACGATCAACATCACTCCTTGAGCCATTTTCATTTAATATCCCCTTCTTGCAAGTTATAAGGGGTCCAATCAAACCACTGTACAAATCCTGAAATTAAAGAACAGAAGGGGAAAAAAAACAGCACAAAGAATGGGTTCCTTTACTGATATCAATGTGTGTGTGTGTGTGTAATAGTCTCTCCCTGTGTGTATATGTCTTTATGTATGTACACAAATACACAATGCATAGAGACATACATACACAGGGAGAGACTATTAAATGCAAGACTTTTAAAATAAGTGCAGGAATAACGGACCATGCCAAATAAATAATAAATGAATGGGTTCACGCATGCAAATCTTATATGCTAAAAGCTGCAAAAATTTCATGCTTTGCTGACCTCCACAAGATCTGCTGGAAGATACCCTACTATAAAACTGCTTGAATACCTGATACATATCCTCCTCAAAATAATTCAGTTCTAACACATTCAGACAATATGGAAATTTTTCAAGATATCCAAGGATAAATAGAGGAGAATTAAGAAAAAAAAATCAAAATGGCAATTACAGCCATATGTTTAAAGCCCCGTCTTTTTGAGACATACATCATGTGTGGCCCCAACTTCTTTTTTAACATCCCTTCTCTTCCCTGCCCTCCAACTGAATGGACACTCTTTTTTTTTTTTTTTTATAAATTTTTATTAATTTTCTACAAACAGACAAACATACGAAACATTAAAAACATCTACTCTCATATATACTTCCGGTGTATCGGTTGGTTCATCAGTTTTGTGCATTCATTTTATAGTGTCAATTACAATTATATTGCATAACCACTCATATTGTCAATCCATATTCTAATATTACTAAAAAAATAAAATAAAAAAATCTTTTTCTGACTATACTTTTAATCATTCATGCTTTGTGAGATAACAATACTTCAAACAATTTATTCTATAACTTATCATATAATCATAACAAATCAATCCTAAAAACTCTTCATATATATAATATTAATGCTCTATTATTGTATTTTATCATCTAACCATTGATAAAAAAAAACCCAAATTGCATAAAATTGTTTATCTTCTTGTTCTCTAATTTCAAATGTCAATCTACTCATCTCAGCACATTCCAATATTTTCTCAATAATTTCTTCCTGCAATGGCATTTTCTCATTCTTCCAGTTTTTAGCAAATAAATGGACACTCTTGAATCCATGCTCTTTCCCTTAACCATTTAGCCTAAGAAATTTAGGACATTTTCACCCACCTTTTTTAGAGGTTAGGGTTAGACCAGAAGTCTCCAAACTTGGATACTTTAAGACTTGTAGACTTCAACTCCCAAAATTCCTCAGCCAGCTATGTTGAAGTCCACAAGTCTTAATGTTGCCAAGTTTGGGGATCCCTGGGTTAGACAAACTTAGAGGAAGAACAGGCAACCCCCTACATAAACCCTGTAAGTCGGATATTTCATTTACCTTAACAAAATGCACTGTTGAATAATAAGCCCAAGAAATACAGCTTGGATCAGAAACGCCAGGGCCTGATTGTTCTGGAATTCTCCAAAGGTACATGCTTGTTTCTCCTGCATGCAAATATTTGTGTTTAAGAAAAATAGGTTTGGGGAGAAGAGAAAATTAAAATAAAGATGATCAACATCCAACATTCGATGAAAATTGATCCAACTTGGAAATTTTGGTAAAATACCAACTACTTTTTTTTTTAAGTGTGTCTTGTCTTGAATTCCCAGGATCAGAACAAGATGATGAAGTCCTCAAAATACCAAAATTCTACTTAAAAGCATCAATATCCAAACTATAAATAGTCCTTGAAGTTACAATGGCATTGAAAAATGTGACTTATGATCATTGTCAGTGTTGCAGCAAATTCCAATCAGTAACTCTGAGACAAACATATCTCAAAAGTACCTTTATTAGAATAGCACCTAGCACATCTGTGGAAACCGAAATCTAAAGGTTTTTTGACTTTCCACAATTTCTCAAACTACAAATCCATCCCCGCTTGGTCATCATCACATCACATGGCCCAATCACAAACTGTCCAAAAGTAAGATCCTTATTTCACCCTGCGCCATACTAAATGACCTTGGATTAACAAAAGAATTTTATTTTGTCTACTTTGAGCTACTTAACTGAAATCACCCCCTTTCCACTCTCCCAGGCTATGTGGCAGCGTGGAATATGGATTCCAAAGCTGAAAACCGTTTTTCACATTTATGCAGCAGCCCCATCAGTGGTGGGATTCCAACTTCTGTGCTACCGGTTCTGTGCACTTGGTGTGTGCATACAACACTCAAAGATCGCCCTCGCGCAGCACTCAAAGATTTTCTGAGCTGGTTTTGTTAGCTCAGCTGGGGCGCAGCAATCCACTCTGCCAGGCAAATCAGCTGAGCTAAAAACCAATGGAATAAAGGATGGGAAAGTGCAGGGGTGGATGGGTGGGGCCAGCCAGTGATGGTATTTGCCAGTTCTCTGAACTGGTCAAAATTTCTGCTGCTGATATGCCAGAATCGGTCCGAATCTGCAGAATATACCACCTCTAATCCCTATGGTCACATGATCAAAAACCAAACATTTGGCAACTGGCTCATATTTATGGTGGTTGCCAGTCATTTGATCCCCTTTGGAGACCTTCTGAGGAGTAATACCAATGGATTCACTTTACAACCACACTGACCAACCATTTGTATGAAATGGTAGAGGGTTTTCTGCCTGACTAGAAGACCTCCAAGGTCCCTTCTAATTCTGTTATTTTATTCTATTCTATTTGTTATCAATACAGTAAACCACAACTTTGGAGCATGAAATAGCATGAACCCAGCTCCTAATTTCAATATCTTAAAGCAGCCGTGCATTTTCCTAGGGTTAGCACATCAACCTTCATCAACTGTTCTCGGGAAGAATCAAAACTGGTGCTATCTGCTCCTTAGCATATTCAGAAGCAGTTTTGAGGAAATAACTGTACTAGTGGGATGAAAGATGGACAGGAAATTCCCACTTTTCATATTCCATAGGAATGCTAGAAAGAAAGCAATGGGAACCCCTTCCATTTTGGGGCTAATAAAGCAACTAGAAAACTATGAAGTCATCAGGAATCAAATCGGGGTGGGTTTCAAAAATTTCAGCAACCAGTTCTCTGCCTGGTTGCTGGGTGGGCATGGTCATGGTAGGCGTGGCCTAGTGGATTTCCTGCACCATGGGTTTCACTCTCCCCGGGTTCCAAAGGCTTTCCTCAAGCCTCCAGAAGGGCGAAAACAGCCTCCCCCAGACTCCGCAGACCCTGGAGCAGAGGTGGTATTCAGCAGGATCTGACCAGTTCTGGAGAAAAAATACTACCTGTGACAGGAGATTTTACAGTAACCTCCTCCTGCCACACCCACCAAGCCACCCCCAGAGAACTGGTAGTAAAAAAATTTGAATCCCACCACTGCCCTGGAGGCCTGTTTTTCCCCTCCTGAGACTCTGGAGGCTTTCCTCGAGTCTTTGGGAAGGTGAAAAAGGCCTCCTCCAGGCTCCAAAGGCCCTCCGGAGGCCGGAAACGGGCTCATATCTGGCCTCTGGAACTTCCAGAAGGCCCGTTTTTCACCTTGAGCATCTGTGTGGGCCCTGTGCTTACCTGGCAACCTAAACAGGCCACGTGGAGACTCCTGGGAGGGGCAGAGTGGGCAGGGCCAACAAAGGGTGGGATTTACCCACAGTTCGCTGAACCGGTAATTAAAAATGATAAAATTAGATACCGGTTCACCCAAACTGGGGCAAACCGGTAGTAGCCCACTCCTGAATCAAATCCAACTCATAAGACTTGTGTGAAAGTCGGCAGGATTGTGTCTCTTGTCCTGATCCACTACTGTACCTGGCATGGTAACGTGTGCTTTCGTTCCAGCATCTTCTTGTACTCCATGAGCTGATATTGAGTAGGGCCTACTGGCTTTGTTCTTAAATATAATTACTACCAAATCACCAACTTCTGCGTGAATGAACGGCCCTAAGGCAAAATCAAAACAAAACAAAAAAACAATGAGTATTGTATATTTTTTTAAAAATATATGTTATTAGAATTCAGGGAATGGAAGAACTCCCATCTCATTCTAAAGAATGAGCATTAAATTAATTATACTATGATAACAGATACTAATTCATCGATCAATACCCTATCTTTTTTAGCAGATAAGGTATTAAAGCAAAAATTGTTCTCACTTGACTATAAATGTTAGCCTACAAAATACATCCTTCACTTTAAATGGCAAGCTCTGCATGAAGATACTTAAATTAATATTAATAATATATTTTAAACAATGAAACACTACTTTAAAAATCAACAAGACTCATTTCCAGCCTGGTTTATCAAAGTTTCTCTGTGTCAAAGAGTATTGATACGCTGCTCCATCTCCTAGTGAGAAGCATAGTTTGCAACCTGTCTATGCAGATTCCCAGGCCATAGTTGTCCCAAAGGTGTTTTTCTTTTAATTTATTTATTGGTTTGCTTGCATGTTTATTCATTTAGCATGTTTATGCAGCAACCTACCTCTCTAAAAGCAATTCTGGGCACATATAACAATCAAATAAAACCAGGGACACATAAAAGCAATCGTTATAAAATTATAAAAATCATTATTACAAAGGAAATATTGTAAAAATGTAAAATATACAAAACACACCAAGAAAGCAAAGAATGAACCACAATGGAGCCATTTCAGAATGTCTCTGGTTTCTTGGAAGCACCGGGGGTGGTCACATAATCAGGTCTTAAGGAACTTCCAGGATTATAGCAGGCAGGGGTGGGATTCAAAATTCCCAGCAACCGGTTCAATGCCTGGTTGCTGGGTGGGCAGGGCCATGGTGAACAGGACCTACTAGACATCCTGTTTCTGGCTTCCGGTGGGTCTCCAGAGGCTGGGGGAGGCCATTTTCCCCCTCACAAGGGTCCAAAGGCCTCCCCCAGGCCTCTGGGAGGGTGAAAACATCCTCTGGAGGCCCACTGGAAGCCAGAAATAGGCACGTTTTGCCACTTCCTGTTTTTCTGGGAAGGCCGTTTTTTGCCCTCCCGAGGGTCCAGATACCTCCCCTGGTCTTCCGGGAGAGTGAAAACGGCCTCCCCCAGGCTCTGGAAGCCCTCCGGAAGCCGGAAACAGGAAACTGGCCCAGAAGGCCTGTTTTTCCCCCTCGCAGAGCCTCCGCACAGACCCTGCACTTACCTCCATTGAAAATGGGCCATGTGGAGACTCCTGGGAAGGGAGGAGCAGGGCCAGCCGATCGGTTGAAATACCGGTTTGATGAACCAGCTGTAACTTTAACATCCAGTTCACCTGAACTGGTCCGAACTGGTAGAATCCCGCCCCTGACAACAGGGGTAGAGCTAAGCTCAGGTGGGGAAGGGTGTCCCATAAGGCACGTGCCACAGCGAGAAGGCCTATCTCCTTGGACCATCCCAGGCAGATGGTGGCAATATGCTTTTCCCTGCTGGATTGAATGGGATGATGTCATCAGAGGTCATCAGTCCTTCAGATAAGCCAATCCATTCCCATGAAAGGCTTATTAATGAATACACTGAGCAAGAGAAGACTGAAATAAGACCTGATAACAGGGAAGAAGATATGGATTGTGTTGTGTATGGAACTTGGTAGGCTCCAAATGCCTTAATCTGATTGGCTGAGAAGGCCGTTCTCAGATTGGCTATTAGGGAACTGTTTTGTTCGGAAAACACACGAGGTAGACCGGGTTCCAACAACAAATACTTTTATTATAAACAGTCAGTAACGGAACGCCGGCTGAAGCCGGGGCCAGCCCTTTTATACAGGCTGGCTTGCCTGCTTGCAGCCAATGGCAGCTATTTAGATTTGCCGCCTTTTTGCTATCACTTTGGATTGGTTCCTAGTGAACCAATCCACTGTTCTTTTTCTTAGCCAATCAGGATTGTAGATTTGGAGTCATCCACTTTACATACAGAACACCCCTCCCCCCTTAGTTCAGTCCTACGTGGTGACGTAGTCTCGCAGGTAGGTGGGGCTTTTCCGGGCTCGACCTGACCTGCGCGGTTCATTTCCAGTGAAGACTTCGACCGGTTCGGATGGGGCTGCTGTGTCGTCCGTCCTCCTCTCTGGAACCGTCTGGAAGGGTGAGTCGGCCATTTTACCGCCGCCTGAGTTTCTTAGGCCGGCGGTTCTGCCGCTCCTTCCCGTTTCCTCGGGGCAGGTCGAGCTGGCTTGGCTGGCCCCTTCCGAAGATCTCTTTTCGTGGGTCTCTTCAAACGGTGAGTCTTTTGTTGGCTCTTTTTGGTCATTTTGAATGTTAGTTTTATTTTTAAAAAGTTCTTTATTCGTTTCTCGCCTTTCCCCCCCCACCTCGGTTTGCATTTCACCGTGTTCTTTTGTGAATGTTTTTAAGTCCGCGGTTCTTTCCATAATTCGAGATCGAAGCTGGTCTATATGCCGCTTCCATTCCCTCCCATCGTCTAATTTTACCTGGTAGGATTTGGGGCCTGTAGTCTGGATAATTTGCCCGGGTAGCCATACCGGGTCCCCGGAGAAATTTTTAGCGTAAACTAAATCGTCTGTCTCGAATTGTCTGAATCGTGTTGAGGAGTCAGGGGGGTTTTCTGGGGTGAAATTTGGGTGTAACCTATCCAGGTGAGATCTTAATTTTCGCCCCATGAGTAGTTCTGCTGGTGATTTATTTGTAATAGTACTAGGTGTTATGTGCTGGAGTGTGAGCAACCGGTTTACTTTTTGTTGTATATCTCCAGCGTCCATTCGTTCTAACCCTTCTTTTGTAAACCGGACCATTCTCTCCGCCCTGCCGTTCGCAGCCGGGTGAGCCGGCGCGGTTAGTGCGTGTCTTATACCTAGGGAGGCTAGGTATTGCTCAAATGGTATGCTGGTTAGCTGTGGCCCATTATCTGAAACGAGAATGTCTGGTATGCCATGGGTGGCAAACAGGCTGTCTAGTTGCTTAATTACGGCTTCTGTTGTCGTTGATGGCATGATTTTTACTTCAAGCCAATTGGAATAGGCATCAACGACAATCAGAAAAGTATGCCCCTTGGTAGGCCCCGCGAAGTCAATGTGTATTCTTGACCACGGTCCTCGAGGGGTTTCCCAGTCCTTAACGGGTGCTTTTGGTGGGGATGGTCTAATTGTCTGGCATTTGTGGCATGAGCTTACCCAATACTCTATGTCCTTATCAATACCCGGCCACCACACGTAACTTCTGGCGAGGCTTTTCATCTTAACCATTCCGGGGTGCCCTTCATGTAAAAGCCTAAGAACCCTGGGCTGCAGTTTAGCAGGGATTACTACCCGATCACCCCACAACAAACACCCCTTTTGGATGGAAAGTTCAGTCTGTCTGGACCGGAAAGGTTTGGAATTTTCAGTTTTTAGATTCTCCGGCCAGCCTTTACCTACCCAGCTAAGAACGCGGGCAGTCAATGAGTCTTTCGCGGTGGCTCTTGCGACATCATACGCTGATATGGGTAGATCGGGGCATGTCTCGATTTGTAGCGCTGTCATCGTTGGTGCCGGGTCTGCGTCGGTTGTTGGCAAAGGCGCTCTGCTCAAAGCGTCCGCATGGGAAATTTGTTTCCCTGGTCGGTGTGTCAGAGTGTAGGAATAGGCCGCCAGGAACTCTGACCATCTCGTCATTCTGGGTGAAAGTATGTTAGGTGTTGGCTTGTTTCCCGCCAAAATCCCCATTAACGGCTTGTGATCCGTTATAATTCGAAAAGTCCTCCCATATACATATTCGTGGAAACGTTTTACTCCAGCGACAATTGCTAGAGCTTCCCTGTACAATTGGCTATAATTCCGCTCGGTTTTTGATAGAGTCCTAGAATAATATGCGACGGGTGCTTCTCTGCCATCCGGTAGTTGGTGGCTCAGGACGGCACCTACTCCATATGGTGAGGCGTCGCAGGTCACTGTTAATGGCAGAGTGTCGCTAAATTGGATGAGAACGTTTGTTGATGTTAGCAGTCTTTTAATATTTTGGAAGGCTTTTTTTTCTTTGTAACCCCAAGTCCAAGTAGCCTTTTTGTCTAGCAGGCGGTGTAGCGGTTCTGCTATAGTGGCTTTGTTTGGCAGGAATACATTATAGAAATTAATTAATCCTAAGAACGCTTGGAGTTCCGTTTTATTTTTAGGTTCAGGAGCGTCATTTATCGCCTTAACTTTTTTATCAGTGGGGTGGATGCCCTCTCCGTCTATTGAGTAGCCCAGAAATTCGACGTTGTTTTTAACTAGACAGCACTTCTCTCTTTTAACCTTGAGGCCAGATTCTCTAAACTTAGTCAGAACCTTTTTTAGTCTGTTCCTTAATTGTGTTTCATCTCTGGCCGAGATTAGGACGTCGTCAAAATAGGGAACGACTCCTTGTATGCCATTTAGAAGGCGTTCCATTAGATTCTGGAAGACGCCAGGGGCTACGCTTACTCCAAATTGGAGTCGGTGGCATTTGAATGCGCCTTTATGGGTGACAATAGTCTGCGCTTCTGCTGTTTCTGGGTCTACTGGGAGTTGTTGATAGGCTTGTGCCAAGTCGAGTTTGGCGAAAACTTTGCCATTTCCCAGGGAATGAAGCAAATGCTGGACTACTGGCACCGGGTATGCGCTTGGTTGTAATGCGTGGTTCAGGGTAGCCTTATAGTCACCACAGATTCTGATGGACCCGTCTGGTTTAATGGGTGTGACGATAGGCGTTTCCCACTTGGCATGGTCCACAGGTTCTAAAACCCCTTGGGCTACTAATTTTTCCAGCTGTTCCTCTATTTTTGCCTTTAGTGCAAAAGGAACTCGCCTGGCTTTTATTCTTCGTGGGGCTATTTGGGGGTTTAAATTGAAAGAAATAGGGTTTCCCCGGTACTTGCCCAGTGATCCGTCAAACACGTCGTGGAATTCTCTGACGAGGTCGTCTTCCCAGCCGGTTGTAGTTACTCGATCGACCCCGGTCATCCCGATGCCCAATGGCGCGAACCACTCGATGCCCAGGAGGCTTGGTCTGTCTTGGTTGACTATGGTCAGCGGAAGCACTTTGATGTGGTTTTTGTAGGCAACTTGAAAATGTCCTTTGCCCATCACAGGGATTTGGTTTCCCTGATAGTCTTTGAGGGTTAGGTGCTGCTTCATCAAGTCTTTGGTCTTGATACCTGGGACTAACTGTTTAATTGTGTCCCACGATACCATGGAGAGGAAGGACCCCGAGTCCACTTCCATCTTGCAGTGTTTTCCCTCGATTTCTACGATGATTTTAATTTTTCTTCCACTTTCCGTCTGGGAGCTTTGGATAATGACAGTTTGGTGTGTATTGGCTCGCTTTTCTTGTTGCCATTTTCTTTCGGCTCGATTTGGCTCGGCTCGTGTTGGGGAATTTCTGCGTCTCGTCGGGCTGTAAGATTTTTTATTTCTGCAGACCTTCTCGATGTGCCCTCTTTTTCTGCAATGTCGGCAGATGGCATCGAGGAATCTGCATTCGGCTCGTGGATGGTTTCCTCCGCAGCCAGCGCATTCCCGCCACTTTCTCCTTTCGCACTCTTTCTTGTTTGTGAGCAAACGGTGGACCTCGTCGTCCTCCTCGCTCGATTCGTTTGTTTCGCCCGACTCTTCATAATGGGTCGTGGTGGCAGGATGCTTTTTTTCTTTGGCTGATGTTTCATCGCTGTGCGTGTTCATCTTCTGAAGGGCCACTGCGGATTTTTTCGTAGCTTCAGCGGCTGTGGCTTCAGCAATGGCTTCGGTAACGGTGATGTTGGGCTTGTTGAGCATTTTACTCTGTGCGGTTGAATCTCTCAGGCCCAACACCACGCGATCTCTCATTGCCTCGTCTATGTTTGAGAATTCACACTCACCCCCTATTTGTCTGAGTGCAGCGACGAAGTCGGCAACGGTTTCTCCCTCTCTCTGGTCTCTTCGGTAGAATTGATGTCGCTTTATTAAATTAGACACCATCGGGGCGTAGTGTGCCTTGAGGAGTCTCTGTAATTCTGTCCACGTTAATTGTTTAACGTCCCGAGGCTTGGCGAGGGGTTTTGCCATTTTAAAGACGGTTGTTCCGCAGTGCGTCAGGAACACGGCTCTCTTTCGTTGTTCGGAAATGCCTTCCATTTCGTTGCTCTCCAAGTACATTTGGAAGCGATCAGCATAGGAATCCCAATCCTCTTCGTTGGGATTGAAGGGTGCGGGCGGTGCGTTGTTTCCAGACATCTTAGTTGCAGTCTGGGCTTCTATCACCACGTGCAGGTTTTGTTCCGTTCAGGACCATCCCATCCTCGTCGCCAGTGTTTTGTTCGGAAAACACACGAGGTAGACCGGGTTCCAACAACAAATACTTTTATTATAAACAGTCAGTAACGGAACGCCGGCTGAAGCCGGGGCCAGCCCTTTTATACAGGCTGGCTTGCCTGCTTGCAGCCAATGGCAGTTATTTGGATTTGCCGCCTTTTTGGCAGCTCTTTGGATTGGTTCCTAGTGAACCAATCCACTGTTCTTTTTCTTAGCCAATCAGGATTGTAGATTTGGAGTCATCCACTTTACATACAGAACAGGAACCAATCCGATTGGCTCGCCTGACGGAGGGAACACTCAAAGTCCTGTCATTGGCCACAAGCCGCGAGCAAGCCGCTATAAGAAAGGGCTGCTGCGGCTTGGGCTATTGTGCCGTTACCATTGCCTTACTTGTTAAAATAAAAGAGTTGTTGTTGGAACCCGGTCTCACGTAACTTATTTCCAAATGGAACACTGGCGACGAAGGTGGATCGTCGTAGAAGAGTGAGACTGAAGCACGTGGCAAACAGAACCGAGCAAAAGAGATGGCCGGTAACAACGTGCCGCCTGCACCATTCAATGCTGATGAGGAGGATTGGGAGTTGTATATCGATCGCTTTCTAATGTTTTTAGAAAGCAACGAACTACAGGAGATATCTGACCAAAGGAAGAGGGCTGTCTTCCTTACATACTGCGGACCAGCCATTTTTAAAATGGCAAAGGTGCTAGCCAAACCAAGGGACGTTAAACAGCTGACTTGGTCTGAGCTGAACAGAATGTTCTGAGCACATTACTCACCTGTGGTCTCCAACTTGATAAAAAGGCACAAGTTCTACAAAAGAGACCAAAAAGAAGATGAGACCGTCGGAGATTTTGTAGCAACCCTGAGACACATTGGAGGAGCCTGCGAGTTCCAGAACATGGACGAGGCCATGAAGGACCATGTGGTCCTCCAGTTGAAGGACGCTACACTTCAGAGTAAGCTGCTAAATAGACCGAATATCACTGTGGCTGAGGCCATCACAGAAGCAACTGCCACCGAAGCAGCAAAGAAATCCATAGCCACTATGCACCGAATGAATTCAATTCCAGATCTGCCAAATCAAACCAGAGAGAAGAAGGCGGAGGGAAGCAAAAAACAGCCCACAGCGACCGCCCACTATGAAGACCTCAACTCCCCGAGCCACACTGATGACGACAATGCAGATGTCCATAGACTTCAATCAGACAAGAAATGGTGGGAAAAAAGAAGAAGCAGGTGGGAATTCCAATGTGCTGGATGCGGAGGCAACCACCCGCGATCTGAATGCAGGTTCCTAGACGCAATCTGCAGAGCTTGTAACAAATGGAGGCACATCAAAAGGGTCTGCTGAAACAAAAAGAGCTATAGTCCTAAAAGACGCGGCAGCACTCCCCCCAGACATGAAGAGAGACAAGCCAGAAGCAGATGGAACTGAGATAGTAGAAGTAAAAGAACGAGTGACAGAGAGGAAATGCACCAGACAGTAACAATCGGAAATGCCAGGACAGCAAATGTGAAAAAGGTCCGGATAGAGGTGAACATCAAAGGGAAGCCCTGTGAGATGGAAGTCGACTCCAGATCCTTTTTATCCATGGTATCTTGGAACACCATCCAATGCCTGATACCGAACATCAAACAAAAAGAACTAGAAAAACAAAAACTGATCTTAAAGGACTACCAGGGAAATTGAATCCCGGTAGAGGGCTTTGGACATTTCCTTGTCGAATTTAAAAATCATGCCGAAATTTTGCCTCTGACCATCATTGACCGTGATCGCCCTAGCCTGCTAGGAATCAAATGGTTCGCGCCCCTGGGAATTGGGATGACCGGAATCAACAGCATCATTGAGACCAACTGGGAAGGGAGCCTGTTATAAGAGTTCCGGGATGTATTCGACGGGACCCTAGCAAGTACAAGGGAACCCCAATTTCATTTAGCCTAGACCCGAAAATAGCCCCCATCCGGCTCAAAGCCAGACACGTCCCTTTTGCATTAAAACCAAAAATTGACGAACAACTAAACAAACTAATAGCACAAGGGGTTTTAGAGCCAATCGACCATGCCAGGTGGGAAACACCTACCGTGACCCCTGTCAAACCAGACAGGTCAGTGCGCATCTGTGGAGACTATAAGGCATCCCTAAATCATGCGCTCCAACAAAGCGCATACCCAGTGACGATAGTGCAACACTTATTGCACTCCCTAGGGGGAGGAAAATTTTTTTGCAAAGCTTAATCTCGCACAAGCGTACCAACAGCTACCCATTGACCCCACTACAGCAGAGGCACAGACTATAGTGACACACAGAGGGGCATTCAAGCACAACCAACTCCAGTTCAGCGTTAGTGTTGCCCCAGGCGTTTTCCAAAGCCTCATGGAGTGCCTTTTAAATGGAATCAAGGGAGTCGTCCCTTATTTTGATGACGTTCTAGTGTCAGCAAAAAATGCTAACCAACTAGAGTGTAGATTAAAAGAAGTCTTAAGAAGATTCAGAGATGCAGGCTTTAAAGTAAAGCGAGAAAAATGTAACTTATCCACCAACCAGGTCAAATTTCTAGGCTGCCTCATAGATGAGCAAGGGATACACCCCACCGAAAAAAAGATAAAGGCAATCAAAGACGCACCTAGACCTAGGAACAAAACTGACATTTTTAGTGTCAATCAAGCATTCCTAGGTCTCATAAATTTCCACAATGTGTTCCTGCCCCAAAAAGCAACTGTAGCAGAACCCTTACATCAGTTGTTAGACAAAAAAACTATCTGGAAATGGGGCCATTGGGAACAAGCAGCATTTCAAAGTATCAAAGGGGGGAAATACAAAATAATAAAAAAGGGAGAGACGAACCTCCCATAACACGACAACAAACACTACACAAAGACTCCCAAACAAATCAAAAAGAGCACTCACGATTAGATGAACCGCAAAAGAGAAGTCTGGGAGCAGGAGAACGAAGCGAAGCCTTCCTGGAAGGAGACATCCAGGCCAGCTCGACCAACCCGGATGAACCAGGAGGGAGTGGCGGAGCCATCTCAACTGGCCCGAGAAACTCAGGCAGGAACGGCAAGGCTGACTCACTTTTCCAGGAGGTTCCATGGAGAAGGCACAGAGAGAAAGCGATCCCATCCGAACCACTTGAAGACCACGCTGAGACTGAGCTGCACAGGTCAACCAGGACTCGAAAAAGTCCCACTTGCCTGCGTGACTACGTGATGCACATTGGACGAAACCAAGGGGGGAGGAGTATTGTATATGGAACTTGGTAGGCTCCAAGTGCCTTAATCTGATTGGCCAAGAAGGTCGTTCTCGAATTGGCTATTCGGGAACCAATCCGATTGGCCCACCTGATGGCGGGAACACTCAAAGTACTGTCATTGGCCACAAGCCATGAGCAAGCCGCTATAAGAAGGGCTGCCGCGACTTGGGCTGTTGTTCCATTACCATTGCCTTACTTGTTAAAATAAAAGAGTTGTTGTTGGAACCCGGTCTCGCGCAACTTATTTCCGAACGGAACAGATTTATTTGCCTGAGGATAGAACAAGAACAGTGAAAAAAGTAAGGTTCTACATTTAGGCAAGAAAAACAAAATGCACAGGTATAGATCAGTGGTACCTGGCTCAGTAACTGCGAGAAGAATCTTGGAGTCGTAGTGGACAATCACTTAAATATGAGCCAGAAGTGTGCAGCAGCTGCCAAAAAAGCTGCCACAGTTCTTGGGTGCATAAACAGAGGGGTGGAATCAAGATCACATGAAGTGTTAATACCATTTTATAATGCCTTGGTAAGGCCTCACTTGGAATACTGCATTCAGTTTTGGTCACTGTTACGTAAAAAAGATGCTGAGACTCTGGAAAGAGTGCAGAGAAGAGCAACAAAGATGATAAGAGGATTGGAGGCTAAAACATATGAAGAACGGTTGCAGGAATTGTGTGTGTGTGGTTTAATGAAAAAAAGGAGTAGAGGTGACATTATAGCAATGTTCCAATATCTAAGGGGCTGCCTAAAAGAAGAGAAGATCAAGCTATTTTCCAAAGCACCAGAAAGCAGGGCAAGAAGCAATGGATGGAAAGTAATCAAGGAGAGAAGCAACTTAGAACCAAGGAGAAATTTCCTGACAATTAATCAGTAGGTAGAAGTTCTACAGAGGAAAGAAATATTTCTGAATACAAGACCTACTAAGCAGAAGAACATCTGAAATCACGGAAAGCTCCATTACTAGAGTTTTTAAAGCACAGGTTGGATAACCCTTGTTCTGGAGGGGGGAGTCTGATGAGTCTTTCTCAAACAGGGGTTTGGACCAATAAAGTCCAAAGTCCTTTCCAACCGTATGATTCTATAATAATGGCATTGCAGCAATGACTTTTATTTTGTGGAAGCAAATGGGAGAGTGAACAATGCACATCGGCACAATGATGAGAAATACTGCTCTTTGGAAATTAGGAGATAAAAGACAAAACAGAAAGAAAATGGAAGCTACTGGAATGGAGGTCCAAGAGGATTTGTCTGAATCATTTCTTATCCTTTTACATTGATTTTTTACATTAATATTACAATCCTAAGCACACATCGCAAGGAAAAAAATTAATTGAAATCAGCAGGGTTCCCCTTTGCAATGGAAATATGTTTGCAATTGTTTTAAAACTCCTGTGTCCAAAATATGCCTCATGCTTTAACCAAGTTCCTCACCTAGAATTTGCAGGTGTTCCTCTTTTGATGTCCTTTTTTTGTGCTCCATAAAGCTTCCATCTATATATTCTCTATAAACCACCTTCTTGTATTTCGAACCTATCATATCTTCAGCCTGGCTCACAAATATATGTCCGTAACTTGAAAAATAAGTAAAAATATAACAATAGTCATAATTCTGTATTATAATTAATCATTTGTACACATCCACAGTCAATAATTTCTGGAGACAAGAAATCACACATCAAGCCACTGAAAATGACTGTGAAAATTTTTATTTTAAAATTCAGAATGGTTATTTACTTATGACTGATTTTCATACTTATGACCATGGCAGCATCCCTGTGGTCATGTGATCAAAATTCAAATGGTTGGCAACCGACTCATATCTATGACAGTTGCAGAATCACGTGATCATCTTTTGCAAAGACGGGGAGCAAAATCAATGGGGAAGTCAGATTCAGTTAACTGTCATGCCCCTGTTGGAGACTGACTCAGGGAGAGGAGGAACAGATGACAGGGAATGGAAGTGTGGCTCTGGAGGTTGTGGAGGAGGCTAGGGAAGGGCAGAGGCCGGCTGAGCAGTCAGAGGAGGACCCAGGCCCATCCCCTCTCCATCCTAGGGCAGGCAGGGAGGAGAGGATAAGGGAGAAACATGAATGGTGTGGTCTACGGGGGAGGAAAGGGCCTTGATCCTCTTCATGGGCTGCAGCTATGAGAACTGGTTAAAAGGACGGGCATGCCGACGGGCCCGTGATAGAAACAAAGCGTGGAAATATCTCTAGTCTGTCATTCCTCTCTGAGTTTGGCATCCTTCCCAGTGTGTGTTCCGATATCTGTGGACGTCTTGAAGACCTTATCCTACCTGGTTCCCTTAATTGCTTCAGTGTGGTTTGGGTTGTTTTTACTCTTCATAATTTACAGGCATTTTTAGTTTAAACAGCATTTCCTCCTTTTTGTAACTGCTTGTGGGGGAGTTTTTTGTCTCCAGTCAAGGATATTTGGAGCTTTGAAGCAAAGTGAAGGAATAAAAGGGGCTTCACCTATTTTTGTGACTGTTTATTTTGTATCCCACCCTGGGTCATCACAATTAACAACTATGTGACTAATGTAACAATTGCAACAATTCACTTAACAACCATGGCATGAAGGGACAATGGAAAGGGGCTAAACTCACTTAACAAATGTCTCACTTAGCAACACAAATTTTAGGCTCCATTGTGGTCGTAAATCAAGGACTAACTGTACTATTTCTGAATACAGATGATTTTATTTCCATGTGAATATCCATAGCTTTGACAGCAAAATCTCTTAAAAGAAATGGATATGTCAATCAAACAACTATATTTTCTCCTTTGTTATTTTTTTATGGAATTATTTATGATTAGATGGATTGGGGTCAAGATTTTGGTAAACTCAGCTATAAGGTTATACATCCTGTTTTCAATGCAAAGCTTCTTTCCCAGATGGCTCAAGCTGGTTTACACTGACCTATTTTGAAAATGCTTCAACATGCTGGGTTTGATTTGTTTTTCTTTTTTCTTTTTAATAATTTTATTCATAAACATTTTTGAATACAGCATTTTGTCCGAGTATATTATTTACAAGAAAGAAAAACCATAGCTAATACTATAATAGATATTAACTCACTAACTAATAATAACAATAATATAATGCATAAATTAATAGCTCTAATGATAGTATAACTCTGATATAGCAAAAATATCACCAAAATTTTTAAATAGCTTTCTTTTTATGCTATACCTTCATATTTTTATATTTTCAGTACTTCTAATGGTTATAGTTATAAAACAGCTCTGCTTTTAATACATACATTCATTGTTTTTCTTCCTATAATTTCTACCTCTTGTCTTTAACCACTCATAAAATCTATTCCATATCAGGGAGTATTCTGAGTCTTCTTTCTCTCTTATTTTTAAGGTTAATCTGTCCATCTCAACACATTCTAGAATTTTCCTAATTACCTCCTCATCTGATGGGGTGGGTATTCTCAAGTTTCCAGTATTTTGCAAAGCTAATCCTTGCTGTTGTCAATATATGTAAAACTAAATATGCAGTTCCTTTATCGTAACCCTCTGAGATGATGACCAGCAAATATACTTCTGGTTTCCAGTCTATCTTCTCTTTAGTTATTTTTTCCAGCTATAAAGTTATAAATCCTGTTTTCAATGCAAAGCTTCTTTCCCAGATAGCTCAAGCTGGTTTACACTGACCTATTTTGAAAATGCTCCAACATGCTGGGTTTAACTTCTAAAGAGACAAGTGGTAGGGATAATATCAACCTTCTGACCTGGATGCAGAACATAACCTCAATGTCAGGATTCCAGCAATCACCCTAATTAAATCATGATTCCCAAGCCAATCTTCAAAAAACTTCGAAGGATTTATTAGAGGCAATATATTAGCACTGCCCTGTATGAAGCCAACTCTGGCATACATAATTTATAGTCACCTGTGACCCTGTTTTGCTCTTCCCCCCTGGGTGTCTCATAAACCAGATTCTCCAATTGAGCCCGTTCACAGGCTGGGTGTCATCATTCACATTCTCCAATTTAATATATTTGTGGGCAAAAGCTCTGGTATTTTAGTTACAATCTTTTAAAGATAAGAGTTGGAATGTACTTTTGATTTCAAACTGCATTGCTCTTCCAGATTTCCTCCCCCCCCTTTTTTTTTTTTTAATGGTAACTACTAAAACAAGCATAGGAATGTTTTATGAGTTGATACTCAGAGGTTGTGATGACCCCGGGGCATGGCACAAAAGCAACAAAGTCACAAAAGTAGGTGAAGTCCCTTTAATACCTCCAACTTGGCCCCCAATGTCCAGTTATCATCGGCAGGAGAAAAAATCTTCCAAGAACAGTTTTTAAAGGGAAGAAATTCAGTCTGAACCCAAAGTGCATATAAACTATAAATAAAAACCAACACAAACCATGCTGCAGCAATTAATGAGACAGGGCAGGATTTAAGGAATTGCAGACTTCAAAAGATAACAAAACACACACAGTTGGTAGGATGCCAGAACCAAGATAAGATTTGACAAACAAAGATAATTAACGCTTTGCTTCCAGCACGGTGCTGTGCACAAACACCCTTTTTAAATCCTGTTTTCCCAGCTGCAGCTAATGAAGGGAATCAGGGCCCTTTTCTCCCCTGTAACCCACGTAACTCACATTGCTCCCTTCTCCATTCCTCCCTGCGTGCCCTAGGATGAAGAGGTGGGCCTGGGTCTTCCTCTGAATGCCCAGCCGGACTGTGCCCTTCCCCAGTTTCTTCCCCAGCCACTGGAGCCACACTCCCACTCCCTGTCAGCTGCTCGACCTCCCCCTCGGAATCAGATTCCAAAAGGAGCATGACAGAGATTTTTGGTGCTCTCTGAGCTTGGCTGTTTTCTTACAGATGCTTCATTACCCAGCTAGGCAGCACCATTGTGGACTACAAATATTCTCTACTATTGAACACAGAATATAGAATCATAGTGCTAGAAGAGACCTTGGAGGTCTTCAAGTCCAAGGATCCCCTGCCCCTGGTCCATGGACTAGCATTGGTCCATGTCCTTCCAGAAACTGGGCTGTGTAAACAAGTGAAGCCCAATCCATGGGTGTGATGACCAAGAGTATATCAGAAATATAACAAAACCCAAAACGTAACTAAAAGTCCTTTCATGCCTTCAGCTCGGCTTCACTGTTTAATGGTTCACAGTGGAGGAATAAACTATTTTCAGAATAACATTTCAAAGGAAAGAAACACAGTTCAAATTCAAAGAGCCGATAACGAAGCAAAACACAAAAACAAACTACATTGAATAAAGTTCCATGACAGACCAGGATAGATAACTGCCAACTTCAGGAAGATAACCAGGGGCAGTCTGTTGGAAGAACGCCAACCAAGACAAACCTTCTTTAGGAATAAAACACAAATTTGTCTCCAGCGTCTGTTAGCATGCAAGTCCAACCTTTTATGCAGCATTTCAAGAAAGATAAAAGGTGTGTACTTATCAGACTTATCCTGAAGGACTTTGGCAGACTTCCGTGGGACTATTTACAAACTGTTTGAGACTCATTACAGGCTGTGAATGACTAAAATTCACAGCCATTTAAATAAAGAAAAAAGAGTTTTGGGACTAACATGTGTTTGTTAGTGTCTCAATAAGCCTTGGTCAGAACATAACCATTCACACAGTTGGTAGATAAACTGTTAGTAGAGTATAATCTGTCCATACCTTTCTTTTTTGCTCATTCCTTCCATCTTCTTCTCAGCCCAGATCTTATTAGGGGCATAATCCCATTCCACCTCTTCTGCAGCCACATAGTAGGTCCTCACTGTTCCATGGTGTCTAGTATCAGATGAGCTCTTGCCACAGGATTTAACATTATACCATTGCTTCATCCCACCAGTAAAGTGTTCAAATGTCCTACAAGCCACTTGGAAAGTCCCTGAAAGGAAATTGATTATGAACTAAAGGGTTAAGCGTTAAAAATGGCAAAAGTTCTGCACTAAAAATGAATTGGTCCTTTAATTTAAAAAAATATTTTATTTTGGAGAAGAGGGAAAAAAGATTTAGTTGGAAAAAACAAGAGATCGATAAAACCAAGCCTGCAACCAGAATTGGAACTAGTTGTATATCTGAATGTATAATCATAGGTGTCAAAAGATAACTGGAATCCATAAGATGAATTATTCAAAAAGTTAATTACTCAGAAGTCTGCATAATTTGTATTCTAACATCATGTTAAATTAGTGGAGAGAGAGAAATTGCTTTGGTGGCAAGTCAAGGGACGATACTGAGAGCCCATTTCTAACATTTACCTGTTTGATCTGGCTGCATCAATGCTGTGGTTGTAACATGGGAGAACAAAGGGAGACTGTCCCTTATGGTGCCTCCCAAATGGATGGTGTTTCCTTGGAAATGAATGCCGTGAACATCTGTACTGCCACCTAGTCCAAGCATATGCCAAGAAACAAGGTCACCTTTGCACATGTTGAGGCCAGGTAAGGTACCAAACAGGTAGCCATTGACCGCTGAAAGGAGGAAAAGAAAATTGCAGGAAGGCAGATTCTGGCTGATTGATAGAAAAACACTAAGAACACTTGACAATGGAACCAATGCTCAAGAGAAGTGATGAGTTCCCCTTTATGGCCTACCTTTAAGGAGAAGCTGCACAGCCATTTAAAATGTCAAAGAGGCTCAATTTGTATTCTTCAAACGAACAGGATTTTGGACTCAATAATCTGTTTTCTTGCAGATGTTTCATTACCCAACTAAGTAACATCATCAGTACTAGAAGAGAGTTATTAGTTATTCGTTTACTTTATTGTCATTGCACCTTGTACAATGAACTCAAACATCATCTTCAGTGTACATCATGACCATCACCATGAAATAAACACAAACACACATCCTTCACTCTCCATACATTGAACTGGAAACCCCCGACACCGCACCAATACTGCACTATACAGCAGAATTCAAAAGAGCTACTGCCCTGGGATAGAAGCAGTTTTTCAGCCTATTTGTCCTTGTTTTTATTATTCTGTACCATCTGTCAGATGGTAATAGTTCAAAAAAAGGGTTCCCAAGATGAGATGGATCTTTGATAATATTTTTAACTTTCTTAAGGCAGCGAGAGCTATAAAGCTCTTCCAAAGTGGGGAGAGGACAACCCATGATCTTCTGAGCAATGACATTAACCCTCTGCTTTTCTATCTGCCACTGTGCAATTGGCAAACCATACAGCGGTGCAGTAAGTTAAGATACTCTCGATGGTGCAGCGGTAGAATGTTTTTGATGGTTCCTTGTAGGATATTATTTATTGCTTGATTGTTTACTGCCACCAACACTGACAGGGCAAACCACTTGTAAATAAACAAAACTAAACCCCACTCTCTTCTAGCACAGATGATGTTACCTAGTTGGGTAATGAAATGTCTGCAAGAAAACAACCAAGTTCAGAGAGCACCAAGGACCTCACAGTTCAACCCTGAGCTACAAATATTCTCTTCAATAATTTCATTTTTCGTTATAGATGATATGGTGTTCCCATAGAAAGGGGGTAATCTGAAGATTCCCTTGGTTCCACCGTGCTG
Source organism: Laticauda colubrina (assembly GCA_015471245.1). NCBI lineage: Eukaryota > Metazoa > Chordata > Lepidosauria > Squamata > Elapidae > Laticauda > Laticauda colubrina. The sequence goes on along the minus strand of BLBF01000006.1, from coordinate 12,807,905 downwards.
CTTGATGAGCAGATGGATGCCATGTCAGGAGAGATTTTACTCAGCTAGTGTGCCAGTTGTATTGTACCAGTTGTGTTCCCTCCTGGATCAGAAGGCTCTGGTAATAGTGACTCATGTGCTTATCATCTCTCGTTTGGGCTATTATAATTTGTTCTATATTCGGCTACCTTGGGAGGACTATTCAAAAACTACAGTGGCACAAAACTCAAGTGTCACTTGCTAGTATTATAGTGGATAACATCTACACATTGTAGTTGGCTACCAGTTGACTTTCAAGTCCAATAAAATTGTTAGATATTAGTTAGAAAGTCCTTGTGACCTGGATGCTTGCTACCTATGGGACTACATCTGTGTAGTGATTAACAGGCTGGCCTAGTAAGCAGGAGACAGTTCTAGTCCTTCTTTAGGCATGAAAGCCACCTGGCTAACTTTGAGCCTCTCTCTTAGTCCAAACCAGTGGTGGTTTGCTATTGGTTTGCACCGCTTTGGGAAAACAGATTGTTAATTTTATGGCCAGTTCAGCGAATGGGCAAATCCCTCCTCTGGCTGACCCCACCCTGCCCACCCCTCCCAGGAGTCCCCACAAGGCCCATTTTGGAGGGAGAAAATGGCACCTGCAGCCCATTTTCACTCCGAGGGTGGTGCAGGAGGCCAATTAGGCCATGCCCACCATGGCCCCACCCACACAGCAACTGGGCAAAGAACTGGTTGTTAAATTTTTTGAAGCCCACCCTGGTCCAAACCATTTCATAAAGATATTGTGATGAGGAAATACCATTGGAGAATTAGATATGTTCACTGCCTTCTGAGAAGAAAATCTAATAATAATGGCTTCTGGTTTGTGCAGATAGATATCGGGAGTGCACATTAGGTTAGGTCATCTGAAATTGCATACTAGATGTTTGTGGTCTTACTGAAGAAAATAACCAGTTTTATTAATCTTCCATGCAGCTGATTCTGATTAATCACAGACAATTCCACAGAAAGACTTAAATGTATAAGATACATTGGAGACACCATCAGCATCCCCAAGTTTATTTTTTAATTCAACTTCTATATTATTCAACAAATATATTTTATTATTAAGTGATACATTACTATATTGAGTGGTGCAGTGGCCTAGAGGTGGAGCTCTCGCCTCACAATCAGGAGGCTGTGTTTGATCCTAGATAGAGGCGGAAATTTCTCTCTGAGCACAATGAGAATTTATCTGCTGAATAAAATTCTGCATTGGCAACAGGAAGGGCATCAACCCCACAAGGGATTATGGGGGTCATAAAAAGGAGACAATGATGAATACGTTACTATATTATGATCTTAATAATAATAACATTGAAACTTTGCAATATTACCATATTCACCAATCTTGTTTGATTTTAAATCAGCAGAGCATATCTTACAGACAGAAAGGATGGCCAGCATTTGCCACATACAATTATAGTTTTAGTATTTCACAAAAATAAGGCAAGAACCAAGAAACCATAAAGCCATTCATTCACCTAAGATGTTTTATCCATACAAGACTCATAGATTCATGAGTTCATAGATGTTCTCTGGGCTAATAGGTTTTATGAAGAAGCTGGCCAGAATTAGTCATCTGATTGTATCCTTTCTTGCTATTCTTTCACTTGTTTCCTTATCCCCACCTACCCCCCACAAAACCAATTTACTGGGGAAAGACATAATACATATAAAAAGTAATTTGGCTGCCTTAGCAAGATTTCTCTGTCTTGAGGAGTGAAGGACATCATCTCTGCATCCCATCAGATCCAAGAAATAATTCTGTTCATTTTCAAATCTATCCCAATTCTCATTGGACCTGCCATTTTTTAAAAGGTAAAGTTTTCCCCTGCATAGTTGTGTCAATGCTAGAAGGTGATGTTCATCTCCATTTCTTTGCTGAGGGAGCCAGCATTGTCTGAAGATCTGACACGCAGATGCTCAGAAGGCAGAGGAGAGGAGAGCAGTGGAAATCTGTGGGCCCATCCTTGGGAAGGAAGATCCACTGCTGATAGAGATTGTCTGTGATCATGTGGCCAGTATGACAATATGCCAAGGTGCATGGAACATCATTACCTTCCCACCAAAATGGTACCTATTTTTCAACTCACATTTGCCTGTTTTCAAACTGCTAGGTTGGCAGGAGATGGGGCAGGAATAGGAGCTCACCCCATCACACGTTTTTGGGTTTTCAACTGCCAACCTTCTGGTTGATAAGCCAGCATGTTAACCTCTAGTCCACCCATTCCTTAATCACTTAACTGCTGTTCCACAAGTCCCTCCCTATTTTTGAGAGACAGAAAAAAAGCAACAGCATTTTGGTTGCTTTCCATGGTCAGGAGAAGAAAGGAAGGAGTAATTCTATCCTCTTTTCAATTCAAGGCATTATTTGGATGGAGAAAATTACTTTTTTCCCCTCAGGATGGATGGCAAACAGTAGCATAAACTCTATATAGCCCTACGCTTATCTCACAACCTCTCATTCTATCCTATATTTTTGCATCATGTTGAAAACTTCTCCTGCTTAACTTCCCAAATGTATATTTTCCATACCATGCATTCTGTTGGATTCCTGGAAATCCATATCCTTCTTATCAACCATTGAGGGACTGCCAGTAAAAGCTTCAATATTTAGGTCAAAGTAAAAACTCAGATTTTCATCAAAGATCGTGAAGAGCAGATAGAATTCTTTGTCTACTCCTTTCTGTAGCCAAAACAAAAACATTGTTCATTAAAATAGCAAATGTTCAGTCTGCAGATTAAGTAGAAAACCAGAAAGAAATTTCAATCAGCTTCCTGATCATTTCCTCTTTACATGCAGATGAGGCATTTTGGCTACTGCCTAAGTTAAGGATTTTTTTTTAAATTAAAGTAGCATCATTGAAGCTGCTAGTGTCTTTTGCCATACATCAGCTTTCTAAAATTGTTGCAAAATTATTACAAGTAACTTTAAGCTAATGGTGCACAGCCTTTTCTTGATCAAAGTGCCCATTTTCCCCCTATTGTCTACCAATTGTTATTGGTATCCTTGACTTATGAACACAATGGGGGCCAGAATTTCCATTTCCAAACAAGGCAGATATTAAGTAAATCATGCTCAATTTAATGAACTCTTTTGCTATGGTTGTTAAGTGAATTGCTGCAGTTGTTAAATAATCACATCAGTGGTGGGATTCAATTTTTTCACTTACTGGTTCTGTGGGCATGGCTTGGCGGGCATGGTGTGACTTGGTGGGCATGGCTTAGTGGGCATGGCAGGGGAAGGATACTGTAAAATCTCTAATCAGAGGTAGTATTTGCCGGTTCTCCAAACTACTCAAAATTTCCACTACCGGTTCTCCAGAACTGGTCAGAACCTGCTGAATACCATCTCTGGGTCCCAACCTTTCCAGCTTTGCAAAGCGATGGGGGAAAAGGTGGGGATACTTCCACCCACTCACCCGCGGCTCACACAATGGAGCTTCACACACAAGCATTCTTGCCCGCTACTTGTGTAACCTGGTTCTGAATGGGCTGCCATGGTCCGGTACTGGCAGGGGTGGGCTTCAAAAATTTTAGCAACTGGGTCTCTGCCCGGTTGCTGGGTGTGCGTGGCCTAGTCAGCCACCTGCACCATGGTGGGAGGGGGGCACTTTCACCCTCCCCAGGCTCCGGAGCCTTTTCTTGAGCCTCCAGGAGGGTGAAAATGGCCTCCCCGGGCTCCAGAGGCTGGAAATGGGCCTGTTTCTGGCCTTCCAGAGCCTCCGGGAGGCCCATTTTTCACCCTCCCCGAGCCTCTGCGTGGGCCCTGCACTTACCTGGCATCCAAAACAGGCCGCGTGGAGATTCCTGGGAGGGGAGGGGCGGGGGGGGGTAGTCATGGCCAGCCAGGAGTGGATTTTCTGGTTCACTGAACTGGTCATTAAAAATGATAAAATTAGCTGAAACATCCAGTTGCAAGGCTGCGGCGGCGGCAGGAATCCACGATCGTGCGCGGTTCCTGCTGCACTCGCGCCAAGGTACCCCCGATCCAGCTGGATTTGGAGGCTATGGTTACCCCGTACAGGTAACCGAAAACAGGGGAGATCCGGGCAGGGGTCTGGGGGAATCACAATCCCCCTCCCCAACCAGTTTAACTCCCTTTTCCCAAGGCGGTGGAGCGGCGGTCAGTTATGGCCGCCACAAAGAAGCTTTCAGCCGGATAAGATTGTGCAGGAGGAAGCTTGAAGAAGTGAAAGTTTTTGGCTGAACTGGGACAATAAGTTCCAGCTTTATTCTGGAGGTTCAAAGGATACATATATTTCCGAACAAGATTGTTAAAAATGGTGGAGAAAAGACAAAGGGAAAGGTTTTTTTTTCTTCTCACTCTCCTTCCTTACGGAGATAGTAGATGGAAATCGGAAAAACCTGCTTTGGCATAGAAGGTAACTAAATTTGAAAATTAAAGCCAAGAGGATATTAAGATTTCTGAGCATTGGAACTAAAAACCAAAACTCTCTTTTTTTTTCTTTTCTTTTTTTGCTATAAGTGGGAAGGGAGAGGCAAAGAATATATATTAAGATTTTGTTGGAGGAGACAGCTTGGAACATTTAAGATCAGAGATAATGGCAATAAGACTTTTTAAAAAATTACTTTGGAACTGTGTGATTAAATTTCACTGCAGGAAAAGGTAGTACAAAAAGAAGAAAGTGCTAAATGAAACAGTTTGTTCTGATTTGGATTGCTTTGTGACTTTGGGACTCTTGGAAACTATTTTTTGAAAGACTAAAATCATGTGGGTTTTTTTTTTTTAAAAAATCTTACAATGGCATTATCTGTTGAAGAATTGAAAATAGAATATAAAAAGTTAAAAGAAGAGGAACAAGAAGGCAAGGCCTTTCTGGATCTGTTTTTCACTTCTTAGAAATGGCGATTTCTACCTACCAGGAATTACAACAACAAGAAAGCTGGGATGAAGAAGAAGAAGCCATCTTTAATGGACAAATAATTTTAGTTGAAGAAGAAAAGGCAAAAGGAAAGAAAATGGAGAATTCAAGATTTAAAAAAACAACCAAGAAAAGGAAAAATAAGGTGACAAATCGATACAATGTCAGGAAGCAACAGAAAAAGGAATACAACAGAGAGGGGAGACTAAGAGGTTGGAGATTGAGAGATGGGGGGGCAAAAAGACTGGATAAGAGAGGAAGGGAAAAAGGGAAGAGAAGTTATAAAGATTTAAAACAAGGTGTTAAAAAACAGGGTTTTTTTAGAGACAAAGGGTCAAAAGTAAATTAAAGAAGAGATTCTGCAAAAGTGCACAAGATTGTATTGTAGTATTTGTATTTGAAATAGAGTTAGAAAATTGGAATATTATATGAGTTAACAATATTTTAAAGGGAATGTATAAAATGTCTAATAGAGTTTAATTAGTTATGGAACATTGTTTTTACTATACTATAAGCTTATTTTTTTTCTTTTTTTATTATTTTAAAATGTACTATGTAGAATGCACCAAGCAGAATCAGTATGGAAATTATACATTATTTGAAGTGTTAAATCTAGGGGAAAGATAAAAAGTCGTCATACTTCAATCAGTGATTACAGAAAAATTTTGCAGTAAAGAGAAAAGAAAAAATAGATAATTGAAAAAGAACGGACAAAAGATATAAGTAAAATGATTTAAATTGAGATGAAATAAATAAAATAGAATTAAGAGACTGAAAAAAGGGGAGAAAACATATAGAAAATGTAGAATGATAAATGAGATATGAAACAGTATATAAGGTGAATATGAATTTGATTTATGTCTGTATAAAAAGATGTTAACCCAGGATTAAGCCGCTTTCCCAAAAAAAAGTTTTATGTTTTCATGTTTTGTGTTTTGTTTGTTAAGTTAGCATATTGAGAATTAATGAAATTTTGGAAGAACGTTAGAAGAAAATAATGAAATTGTAAACAAGATAGATGAAAGTATAAGTACAATGAATAAAGAGATATAGAAATTTAGGTAAAAGGAGAAGTTGGAAAAAGAATAAATAAGATATGCATATGTGATAATCTGGAACTAAGTTGTACTCATATAAGATGTTTTATTTGTTTTGTTAAAATTTAATAAGCAGTTTTTAGAAAAGAGATTTTATGTTATTAGATTCTATGTTTTGTTTGTTTGTGTATTGTTTTTAAAAACTAATAAAATTTGTTTGTTTGTTTTTAAATGATAAAATTAGCTACCAGTTCACTCTCTGAAACAAATTATTATACTGTCTAAAGCTTGCTATGTCAACCCTGAAGGGAACGTGGCCGAGGCCATCTTGGAATCACAACCAAATTTCCTAGATGGTCGTGAGATTTAATCCTTTTCACGGTCTTCTTTTGAGTTGATTATGCAATTCAGGATGGGTCAGGTTGCATTTTTTTTTATGTATTTTTAGTAATTTAATTACTACCACTGAAGTTTATTTACTGATACTGAAAATACTAGTCTTTCTTTCCCTCCTTGCAAGTGGCTCTTCAGATGCGGGTGGACTTCAACTCCCACAACTTTTCTGACCAGCAGAGCTATTGCTAAGAATTTTGGGAGTTGAAGTCCACTTATCTGGAAGATACTTGACTTGAGGAAAGTACTAGATATAATGAATGACAACTTTTGTAACGCTTTTGGTAATCGTGACCAAGATTTCTATAACTAAACATCAAGACTTAGATATATGTTGTCTTCTAACCTGCTTTCCAGCTCCGCTCTCCTGTGCAAGGCAACCAAAGAAGACCCAGCCAATCAGCTGTGACTAGGGAGGCAGAGAATAGATGGGGGCGGGGCCAGTCAGAGGAGGTATTTGCCAGTTCTCTGAACTACTCAAAATTTCTGCTACTGGTTCTCCAGAACTGGTCAGAACCTGCTGAATACCTCCTCTAATTTGGATGTGTGCAACAACCATCCTTTCATTCCACCTATGCCAGGGCTGTCAAACTCCTGGCCCACAGGCCGGATGCGTCATGCGCTGGCCACGCCCATGTCCAGTTTAGCAAAGGGGGGAAAGTCTGATACATCACGTGATGCTGCCGTGATGACATGAGTTTGATACCCCTGACCTGTTCAATCAACCATTCAAGATATTAGCAGGCTGTTTACCTGATTTCCATTGGATTTCAGAGTATCCTTCTTACAAATGATAAGAGGCCCCACCAAACCAGACTGAGTATCCATCATTGGATTGGTTGCTGAATAATACAAGTACGTGAGGCACGCTGGATCATTGGGTGTAGGTCCAACGCTTTCAGAAACTCTCCATTCATACTTAAAGGTCTCATAAGGTTTAACAAAAGCCCCTGGCTTTGGATATCCTTAAAAGAAAAGAAGTCAAAACATCCCTATGAAATTAAACTGTAATTGAAATCCAAAGATCATTTGAGTACAGGTAGCCTTTGACTTATGACCACAATCAAGTCCAAAATTTGTTCTGCTGAGCAAGACAATTGTTAAGTGAGTTTTCCTCCATTATATGAGCTTCCTGGCTATCGTTTTTAAGTTCATTGCTGCAGTTATAAAGTTAGTAACACGGTTGTTAAGTGAATCTGACTTATCCCTTGGCTTTGCTAGTCAGACAGTCTCAAAAGGGGATCACATTACTCGTGGTGGGATTCAAAAATTTCTACTACCAGTTCTGTGGGCATGGCTTGGTGGGTATGGTGTGGCTTGGTGGGCGTGGTGTAGCTTGGTGGACGTGGTGTGGCTTGGTGGGCATGGCAGGGTAAGATACTGCAAAATCCCATTCCCTCCCCATCCCACTAACCTGCTTTCCAGCTCCATTCTCCTGTGCAGGGCAACAAAAGAAGACCAAGCCAATCAGTTGGGACTCGGGAGGCGGAAAATCAATGGGGGTGGGGCCAGTCAGAGGTGGTATTTTCCGGTTGTCCAAACTACTCAAAATTTCCTCTTCTGTTTCTCCTGAACTGGTCAGAACCTGCTGAATACCACCTCTGCAAATGACCCTAGGGATACTGCAACCGTCATAAATATGAGCCAGTTGCCAAGGGTATGGATCACATGATCATGGGGATGCTGCAATGGTTGTAAGTGTGAAAAACGTTCTTGAGTTACTTTTTCCAGTGACACTGTAGCTTTGAATGGTTACAAGCAGGATTGCCTGGACTGTATGCCTACTCATAGAAATAAAGGTTGTCCTATAGGGGCCTACGAGGAAAAACAGGGTAAAAATATTTACATAAATAAAGAGGTTACCTTAGAATTTCAGCTTTAAGGAGAATGACTGGTGGAAATTTCCCTGCCAACAGGAAATCCACCAATTACTTTCTGTAATTTGTCTCACTTTAGCTCTGAGGGGATATCAGTACTTACTACTGATACTACTTACTCATTACCTCATTTGTGAGGCTGGTTAGAATTTGGCTGTCAGGAACAGAGCAATTACTGTTGAAAGAAAACACTTCAAAGCAGCTGTTTTGGGGAGACCTTTGATTCATTTGTATACCGCATCCGGCAAATGTAACATTGAGAGTATTCTGCTGATGGATGAATTCAGGAACTAAGTTTATTGTGTGAGGTAATGCAGGTAATGTGTTTGTGCCACTTTGCTCCAGATAAATTAAAAGCAAGGCATGGATTGATGACTGTGTAAGCAGTGGTGGAATTCAACAATTTTTTACTACCGGTTCTGTGGGCGTGGCTTGGTGCGCGTGGCGTGGTTTGGTGGCCGTGGCAGAGGAAGGATATTGTAAAGCCTCAATTCCCTCCCCACTCCAGGGGTAAGATTAGATTAGATTAGAAGAACTTTATTGTCATTGTACAAGTACAACGAAACTGTGGATGCACCCCAGCAACTGTTCGCATTACAATAAAACCAAAGCACTTAAAAATGAAGATAAGAAAGATAGAGTACTCACGTCTCCATTTGCAATTTGAGAGTACAATATCTGTGAATATACACAAAATATACCTCCAACACTGACTGTAACGCTAAGCTGAGTGTAATACACAAGAGATGGATTGTACTGTAACATGTTATTATACATCTGAATGAGGCATTGAGATTTCACATCTTTTCACATCTTAATGAGGTAGTGACTTCGTGTTTATTTCTTGTTATTTGTTTATTTGTTAGTTTAGTGGTGTGGGATTTTATTGACCTAAAACGCCATCCAGCAGGTCAAAAAGATAATTGCCAGGGTGTGAGGGGTCTTCTATAATAATCTTGATTCTGCTTTGGCAGCAGGAACTGGCTAAGTCTTCCAAAGAGGGCAGAGTTTACTGCAAAATCCTATTCCCTCCCCATCCCACTAACCTGTTTTCCAGCTCCATTCTCCTGTCCTCAGCTGGGACTTGGGAGGCAGAGAATAGATGGGGTGGGGCAGTGGTAGTATTCTACCGGTTCGGCCTGGTTCTATCGAGCCAGTAGCAGCAATGGGCAGCAGAGACCAAACCGGTTCTCTTCGCCACTCTGCTTTTGGGCCCACCCGCCCACCTGGGTTCCCATACTCACCTTTATCCTCTGAATTTGAAGTGCAGTTGCTTTGCACGGCACAGCAGAGTGCCACGTGGCAGCTGCTGAAGCGACCAGCAGAGTGCAGGCTTGCAGGAGGTAAGTTAGAACACCTCTGCACCTGTGCAAAATGTGTGTTTGGCATGCGCATGCACATGCAAAGTGTGTGCACGTGTGCAAAGTGTGCCCCCCAAGCCACACCCACAGAACCAGTGGTAAAAATATTTCAATCCCACCACTGGGGTGGGGTTAGTCAGAAGTGGTATTTGCCGGTTCTCCGAACTAGTCAAAATTCCCACTACTGGTTCTCCAGAACTGGTCAGACTCTGCTGAATACCACCTCTGTATGTAAGTAACTTCCCTTAAGTGTCACTTAATCTGGGCCCAATCTGGGACACCTTGAGATTTTTGTTCCTTGTTCTCAGTATTTATTTCTGAGGTACCAGAAGAGAAGATGACTGGGCACCTAAAAAACATGTTGCCGGTTTGGTGCTATGTGGCAGACTTCCTAAGTTCTCCAAGAAAGTTCTTATGAATTCAGAGAATCCGAAATTCTGCACAGTTTGAGGGCCTGGAATCTACATCTTGACATCCATACCACATAGGAAATAAATATTTCAGAGACTACTTGTGATGCAAAGGTGCCTTTTCAAGAGGCAACTGGACTTGTGGTTTTTCTTTGAAGATGTTTCGCTTCTCATCCAAGAAGCCTCTTCAGCTCTTTTTCTTCAGAGCTGAAGAAGCTTCTTGGATGAGAAGTGAAACATCTTCAAAGAAAAAACAGAAAGTCCAGTTGCCTCCTGAAAAAAAAGCACCTTTGGGACAACTATGGTCTGGAAGACTAACAATCTCCATAGATATTTGTGAAGCACTGCTGATATTTGCCATTTAAAACAGTAAACAACATCATTTCAAGTACAGGTAGTCCTCGATTTATGACCACATTGAGCCCCAAATTTCTGTTGTGAAATGAGACATTGGTTAAGTGACTTTTGCCCCATTTTATGACCTTTCTTGCCGGAATTGTCAATGAATCCCTTCAGTTGTTAAGTTAGCAACACGGTTGTTAAATGAATCTGGTTTCCCCATTGACTTTGCTTGGCAGAAGGTTTCAAAAGGAAACATGTGGATATTGCAACCGTCAAAAATATGAATCAGATGCCAAACATCTGAATTTTGATCATGTGACCAAGGGGATGTTGCAACAGTCATTAAGTGTGAAAAAAGGTCATAAGTTACTTTTTTCAGTACTTTTGTAACTTTGAATGGTCACTAAATGAACTTTTGTAAGTAGTGGACTATTATCATTCATTGCTGCCTGTTTTCAGTTAATCTCCTGGGTAAAGAGCAAAATACACCAAAGTAACATAGATTTATTTAGAGTGGTATGGTGGCCTAGAGGTAGAGTTCTCACCTCACAATCAAGAGGCTGTGAGTTCGATCCTAGATAAAGGCAGATATTTTTCTCTCTGGGCACACCGAGAATATATCTGCTGAATAAAACTCCACATTGGTGACAGGAAAGGCATCTGGCCTTTAAACACTCTACTAGCTCTATTCAGTTGCTCAGATTCCACCCGCAAGGCGTTATGGGGTCATTAAAAGATGATGATGATGAACATCAACTTACTTACCATCAGCATAAGGGAATCCTTCTGATGACTTGTCGAAAGCTACTCCATGGGGCATCATGCTATGATTCTTGTCTCCTCTATTGAGAAAAGTAACCAAGATGGTATCACCAACTTCAGCTTTGATAACTGGACCTTGAAATTAGAGGCGAATGAATGAATTGTTTAAAACGAAATGGTTGAAAGCACCATCTTATCTCTGCACCGGAAAATATCCCTACTTCCTTCAGCCCCCCTCCCACCCACCCCCCATTCATCCTTGTGACTCTCACTACACTCTTTTCTAAGAAATCACTTTACAAGCTCCCTTTCTCCATGTAATCAAATTGTACTCTCACCATTGGGAGCTCTCTCCCTCTCTGCTGATTAGGCTACAGCTAAAATACTGATAGAGGGACGCGGTGGCTCAGTGGCTAAGATGCTGAGCTTGTTGATCAGAAAGGTCAGCAGCTCGGCAGTTCGAATACCTGGCGCCATGTAACGGAGTAAGCTCCCGTTACTTGTCTCAGCTTCTGCCAACCTAGCAGTTCGAAAGCATGTAAAAAATGCAAGTAGAAAAATAGGGACCACTTTGGTGGTAAGATAACAGCATTCTGTGCACCTTTGGCGTTTCGTCATGCCAGACACATGACCACGGAGACATTTTTGGACAGCATTGATTCTTCGTCTTTGAAACAAAGATGAGCAGCGCCCCCTAGAGCTGGAAACGACTAGCATGTATGTGCGAGGGGAACCTTTACCTTTTTAAAAAATACTGTTTCTTGTCCTTTCCACCACTCATGCCATGGCAAACAGAAAAAAAAATATAGGAAGGGGAGAAAATACATGGGATTATAGATGTATTTTTCTTTGGAACATCTTCTTCCCAAGCACTGACATGAAGAGCACCAATATCTGTGTCATCTAATTCCATGTCCCTCAAAAAAAAATCTGATGTTGCACAGGAAATCCTTGATTTAGGACCACAACTGAGGGTAAAATTTCTGTTGCTAAGCAAAACAATAGTTCATCCAGTTGCAGCCCATTTGATTATCTTTTTTACCACAGTTGTTAAGTGAGTCACTGCCATTATTAAGGGAATATGGCTTCCTCCATTAACTTTGCTCATGGGGAAGCCAGCTCGGAAGGTTATAAATGGTGGCCACAGGACTCCAGATGAATGGTTCAACTGTCATAAACTCATGCCATAGCTTCACCATCACAAGACTAGGGTTTCATCATGGCTTGTCTGGGTTCAGAACTGCTCTTAATATGTGCCATCATCAGAGAGGTGTGCCTGAAATCAGTGCCATGAAAAAGCCTCAGGAGTTTTCCCATCTCATACCAAGTATGCCAAGATGGGCCTCGGATGCAGGTCGCTTCTTTCTTCTGCTAAAGCTACCATCAGTGTAGGCCACATACTGGACTTTCCAGTAGCGTCCTCCAATTCGATCATCTCCTTGTCTGAAGTAAGGAGCTGAATCACTGCGAAAACACAAAATGTGAATGTCAATTACAAAGCTCCCTGTGTATTTATAATGCTGGGATATGTAGTAGGGCAACCTGAGTCACATATCTGTGCAGGTAACTCATTTCAAGTAGACCAGTAGTAGCACAGTGGTTAGAATGCAGTATTGCAGGCTGACTCTGCTCACTGCCAGGAGTTCAATCCTGATTGGTTCAAGGTTGATTCAGCCTTATATCCTTCCAAGGTCAGTAAAATGGGGACCCAGAGCTTGTTGGGGGCAATATGCTGACTCTGTAAACTGCTTAGAGAGGGCTGTAAAGCACTCTGAAACTGCATATAAGTCTAAGCACTATTGCTACTGCTAAAATTCACGTATTATAGTCCCACAAACATGCATAACCTGTATCTTTGTTCACTGACTCACAAACTATCCAAAGGTGCTTTATATTTTGGAGGAGATATTAAACCAAAATCATTTGATGCTAAACCTAATCAAAGAGTTCACATTATGGAAATATAGCTTGTTAGCTTCTTGTGTTCTGCCAACACAATTATGTGGGATCAACAAGTTAATTTAAAAGTTCCAGGCTCTTATAAGATGGTTTGCAACTGGTGTTAATAAGTGGCAGGAATACACATTAATATAAGAGTAAGAAAAGGGCTTGGGATTGAATAAATTAACACAATAAAAATAACACATGAGGCTCTGACCTGTCAGTGGCATTTAAAGGTTGTCCAGTGAATGTATCAATACCACCAGGTCCATAATCCCATAGAATCCTTTCAGCAGCAATAAAATATTTTCTTTTATGACCACTCCAGGACCGAGTAATGTTTTGACCACAAGACTTGATGTTATATAATCCTGACATACCAGCTACAGTGCAAAAAAGAATCACGAGAATCATTTAATCGTTTTTGGTTCCATCCCACAAAGGGTGTCTTTATCCAAGATGCTTATCCCAATCCATTCAAGGCACATGTTCACTGATACCAGTTACATTCCTGAATCTCTCCAAGCTTGTTTATAAATGAACTGATTCATACTGTATTTACTATATGACAGTTACAGTGTCCTGGGGTCACATAAATCCCCTTTTGCAACCTTCTGACAAGCAAAGTCAGTGGGGAAGTGAGATTCATTGAACAACTGTGTTATTTATTTAACATCTGCAGTGATTCACTTAACAACTGTGGCAAGGAAGATTGTAAAATAGAGTAAAACTCACTTTAACAAGTGTCTCACTTAGCAACACAAATTTCGGGCTCAATTGTGGTTGTAAGTCAAGGACTAAACTGTATGTCCTGTAGTATCAAAATTGGTTTTTCCCACATCTCCCCAGAAAGGTTTCCCACCAATTCTTCTCCCATTATCCTTTCCTAAGGAGCGATCTTAAGAAGTACATGAAGGATGTTGAAACTTTGATTATTGTTTAACAAAGATATTTGTAGCCAGACAACACACTGTTCAACTGAAGATTGTAATATATATATATACATATATATATATATATACATATACATATACATATACATATACATATACAAATACATATACATATACATATACATATACATATACATATACATATACATACATACATACATACATACATACATATATATATATATATATGCTGTTTAGCTTCCTTCGGGTATTATCCCACGTCATTGTAGTTCTGTTAAAGTTGTAGCAACGTTTCAGCAGAATCTCATCTGCCATCCTCAGGCTTCTGTATAGA
>BLBF01000006.1:12723981-12792451 GCA_015471245.1 Laticauda colubrina | reverse complement strand
TATATGTATATGTATATGTATATGTATATGTATATGTATATGTATATGTATATATGTTTTTTTTATATTTATATAGTATATGTTATGTTATGTTATGTTATGTTATGTTATGTTATGTTATGTTATGTTATGTTATGTTATGTTATGTTATATATCAATGGTCACCAACCAGTGGGACAGGGACCACTGGTGGTCTGTGAGAAGATTTTGGTGGTCCGCAAAGCAATGTCACCCCCAAAGCACCCCCCAAAGCAATTAATCCATGCTGCGTGGGAACACAAGGCTGTGCTGCCCAAATGGCCCACAGGACCACAAGGCTTGTGTCACTTGCATTGCGAACAACACGAGGTAGTGAGGGGAGGGGGGAAAGGGCATGGGGGGAACTTGCCCCACTCACCCCACGTGCCTTGCCTGGTCACCAGGCTGCTTCTTTCCACTTCTTTCTTCTTCTGCTTTTGGCTGCATGCAAGGAAAGCAGCCTAAGTCCTTCTTTCTCTCTCCCCAACTCCACCAGAAATGAGTCTTTGGGACCCTGCAAGGCCTCCTGCTCCAAGAGGCTGCACCGGCATGACAAGTCTCACGAAGACTCATTTCTGGCAGAGTTTGGGGGAGAGAAAGACTTCTGGTGCTTCTGCTGCTTTCTTTGCACGGAGCCAAAAGTCTCTCTCTCTCCCCGTCCCTCGAGAACGGAGCTGGAGACGGTTATCCTGCAATCCCAAATAAAGACTGATCGATCGGTAGGAAAACGGGGAGGGGAATTTTCCTGCAGACTTTTTGAGGGATTTTCCCAGGGTCTCTGGTCCGCAGGATTTAAAATTATGAGTTTGGTGGTCCCTGAGCTCCAAAAGTTTGGCGACCCCTGTTATATATAAAAGAACATGGCACACATTTCTGAATATCTAGCATGCTGCTGCTTGTTGATTTGTTTACCTGGCATGTGATGATTGACTTCACAGTTCACAAGCCATGTCCCAACATTCTGAGCAACCATTCCTGCTGTGATGAAAGTGGCCGGAAAAAGGCTAATGACATCTGTCCTACATCCTCTGTTAATCAGGACATGATCCAAGAAGTGCACAGAGTGAACATCCAACTCATTCCCCATTCCAATCAAGGACCAGGACACCAAGTCGCCAGCACACATTTCCAAGCCAGGGATGTTTCCATACATATATCCATTAATTGCTATAAATGTACAACACAAAGAAAAAGTCAGCAAAAGTTAGGAGAAATGGGAATGCAACAAAATATTTGCTTTCCAAACCAAGTACTGAAAATATGCTCTTAGAAATTGGTGTTAAAACAACAACAGCATTTTACAATATTAGGCTAAATATCTAAAGGAGATGCTAAAAGTCAGTATGAAATTGATTGACACTAATGTTCTCCTGAATCAGCTAATCAGAGGCTGAATGGCTATCTATCTATTACCACAGTAAGAGACTATCATGTTTACCGATCAGATCATGAAATTCGTAGAGGAGGTGGTGTTGCTATCTTCTATAAAATGTCCTCACATCTAAAAAACATCCAAGTTACCCAGGAGCTTGCTCTTCCTGAGACCATCATCTGTGAACTATCCTTAAATATCACATTTCGATTCTTACTATGTTACAGAGCCCCTGATTATGACATCAAACATGTAAACAAGCTAAATTCACTCTTAACACGGGCAACATCCTGCCCACACGCTTTTATCTTTCTGGGTGACTTCAATCTACCTCATATTGACTGGACCCTAAACTAATGTACAACTGAACCCAAACAAGCAACCTTCTACAATGCTGTTTCAAATCTGGGACTGGAACAACTAGTAACCAACCATGCTAGACTAAACAACTGCTTTGATCTCATCTTCTGCAATAGTTTGAATTTAATTTATGGAATACAAACTAAAGAACACTTTTCCAACAGTGACCACAATATGATTGACTTTTGTCTCAACATACGCGCATACAAAAATCTCACAATGACGTAATCCCCAATTATAACTTTAAAAAAGGCAACTATGATCTTATAGACAACTATCTCTCATCCCTTGATTGGCAATCTCTATTCACTGGATGCAATATTGTTGAAGACCATTACAGCATATTTTTACTTGAAGTCAAAAGAGTCATCAAACTATATGTACCAACAATAACTCCCAAAACCAAAAAAAAAAAAAAAAAACAGATTACCCATAACAATAAGGAAACTTTTCTTAAGGCAGAAAAACAAATCTGGTCAAGTTGCCAATTTCAAAAGCCAATACAAAAATTTATGCCACCAGATAAAGACTGAATGCACCAATTATCACATTAAACAAGAGGAAAACCTTCTACACACCAATTCCACCTGCGCTTTTTACAGTTTTGTAAACAACAAACTAAAAGACTCAAGGTCCATCCGACCCCTGACAGGACCTAATGGTAAATACTGCAACGACGACACCATTAAAGCCAACCTCTTCAACACATTCTTTGGCTCAGTATTTGTAAACAGCAATGGATCATGCCCAGTATTTCCTAGTCAAACCACAGAAAACTACAATGATCTAATACATATCGATTTTACAGACGACAATGTTGAAAAAGCACTATGCAATCTAAAACCATCTCTATCTATTGGACCCGACAGAATATGTGCTTACTTCTTTAAAAAGCTATCCGCTGCCATGGCAGAACCTCTAAGCATAATCTTTGAAAAATCTTTCAGGACCAGTTCCTTGCCTAACCTCTGGTCACAAGCCACGGTCATCCCCATCTCCAAAAAGGGAGATCCCAGCCCACTTGAAAATTACAGACCAATATCCTTATGCTGTGTAACCTGTAAAGTCATGGAATCAATTATTAACCAATCCATTATTCTCCACCCAGAGACAAACAACCTACTCTCCAATAAACAATTAGGTTTCAGAAAAAAATTATCCTGTAATCTGTAACTCTTACACCGCAAAAACATATGGGCTACACAACTCGATCAGGGCAAAACAATAGACACAATCTACATAGACTTCTGCAAAGCCTTTGATTCACTGGTACACAACAAACTAGTCCTAAAACTAAAATCTTATGGTATCTCTGGACAACTGCATAATTGGATAGAAGCATTCCTGTCAAACAGACAACAAATGGTCAAAATTGGGAGTGTCCTATCAAATTCTGTACCCGTCAATAGTGGTGTCCCCCAAGGCAGTGTTCTTGGACCAACTCTCTTCATACTCTACATAAATGACCTCTGTGATCACATTAAGAGCAACTATGTTCTCTTCGCAGATGATGTAAAGCTGTTCAATACCACAGACAATACTGCTACTCTTCAAAAACATCTTGACTATGTATCAGGATGGTCAAACAAATGGCAACTTCAAATCTCACCAAATAAATGCTCTGTCTTACATATTGGCAAAAAAATCAGAAAATAAAGTACAAGCTGAATAGTCAAGACCTTGTTGATGATCCAAGTTCTGTAAAGGACCTTGGAATACTCATCTCTTATGATCTAAATGCTAGAGCCAAAAAGGCATTAAGAGTTGTTAACCTAATCCTACATAGTTTTTTCTCTGGTAATATCACACTACTAACTAGAGCATACAAAACATTTGCCAGACCAATACTTGAATACAGCTCATCAGTCTGGAACCCACATTACGTATCTGATATGATTAGCACAGTTGAGAAAGTCCACAAATATTTCACAAGAAGAATTCTCCACTCCTCTACTCATTGTAGAATACCTTATGCCATCAGACTTAAAATTCTAGACCTAGAAAACCTTGAATTACGCCATCTGCATTAACAGAGAGATAGAATCAAGATCATGTGAAGTGTTAGTACCACAGTATAATGCTTTGTTAAGGTAACATTTGGAATATTGCTCTCAGTTTTGGACACCATGATATAAAAAAGATGTTGAGACTCTAGAAAGACTGCAGTAAAGAGCAACAAAGATGATTAAGGGACTGAAAGTTAAAACATATGAAGAACAGTTGCAGGAATTGGGTATGTCTAGTGAAAAATCTTATGAAAAGAAGGACTCAGGGTGATATGATAGTAGTAGTCTTTCAATATTTGAGGGGCTGCCACAAAGAAGAAGTCAGCCTTTTCTCAAAGCACCAGAAGGCAGGACAAGAAGCAATGGATGGAAGCTAATCAGAGAGAGAACCAGAGCTGGTATTCAGCAGGTTCTGACCAGTTCTAGAGAACCAGTAGTGGAAATTTTGAGTAATTTGGAGAACCAGCAAATACCATCTTTGACTGGCCCAGACCCCATCTGTTCTCTGCCTCCTGAGTCCCAGCTGATCAACTGGGAGAGTAACAGGGAATTCCAGACTAAAATGCTATTCCCACTGTTTATTTGTGGCTAATCAAAACAAAATTCTAAGGCCATAAACTGGTCCTGCCCATATTTACTGGTTATTGAATTAATGGAACCTAATCATACATCAAATTGAGGACCTGTATACTGCACGAGACAAAAAGAGGGCTGTGAAAATCTTTACAGCCCCTCACATCCTGGACATAAACTGTTTCAACTCCTTCCCTCAAAACGATGCTATAGAGCACTGCGTACCAGAACAACTAGACGCAAGGATAGTTTTTTCCTGAAAGCCATCACTCTGCTAAACAAATAATTCCCTCAACACTGTCCAACTATTTACTAAGTCTGCATTACTACTGTTATTACTATTAATCCTCCCACCCTTCCTTTCACCCATCTCCTCCCACTTATGACTGTCTGACTGTAACCTTGTTGCTGATATATCCTAACAATTTTTATTGACTGTTTCCTGGTATGATTTGATTGTTTATTGTACTCTATGACTTTTAAAAATGTCGTAACTTATGATTCTTGACTCTTGATGAATGTACCTTTTCTTTTATGTACACTGAGAGAGTATGCACCAAGACAAATTCCTTGTGTATCCAATCACACTTGTTCAATAAACAATTCTATTCTAGTCTAGTCTAGTCTAGTCTTTCAAGTTTCTTACTTTTAAAAAGTCATGGCTGCAAAAACACCATCTTAAAATGGCAACAGTTATGGCAACAACTTACATAGCATCATATTGCTGAGCTGAAAATCTTCATCCTGTTTATTGACTGTACTAGGATCTAAGCAAAAAGTGTTTATATTCTCATCCAGGTACCAGCTGATATTTTCATCTATGTTGCTGAACATCAGGGCAAAACCTTTGTACTTGTCTGCCAGTGAAGTCAAAGTATTGTCTAAAAAACCTTTAAAAAGAAATTGAGAAAACCATCTTAAGAAAATGTATTTGGAACATGCTCAAATCTACAAAAATTCTTACTCTGAAACCAACCCCAAGTTAGAAATAATGTCCTAAAGAATCAAGCAATACAGCACACCAGAGGTGGTGTTCAGTAGGTTCTGACCAATTCTGGAGAACCGGAAGCGGAAACTTTGAGTAGTTCGGAGAACCGGCAAATACCACCTCTGACTGGCCCCGCCCCATCTATTCTCCGCCTCCTGAGTCCCAGCTGATTGGCTGGGTCTTCTTTTGTTGCCTTGCACAGGAGAACAGAGCTGGAAAGCAGGTTAGTGGGGTGGGGAGGGAATTGAGATTTTACAGTATCCTTCCCCTGCCACGCCCACCAAGCCACGGCCACAGAACCGGTAGTAAAAAATTTTTAATCCCACCACTGCAGCACACACAGATACCAGGCATCTGGGACACGCCAAAATCATTTTTTAAAAGAACAAAATAGTGTCAAAACCTTGCAAGGTTACCAGATTTCGTGCAATGTTGAAATCTGGGAGCTTGCAAGATTTCAGGTAACCATACTATAATTCTAACAATGTGCACTTTGCAATGTGCAAATTCTCATGTACATTTAAGAGTGAGATTGTTGAATTTTTACCAGGGAATTTTCAAAAGGGCATTTATTTTAATGTCTTGTTCCCTATATCAATTCAGAGACACTTGGTTCTGAAGACACATAGCCTACGTACTTAGTCCTCGATTTACACTGAAAAAACAGATTTTTTCACAAGACGAATTCCAGGCTATTCTGACTGCTGAAAGATTAGCAAGATACTTTGGAGGGGGGGAGATTTTTAAGAGTCTGAATGTGTTGGCATAGTACATGTTTGTAACCAGTTTTTATAATTATGAATAAAAATTTTGTCAATGAGCAGATTTTTAAAGGGACATTCAAGTGTTTTGGTATGGCAATCACCATAGCAATAATCACTAAGATATCACTGTTTATGCTTATAATCTTTCAACTTCAGTTTTTAATTTTCATACTCTCTGATCTTCTCCAATTCTTTGTCTTCTATTATTGCTGGTATTGCCATGTTATCCATACTTTTTTTTCTTTTCAAACATATTTACATTTGCTATGCTATAAGCTAAGACTTATATACGTATTTTGTATGCATACCATTTGTATTAAGAAATCCCACTATAATTTAACCTGCTCATTTTCAACGACTTTTTCAATTCTCTGTTCTCACCAACTTTTTGTTCCTGGCACATGACCATTTAAAGATGTTCTATTCAATAATTTTGATGACTTTGTTATATTGTGGTTTATAATTAGTTTGTATAATCTTATTGCATGAACTGAGAATATGATCTACTGTTTCTTCTGCTTCTTTGCACAATCTGCACTTTGAATCATTGGATGATTTTTCAATTCTGGCCTTGATTACACTAGTTCAACTACTATCTTGATCTTGAACAAACAAAATCAAGCCTTCAGTTTCCTCTTTTAATGTTCCATTCCTAAGCCATTGCCAGGTTTTATCTTCATCCATTCCCCCTCTATCTTTTGTAGAAATTGACCAGGTAATGCTTTTCTTTGCCAGCATACTGTTGTGCTTTTAATTACATTGTTTTGTTAGATCGTGAGTAATGAGATGCAGATGGACTCCAGTTCTGTAAACTTTCCTTTATTTTCTCTCTTATTACTTTAACTCAAGGTGGTGAATCGTATCTAAAACATCTATGTTTTATTTTCCTGAACAACACTGTGATTTGGGTTGGGCTGACAGAGAGTGCCTGATTTCTGTGCCTAAGGAAGGGCTAGAACCAGGGGTGGGATTCTACCGGTTCGCACCTATTCACTAGAACTGGTTGTTAACATTCTAAGCAGTTCGGAGAACTGATTGTTAGAGGAAATTACTGGCCTAATCCTGTAAGGAAGACAGGAAGGAAACATTCTGGTGTTGCTTACAGAAACTGCCTCTCCATTAACCTTTATTACATTCTTGGCAGGACTAGACTTCCTATCTCAGGAACTTCTCTGGAGTTTTTTTCCCCTCCTTTGCTGGTCCTTTGCTTGTGTGGAGTGACCATTCAAAGTTACAATGGCACTGAAAAAAGTGACTTATGACCATTTTTCACACTTATAACTGTTGCAGCATCCCCACAGTCATGAGAGGCCAGGAGAGGAGATGCATGCCTTGACGTGAGTGATATTGAGTTGGCCACGCCCAGCCAATAACATGATCACCAAGCCATGTCCACCAACTAAGCCACACCCACAGAACCAGTTGTTAAAAAAATTTGAATCCCACCCCTGGCTAGAATTCACTAACTCCTGGTTTCTAGACCAACACCATCACAACTATACCAGTCTGGTTTCCTAAAATAACAGAACTAATGGAGTTTTCATATCATACAAAGCTGCAGTGAATTAACCAGTTTATGTCAATGTGTCATGGAAGCATATTTTTTTTTTAAATCTCATTGGCTTTTTAAGGTATTTGTCTTGGTTTTCACCAGTAAGCATGAAATATACACTTATATGCCAGTAGGATCCCACCAATGGTTGATTGAAGTCAAGGCATCTCCTCCTTAGAAATTCTCAGAGTATTTCTTTAATAATGCAAATAGTTAGCTTTAGTTTGACAATATTTATATCAGGCTTCCAAAACCAAGAAAGGCACACTGAGTACTTTCTAAGCAATTTTCTTTATTGTTCCTCATCCATAAATAGAAATCTTGCCAAACTAAAACAAATTACTTGCATGATTAAAGATAGAATCTGAGAAGTTCTAGGAAGGAGAACAATAAACATTCTTCGTCTTCTTCTCAAACAATTGACATTCTTCGTCTTCTTCTCAAACTTTACTGTCTCTTGCTCATCTGGAATGCAGCCCCTCTTCCTGGAGATCCAGTCTTTAATTCTACGACAACCCCCAAACTCTAAACCATGGAGTCAGCTGCCAAGGATATGGTGGCGGACAGTATCAAAAACTGCTGAGAGATCAGAATAACAGAATAACAAAGTTGGAAGGGACCTTGGAGGACTTCTAGTCCAACCCACTGCACAAGCAGAGACCATATACCAGAGGTGTCAAACTGAAGGCCCACAGGCTGCATCCAGCCCGTGGGGTGCTTAGATCTGGCTCATGGGGCTGCTCTGGAAACAATGAAAGACTGATCTGCAGTGCCTCTGCCAGAGAAAATGCAGCTCGGGAGAGCCATGCATGCCGTCCCCCAAGCTATGTTTTCAGCTGCCACAGCCTCCTGCAACCCCCTGCAGTAAAAATGGAGCTTGGGAGGGTCCTCCATTTTCACTGGTAGAGTGCTCGGGTCACCACAGGTACCCCTGACACAAGTGAAGTCAAGCTGGCCATGCCCACCCTGGCCACGTCCCCCAGGCCTCCTGAGGTCAAATACAATCCTGATCCGGCCCTCAATAAAATTGAGTTTGACACCCCTGCCCATTACCATTTCAGACAAGTGGTTGTCCAACCCAGGGGTGGACTTCAAAAATTTTAGCAAAGGGTTCTCTGCCTGGTTGCTGGGTGGCTGTGGCCATGGTGGGCATGACCTAGTCAGCTTCCTGCACCATAGGGGGGTTGTTTTTGCCCTCCCCAGGCTCCGGAGGCTTTCTTTGAGAAGGTGAAAATGGCCTCCTCGGGCTCTGGAAGCGGGAAACAGGCCCATTTCCATCCTTTCTCCTACAAGAAGGCAATTTTCAGACGGTTCACGGACGATTCCTACTCTCACAAGGTTGCCAAACCATCATGGCTGGGTCTTCTCGGGCCAGAGCTGAAGGCTGAAGAAAAGGACACCTTTATTATTCATTTTAAAAACTTTGCTTCCTGGCCATATTCCGTCCATCTGCACAGAGTCTTCTTTAAGAAGGACCCTGAAGGCAAAGCAAATAACTTCTTTTTCCGCCTTCCTGTTTCAGACGTTCTTCTCCAATAATGCTGTTCAATAATGGACTCTGGTGGTTGCAACAGTGCGCTGGAATTAGGCCTGAAATGGGCTGGGTTCAGGGCTGTCCTTCACACCTCAGTTAGTCTGCTGAGATATATAAATATATCCCTTGATGTCAGGGGTGAGCTTCAAAATTTTTTTCAAAAGGTTCTTTGCCCAGCTGCTGGGCGGGTGTGGCCATGGTGGGCGTGGTCTAGTCAGCCTCCTGCACCACGAGGGGGTTGTTTTTGCCCTCTCCAGGCTCCGGAGGCTTTCTTTGAGCCTCCAGGAGGGCAAAAATGGCCTCCCCAGGCTCGGGAGGCTCTCTGGAAGCCGGAAATGGGCCCATTTCTGGCCTTCCCAACTTCCAGGAGGCCCTTTTTTTCGCCCCTCCCCGAGCCTCCAAACGCGCCCTGCACTTCCCTGCATCCCAAACTGGCCACATGGGGACTCCTGGGAGGGGTGGGGTGGGGTGGGGCAAGGCCAGCTAGGAGTGGGATTTAGGGATTCTCCAAAATACACAGAATCTTAGCTTGGGGCTCTCTCGAACCCCTGCGAACCCCCAGAAGCCCATCCCTGGTCCAATCTCTTCTTTAAAATTAACCACAATTTCTGAAAGCAAGCCTTTGCATTGATGAATTGTTCTAACAGGATGGATGTATTGCCAGGATGGTTTGAACAATGCCAGGTATTTTGATACTACAACAATCTGTTGTCCAGTTGCCATGATTTAAGAAGCTTTTTAAATACATTGGCCTGAATGATTGAGTTTTCAATGGCACATTTTGATACTAAACCGTTTAGGACCTCAACAACCAATTCTGCATTACCAAATACTAAACTGTAAATTCCATACCTTTCTTACAAACCAGCAAAGGTCCAATTAACCCACTGCTGATATCTTTTGGGGTGTTAATGTGTGAATGGTAAATCCAGGTCAGGCATGGTGAATCAGCTGGAGTCGGTGCAAAATCATCCATAATTGGCCATGTGTATGTATAGTTGGTTCCAGGGAGAACAAAGTCATCTTCTTTGCTTTTTCCACTTGTTCCATCAGGATAAAGAGCCCCTGGAGCAGAGAAGGAAAGAAAACTGTCTGAATCCCTAATATTTTCTTTTAACTTTGTCATAATATTTTTTTTCTGTCTCCAAAATTCAAAGTTGCTCCTGGTTTCTTTTGCCATTTAGAAAAAAGAGAGGTGTGAAAGGAAGAAATTTCCCCCCTGAAACCCAGTGTGGGAAGCCTCCCCCCAGAAGAATTATATATTTTGGGAAATATTAAAAAAGAAAGAAAGGAGAAATAGATAAACACGTTTTTAGAGGCAGAAAGCATCCCCCAGTCTTTCTTAAAAGCCCAAAGCAGATGCCAGCACTTAAGGAGAGCTTATTGAAAGAGGAAGCAAACCATCTAGATAGCCCCATTCATAAGCAAAGCAAATACTGCAGGCAGAAGATATTTTGAAACTCCTTGTAGCAAAGTTTGACAGCTAACAAAAGCAGAATGGGAGGATTAGTACATCAGGCCCTCACCAAAAATCCAACACAGGACAAAGGCCAATTAGCCACAATAGGAATACCCTTTCAGAACATAAGCTCCTTCATTGGACAACCTGCCCCCAGCAGTATTTCAGAACCTGTATAAAAATCCTGGCACTCATCTAGCTAGTTGTTCAGCTGTCCCAGAAACTGCATGCTGTCTTTGTGTGTGATTCTGTTCATCATTAAACTTTCTTGCCAATCAGCCTCCATTTTATTTTATTCCTGGCTTGTCCCTGAACCAGGTGGATTTTTCTTTCAACAACAGGTAGACCTTGCTTATTGACCGGTAATTGGGATCAGAATATGGTTGCTTAGCATATACAATACAATACTGTATACAATACAGTATACAATACTGTGTCACATGGCTGCGTTCCAACAGTCCAACAGTTCCAACTGCTGTTGTTAGGTGAATCCTTGCAGTCTGTTGTCCTGCAGCCATATAATTGTCATTTATGACCTCCTGCTTGCTTTTTCTCTTGACTTTGCTTAGCAGTACAGATGATCACAGGACATTGCAACATCATTCATTTGGAGCTGTTTGCTGAATGATGGCTTTTTTTTTTTTTTTTTTTGTAATGAACTCTTTGTTCATTACAAAACCTACCTTGTTTCTCATATAATAAGGCCGAGTCTTTTTTTTTTTTTAAAGCCCCGAAAAAATGGTTAGGCTGTCTTTTCGGGGGTGACTTAATTCCTTCCCCTTGTATCTTCAGGCGGGCAGGCGGCGATGGCTTGGATGTTGACCTTGGTGTTGGTGGGGCACTTCGTATCGGGGTCAATGCAGGAAGCACCATATCCGGGTGTTCAACAAAAGTACTTCCTAAAGGCAACCCCCCACACACACCATTTCCCCCCCAATTTTGCATGTTTTAATATAGGCCTTAATTTGGGGGGAAGGGCTTAATTTCATTTCATGCCTATAAAACATGCTGGGACTTCCTATTGGGGGAGGCCGTATTGTTGGAGAAACAGGGTAGATAGTCATTGTGAGAATCAGAGCTTTGGACTGATCCAAAATATGGCCCAACACGTCAAGCAGGTGTAGGAAATTAGCACTCACCCCTCTCCTAGAAAAATGAAATATCCTAGGAAATATTAAAAAGGCAGAATATTTCCCCTAAAAAGAGAAGAAACTCAGAAGCAGAAAATTACCTCAGAGAGGCAGAAGCTCACCCCTCACCCCCTTTGTTAATGGATGGACCATTAAATCCTGGGCCAGAGTATTCTACATAACAAAGGCCTCTACCGCCTCACCACCTGGGAAGATTGCATTAGCCAGCACTCAGGTGAAGCCATGGGATCCAGACAAAGTTAGCTAAGCTCCGACCCTTGGGAATTGACAGCCAATGGGATACATTTCTTACCTAGGAACAGGAAACACTAAAGTGGGACCCAACAGAGGGTATATAACTAAGAGTCTCTCAGCATATCAGCCCTTCTTTTTTTCCAGCCAACATCTTGAAGCATGTGATCATCCTTTTCACTTTGGAACTCCAAGCCATGTGGTCCTGTCCACCATTAAACCATCTTTCCAAACAGTCTCCATGTTTCCAGTGCCTTTTTCCCCACAAGGAAGTGAACCTGGAAGAATATTTCTTCCAACACAGGGGTGGGCTGCTGGGGGTTCGCAGGGGTTCGGGAGAGCCCTTAGCTAAGATTCTGTGCCTTTCGGAGAATCCCCAAATCCCACTCCCGGCTGGCCCTGCCCCAACACTCCCAGGAGTGCCCGTGCAGCCTGTTTTGGATGCAGGTAAGTGCATGGAGTGCACAGGGGCAAAAAAGGGCCTCCTAGAAGTTTGGGAAGGCCGGAAATTGGCCCAAAGAGCCTCCGGAGCCCAGGGAGGCCATTTTTGCCCTCCTGGAGGCTCAAGGAAAGCCTCCAGAGCCCAGGGAAGGCAAAAAGCCCCCCACACTGTGGTAAAGGAGGCTGACTAAGCAACGCCCACCATGGCCACACCAACCCAGCAGCCGGGCAAAGAACCTTTTGAAACAAAATTTTGAAGCTCACCCCTGACTTCAAGGGATATTTTTATATATCTCAGCAGACTAACTGAGGTGTGAAGGACAGCCCTAAACCCAGCCCATTTCAGGCCTAATTCCAGCACATTGTTGCAACCACTAGAGTCCAACGAACAGTATTATTGGAGAATAACATCTGAAACAGGAAGGCGGGAAATAAGTTATTTGCTTTACCTTCAGAGTCCTTCTTGTAAAAGACTCCATGCGGATGAACGGAATATGGCCGAGAAGCAAAGTTTTTAAAATGAACAATAAAGGTGTCCTTTTCTTCAGCCTTCAGCTCTGGCCCGAGAAGACCCAGCCATGATGGTTTGGCAACCTCGTGAGAGTAGGAATCGTCCGTGAACTGTCTGAAAATTGCCTTCTTGTAAACTCGTCCAATCCTGTTTGGTCCCCTTGTCATCGTAACATTTGCGTCCCTACAATGAAAGATGGGAAAACCCATTTGCAGCCGAGGTTTCTATCATTATAGAACAGGGGTCCCCAAACTTGGCAACTTTAAGACTTGGGGACTTTAACTCTCAGAATTCTGGGAGTCAAAGTCCACAAGTCTTAAAGTTGCCAAGTTTGCAGACTCCTGCTTTAGAAGATTAAAATTCAAATATAGATAGTCCTTGACTTACAACAGTTTCATTTAGTGACTGTTATAAATAACAACGGTGCTGGAAAAAGTGACATGGCTTTTTTTCACACAAATGTAGCAGCATCCCCATGGTCACATCAGGGGTGGGATTCTACCCGTTCTATCCGTTTCTATAGAAACCCTTGTTAACTTTCTAAGTAGTTCAGAGAATGGGTAGTTAGAAGCAATCTCCCTTTATTTTTTTCCACTCTTATTACATTCTTGGCAGAAAGCCCAGATTTCCTGTCTCCATAGCTTCTGAGGCTTTCTTAAAGGGGAAGGCTTGTTTTAAGATTTTTACACTGCTGTTGGGAGGAAATACTTCCCTGGACAATCATCACTTTGAAGAAATAATTGAATAATGAAGCAAATCTTTTAGTGACAGGGAACCAAGATGAATGACATTTAGCAAGGCTTCTTGGCTAGCTAGAAGGATTGACATTCAAATGTGAGTTTACATACTCTTTCTGAGTTTTGGTCTAAAACTGGTTTTTGGTGAAGGTTAATTCTGTGCTTGGTGAAGTTTAATCCTGTGGGATAATTTTCCCTATTCAGCTTCAACAAGCAACAGCAACTGTTGTGATTTAATTATTTGTATTGTGTTTGATTTTTTTCTTGCCTCATGGTTTCTTTTTCTATTTGGGGAGGGGGTCTTCCTTCACTGCTTTAATACTATCTGGCACTGTCCTTTTGGGGTATACTTCCAAGAGGCAGGATGCAAGCTTGGCACTGATGTTTTTAATGCCTTTTGGGGGGCATGTGACCTCTCCTTAAATCTGGGTGATTTCCTTAGGATATCTTGTGAGGTGAGTGAGACCAACTGGTATTTTTAAGTGTTCAAATGGATCTAAGGATTGCTTTTCCTGGGTCTGCTTTTTCTGGAGAGCTTAAATGACCTCTCTGCTAAAGGGTTTCACGTTATGAACAAGAGTTGGCTGCTTGATAATTATCACTGCATTTTAAATATTTTCATTCCTCAAGGTGCTCTGGCACCCTGACTGATTTGTAACTCTGGCTTACAGGTATTTTTAATCTAATGATTGGTATTTAGGGCAGCTTTTTGCAAGCAAAGAAGCTTTTTGTGTTTTTGTACAGGTAATCCTTGACTTACAACAGTTCATTGAGTGACCATTCATAGTTACAATGGCACTGAAAAAAGTGACTTATGACCATTTTTTACACTTATGACCATTGCAGCATCCCCACTGTCATGAGGGGCCAGGCGAGGAGAAGTATTCCTTGACATGAGTGATGTCGAGTTGGCCACGCCCAACCAGTCACAGGACCACCAAGCCACCCCCATCAACTAAGCCACATCCACAGAAACAGTTGTTAAGAAAACTGAATCCCACCCCGGGTGACATGATCAAAATTCAGACACTGAGCAACTGACTCATATATATGATGGTTGCAGAGTCATGTGATCAAACCTCAGTGTCAGAGTATTCACAACTTCTGGAGGCAAGTTGTTCCATTGATTACTTGTTCTAACTGTCAAGAAATTTCTCCTTAGTTCTAAGTTGCTTCTCTCCTTGGTTAGTTTCCATTCACTACTTCTTGTCCTGCCCTCAGGTGCTTTGGAGAATAGCTTGACTCCTTCTTCTTTGTGGCAACCCCTCAAATATTGGAATACTGCTATCATGTGACCCCTAATTCTTTTTTTCATTAAACTAGACATACCCAATTCCAGCAACTGTTCTTTATGTTTTAGCCTCCAGTTCCCTAATCATATTTGTTTCTCTTCTCTGTACTCTTTACACACAAACACCCCCCCCCAAAAAAAACAATCTCAAGATTAATATTAAGGCTGCTGTCAAAATTGCCTGGATGTACATTTGAAATGATAGAAAGCCAACAATTTTGAGGCCAGCATCTGCCTCTGAGTGGCAAACACAATTTAAACAAAGGGACGAAATAATTTCAAACTAAATCTTTGCCGTGCAACCAAAGAAATCCGGATTTGACTTACTTATCTTCTGTGAGCTTTTGTCCCGTGATCTGATTCTTCCCGCTGGGTGCATAATCCCAATATTCTTCCACAGCTCCAATATAGTAGATTCTGGTAGCAGCTTGGACTAACATTAAAAACTGTAGGATTATACTGATTAAAATGCAAGCGAGGAGTTTTACAGAAGCCATGTGTGTGTGATTTAAGCGTGAGCCAAGTCCAAGCTGGAGGCAGCAAAAGCACCCTCACCTTATAAAATTTCCAGATGGTCAGGCAGGATGAAGTGTGATGCTCCTCCCATCATCGATTTAGGGTTGATGAAAACTTAAGCAACAGAGGGAAGCTTGGTATGGTGTGGACTAGTTTTGATGATGGGCTTCTTGCCAAGCAAAGCTATAAACATAAACATCCTTGTATTATCGTTATGAACCTCTTTCAGATTTCCCTCTTTTTTTCAGGTTTCTCTTTGTTTTTTCCAACAAAATACGGTCCCTGTGCTTATAAGTTTGATTATGAATTGCCTTTTCTGCTTCATAAGAAACAAAAACTTAATATTTTTAAGCAACTGTAAATAATCATTTTTGTGTGAACATTTTCTGGCATCCATTTTAAACATTTTTAAAAATGCTAAATAAGGCACCGATTAAAAGGAGTAGAATTTGTCTAATACAATATTAAGAAGCAGCAATGGATGGAAACTATCAAGGAGGGAAGCAACCTAGAATTAAAGAGAAATTTCCTGACAGAATAATTAATCAGTGGAATGACTTGCCTCTAGAAGTGGTGGGTACTTCAACACTGGAAGTGTAGAAGACGAGATTGGACAATTGTTTGTCTGAAACGGTTTAAGCAGAATTGGGATTCTACAAATTCACACCTATTTACTAGAACCAGTTGTTAACATTCTAAGCAGTTCGGAGAACCGGTTGTTACATGAAATTACTGGACTAATCCTGTAAGGAAGGCAGGAAGGAAACATTCTGGTGTTGCTTACAGAAACTGCCTCTCCGTTAACTCTTATTACATTCTTGGCAGGACTGGATTTCCTGTCTCTGGGTCTCTGGAGTTTTTTTCCCCTCGTTTTCTGGTACTTTGCTTGTGTGGAGTGGCCGTTCAAAGTTACAATGGCACTGAAAAAAAGTGACTTAGGACCATTTTTCACACTTACAACTGTTGCAGCATCCCCACAGTCATGAGAGACCAGGCGAGGAGATGGATGCCTCGATGTGAGTGATACTGAATTGGCCATGCCCAGCCAATAACATGACCATCAAGCCACGCCCACCAAATAAGCCATGCCCACAGATCCAGTTATTAAAAAAGTTTGAATCCCACCCCTGGGTTTAAGATTTCCTGCCTAAGCAGGGGGTTGGACTCCAAGACCTGCAAGGTACCTTCCAACTCTTATTCTGTTAGGACTTCCAGGCTTCCTGTACAAAATGGACTTTATGGTCCTGACTAAAATGAAGAATTGTCTTGCTTGTACTTTAAGGTGATTTGCCGTTCTTCAGTCCCTGGTGAGAAATCTAATAGCCTTAGACTTAGAATAACTTTATTGTCACCTTGAATGTACACAAATTGGCACATATTAAAATGAAATTTCATTGCCTACAGCTCTCAAAGGGTCACCACCTCCAATATACACCACATAAACAAGACAAAATAAATAAATACAAAATTATGCATATATCCACATATATGACACAGAGAAACAGAGAAACATGGCTAATGTAACATGGCAAATGTGACTAATGCAACAGTATTGGTATAATAAGATCAGTATAAATAGTTCTTGACTTACACCATTCACTTCTTGGGTGAGAAACAAAATGTTTTCAAGGGGAAAAAAGCCAAGAAAGTCCAGTTGCCTTTTGAAATGCACCTTTGGGATAGTTTGTTGGATGTTTCCAATATATGTTTAATGTATAGTCGCATTAGCCTTCTCATAGGATAATATGATTTTATTATACTTCACAACTGAAGAAGTTTCTTGGATGAGAAACGAAATGTCTTCAAAGAAATACAAACTCCAGTTGCCTTTTGAAAAAGCATCTTTGGGACAGCACAATTATTTTCATTCTCTCTCTCATCCAGCAATAACATGCAAGCTCAAAAATACCATCAAAAGAAGTTCAAAAATATACCTTGTTAGCCACCAAGATTGAGGCAGAACAAAAATTTGTTAAGTAGAGAAAGCATTCTTTTACGCTTGGAAGAATAAGGAAGAAAATCCGAAGGTTCTTTTGGAAGATCAGAAAATGCAAAGATATATTTTGCCCCATATGCATTTCAAAATTAACTCCATATACAATGAGATGCCCAGTTAATGGTCTTCAAATGCAATGGACCAAATTAAGACTGCAATCCTAAAATAATGGACAAGTCAATTGTTTCAATGTCAATCTGGACATCTAGGTATAATTTATATCATAACGCTCAAGTTTAATCAGCATTTTTAGTTCACTTGCTTCAAGTTTTCATACATTGCCACAAATTATTATTTTTTAAATGTCAATGTCATCATGAGACCAATGGCACATGTTGACATAGTTATGTCAGATTGATAGGCACTAATTTAATGGAACTCCTTAAATAGTACATGAAATCATGTTTTGGTCTGAATTTAATCGCTATTTTGACAGGCACAAATATGCTGATATGCCCATGGTGAAAGTGCATTTTGATTTTCATCCTTGCATGAAATTAGATACGATTTTACACACAGATTTCAAGTGAATCACAAGACACAGTTTTATAATTCTTTCCATTCTTCTTTATTCATTCTATTAGTTTCGCTTTTTCCACGCCACCATGAGTCAGCATCCCTACTCCTCATTGAGGATATTTTTTGGATGCTTTTGTCATATTTTAGGTATATAGTGGCTTAAAAGATGCCAGAGAAGGTCTGTGCTCTGGGGGTTTGAGTCCTACTACCACATGACGGGGTGAGCTCCCCTTACTTGGCACAGCTCTTGCCAATCTAGCAGTTAGAATTAGAGTTGGAAGGGACTTTGGAGTCTTCTAGACCAACCCCTTGCTCAGACAGGAAAACCTATACCATTTCAAACAAATGGTTGTCCAATCTCTTCTTAAAAACTTCCAATACTGGAGAATTCACAACTTCTGGAGTCAAGTCATTCCACTGATTAATTGTTCTCACTGTCAGGAAATTTCTCCTTAGGTTGCTTCTCTCTTGATTAGTTTGAAAGCATGTAAATGAGAATAGACAAATAGGTACCACCCCAGTGGGAAGTTAACAATGTTCTCTGTTTCGCCATACGTTCTGTGCTGTGGTATGATCTCATGTTGGCCATATATGTGTAAAGACATCTTCGTATAGTGCTGGCTCAAAAAATGGAGATGATCATCAGCCCCTAAAGTGTAAAACACAGGGACATCTTTACCTATAACTAATATTTTAAGATTGTCCAGAATTTTGCAACTTTAGTTCCTCCTGTTCTTGGAAAACAAAGCGATAATCCTTTCTTTCCTTAAGTGATGTCATTTTGCTATATAGGTAGTCTTTGACTTAGGATCAAAATTGAGCCCAAAATTTTTGTGGCAAAGTGAGACATATGTTAAGTGAGTTTTACCCAGTGGTGGAATTCCATTTTTTTTACTACCGGTTCTGTGGGCATGGCTTGGTAGATGTGGCAAGGGAAGGATACTATAAAATCTCCATTCCCTCCCCACTCCTGGGGGACGGTTACTCCAAAATCCCATTCCCTCCCCACCCCACTAACCTGCTTTCCAGCTCCGTTCTCCTGTGCAGGGCAACAAAAGAAGACTCAGCCAATCAGCTGGAACTCAATGGGAGGCAGAGAAAAAAATGCAGACTAAAACACTGCAAAAAAATGAGATTAAATACAAAACTGGTGAATTAAAAATAAAATCAGTCATGGATAGCTAAGCATCTCAAGAGATTTTCTTCCTTAGGAACATTTGTTAAATCTATGCTAGAAAGATCATTGTGCTTATTTTTTTTAAGCCACCTGACTCCATAATAATGCAATAAATGTAAAATAAAGTAATACTGCACTTGTAATACAAAGGGGGAAAAGCTAGAAAAAATTCTGATAAATTAACCATCACACAAATGATGCAGATAAATGAGGACACAGATGAACCTCCAAATGGCCTCAACCACTCTCTAAAAGGAATGCAAATGACGAGCTGTCTTCAAGGAGTATAAATCCTTCCGTTCCCCACCATCCAGTTAGAGCTGAGGAAGCTTCTTGGAGAAGCAAAATGTCTTCCAAGAAAAAATAAAAAAGTCCAGTTGCCTCTTGAAATTAAAGCACCTTTGGGGCAACCATGAGCTGGATGACTGAGAACCTCCAAATATATTTTTATAGACCTGCATTCCTAATTTGCTATTGTTTTTTCTGCTAATGAGGTGATCTAGGAAGCATAGCATTGTTGTTTTATTCTGCCCTTATGAATTTTATTCCTTTGAAGATGTTGTTTCATGCGTCTTCTGTGATTGTTCCTTTTTATTATGATGCGGGTATCGTCTACACAACCCACAGAACTGGTAGTAAAAAAATCTGAATCCTATCACTGCTCTGGATGGCCTCCTGCAGCACTCTGCTGGTGAAAACAAGGTGTGTGGGGGTACACATGTTCCCCCCACACCATATTTTGACCACCAGGGTGCTGCTGGAAGCATCTGTCCTGTCTCCCACCCGCAGGACCGGCCCATGGAGGAGAACTACAATGCTGATCTGGCCCTCGAAGATACCCAGTTTGACATCCCTGCCCTATACCATTTCAGACAAATGACTGTCCAGTCTCTTTTTAAAAGCCTCCAGTGGTGGAGCACCCACAATTTCTGAAGGCAAGACATTCCACTAATTTATTATTCTCACTGCAGGAAATTTCTCTTTGGTTCTAGGTTTATTTGGAATGTATTTAAAAGGACAACGTTTTATGCTGTTCCCCTGCAGAGTTCCTAACTCCTGTAAAAAGATATTGACTAGATGGGCAAATTTTCACTGAGCACAAATGAAGCTTTAAGCTACAATATTCATCACAATATTTATGTAGTTGTGGCATCCTTTTGCAACCTTCTGAGAAGCCAAGTCAAGAGGGAACCATTTTACTAACAACTGCAGTGATTCACTTCCAACTGTGGCAAGAAACATGATAAAAAGAGGCAAAGCTCACTTAACCATTGTCTCGTGTAGCAACAGAAATTTTAGGCTCAATTGTGGTTGTAAATCGAGGATTAACTGTACTATAATAATGATACATTTTACTTTTCTCCTGATCTTTGCCTGGATTCCTCTAACTACTGCTTCAATTAAATATCATGCACCAATATCCTTGATTGTAGTAATAAGTTCGCTTGCAATGTATTTTAGCCAAGGATGAACGTCACAACCTTAACCTATAATTTATATAGGAGACATTTGTGGTCAATTTATGGAATATTTGTGGTTGACCCCTCCAGCTCTTGCTGACTCTTGTTTAAAAATCTTACTTCTAGCAAGGCAGAAACACAACTATTAATTCTGGCTAAAGTTAATTCATAGCCTACAAAAACCTCTAATTAATTACTAATAAACTAATAAGAAACCAAACTGGAAAAGTATCATCATTATAAGTATGATTCAAAGGTCTAGAGACTAAAACATATGAAGAACGGCTGCAGGATTTGAGTTTGGCTAGTCTAAAGAAAAGAAGGATTAGGACGGACATGATAGCAGTATTCCAGTATTTGAGGGGCTGCCACAAAGAAGAGGGGGTCAAATTATTCTCCAAAGCACCAGAGGGCAGGAGAAGAAACAATGGTTGGAAATTAATCAAAGAGAGAAGCAACCTGGCATTAAGGGGAGTCTTCCTAACAGTGAGGACAGTTAACCAGTGGAACAGCTTGCCACCTGAAATCATGGGCACTGGATGTTTTTAAGAAGAGTCTAGATCAGGGCTGTCAAACTCCTGGGCCAGATGCGTCACGCGCAAGCTACGCCCACGCCTACACCCGGTTTAGCGAAGGGGGAAAAAGTCTGAATATGTCACATGACGCTGCAGTGACGACATGAGTTTGACACCTGGTCTAGATAGTCACTTATTTGAAATGGTCTAGAACAGTGGTCGCCAACCAGTGGGCTGGAGACCACTGGTGGTCTGTGAGAAAATGTTGGTGGTCTGCAGAGAAATGTCTCCCCCAAAGCAATTAATCCAGGCTGTGCGGGAACACAAGGCTGAACTCCCACATGGCCCACCCACCCGCTGGCCCCCACCCTTTGGCTGAGCACAAACCTTCCCTTGACTAGAGCCACACAAGCTGGAACAGGAAGGCAAGACCAACTGCGGGGGAGGGAAATCTGCCCTGGGGTGGCTTGCTGATGTTGGCGGGAAAGTCAGTCCCATATTCCAGAGCTGCAGTAGTCACAAGGACTGGCCCTTTGGGCATCCCGGAACAGCTCCTCCAGTCCATGGCAGGCCAGTGCACCGGGTGGAGTAGCAGCTGCTCCGGGATGACCAAAGGGCCAGTCATGTGATTACTGCAGCTCTGGAATATGGGACCGACTTTCCCACCAACATCAGCAAGCTATCGTCAGTCAAAATTCATATTAGTGGTCCGTGGGATTTAAAATTATGAGTTTGGTGATCCCTGAGGTCCAAAAGGTTGGCGACTCCTGGTCTAGAAGACCTCAAAGGTCCCTCCAAACTCATTTATTCTACTTACTCTATTTACACAAATTTCCATCTGACCTACAGATCCCCTCTGAGGAGAACACCATTAAAGAAACCCTTTCTCTATCTCACTATTATTAAAACATTTTTTTAAAAATTGACAATAAAATTTGCATGCTGTCCAGAATCTTTTCTGTGAAATGGTGGGTGGAAGATGAAAGGATAATAATCGAAACCAAACTTAGCTTATTTGAACATGTATGTAAATTGTAAAGTCATAATTCACAGAGAAGCAATTTTGGGTAGCTTGTCATGTCACTTTTTTTAAAAGCAATGCTACCTTTTTAGAAGTGCACACACGAGACCTTTTTTTTTTTTTAATACTGTGCAAAGATTCTGCAAGGCTGACATAATTTATAATTGCCTTTATCTGAAATGAAGCTCCCCTATCATTAAATCACTACAAGGCACTTCATGCTACTGTGCTGTAATCATAAAATTCTTGTAAGTGGTTTAAGAATCATTAACAGCCATTAACAAAGCCAGGAGACTGATTCTGATACCCAGTGCTCTAGACTTGAGCCCCAAAACAAGTCTAGCCTGGTGCCTTAACCAGGGGTGGGATTCAAAAATCCCAGCAACCAGTTCGCTGCCCAGTTGCTGGGTGGGCATGGCCATGATGGGCATGGCCTACTGGAACTTCCAGGAGGCCATTTTTCACCTTCCAAGAGTCCAGAGGCTTCCCTTGGGCCTCTGGGAGGGTGAAAAAGGCCTTCCCTGGGCTCTGGAGGCCCCCCAGAAGCCAGGAACAGGCTTGTTTCAGTGACTTCCAGTACTTCTGGTAGGGTCATTTTTCCCCCTTCCAGAGCCTCCATGCAGACCCTGCACTTAGCTGCATTGAAAATGGGTCACGTGGAGACTCCTGGGAAGGGCGGGGGTGGGCAGGCAGCCAGTGGTTCAAATAGCAGTTTGGTGAACCAGATGCAAATTTAACATCCGGTTTGCCCGAACCTGTCCAAACCAGTAGAATCCCACCCCTGCCCTTAACTAGTAACCCAAACTGGTTCTATTCAAGGGAAGCTTGAAGCTTTTGAATTTGCAAATGGTCCCTCATGCAAATTCTTGTCAGGAAGAACCTTGATTGGCATCTGTGATCAGCCCAATTTAAGCAAATGCTACCCTTAACTCCATGGTGAAACATGATTACTTTTTGAATCGGTAAACTACCAGGACACTTTAAAAGCCATCAATACACAAACACCTAATAAGTAGCAATATTATAAAACTAAAAGAGGAATATTGAATCTCCTATGATATAGTGAAAAGTGATTTATTCTGTTCGGTAATAAGTCTTCTAAACTTTTAGGCTTAGTAACAGTTCATTTTTGTCTTGGAACAATTATAATGCTAAACAACCAAGTCAAAAAGGCAAGAACTGGGTATAACCATGTTGATAATGATGATCCTATTCATTCAATCATATCTTGTCTATGCACCAGTTGTATAACAACAAGTATGACAATGATTGCATTGCTTGCAAATTTGGCTGTTTAAATGGACAAGCTGCTTAATTTGAATACATATCTCCAAAAGGGAACCATGAAAATTTGACAGTCAGGCTCAACGATTCAACCAGATCAGAAAATGAATAAAGCTATGCTACTTAACCATGTGAGTTATTGGATAACAGCTGATTAAAGGGTGGAAAACTCTTTAAATAATTTAAAGACACAACATCCAGTAGGTAGGGTTAGAAGTCTTATGAATATCTACCCTTAAAACACATTGTCCAGAATATGTAAAAAAAAAAATCCTACAGCCATTATTTGTACAGTCAAATGTCCAAAATGGAAAGTTGATTCAGTTTGGGCAGATGACAGATTGAGTCTGTCATCTGCATCTCTTTAACTGTCTCGTTTGATTCTGTAACCCAACAAGACAGACACAGACTTCAGAGAGTAATTAGGACTGCATAAAAAAACAATTACTACCAACCTGCCTTCAGTCGAGGACCTGTATACTGCATGAGACAAAAAGAGGGCTGTGAAAGCATTTACAGACCCCTCACATCCTGGACATAAACTGTTTCAACTCCTTCCCTCAAAACGATGCTATAGAGCACTGCACATCAGAACAACTAGACACAAGGAGAGTTTTTTCCCCAAAAGCCATCACTCTACTAAACAAATAATTCCCTCAAAACTGTCCAACTAATTACTAAGTCTGCATTACTATTACCATTAATCTTCCCATCCTTCCTTTCACCTATCTCCTCTCACTTATGACTGCATGACTGTAGCTTTGTCACTTGTATCCTTACAATTTTATTGACTGTTTCCTGGTGTAATTTGATTGCTTATTTGTACCCTATGACTATTATTAAGTATTGTACTTTATGATTCTTGATTCTTGACAAATGTATCTTTTCTTTTATGTATACAGAGAGTATTTGCACCAAGACAAATTCCTTGTGTGTCCAATTCACACTTGGCCAATAAAGAATTCTATTCTATTTATTGTGGATGACGGTGTCAAAAGTGAATTGAACCTTGAAATAGACGGAGCTTTGATTACACTGCCCCGGCTGCCATCTTGATTTTTTTTTTTTTTTAACCATACCCTGCAAATATTTCTGATTGCCAGGGTAGATATTGGCAAGTATTTCCAGTTCAGATCAGTACAGAAGTTGAACCAGATCTGCTAAACTTCTTCAAATATCCAGTCCCCATTAATGCTGGTATCTTGCAAAATTCCATTTCAACTCTAAATGATGTTGTCAGCTGCCGTTTTATGCTTGCTTGTGCTTAGCTACTATTCAGTGACAGACTGCCATGAACTCTGCGGAGTGGGTAATCGGGAGGGCTTGGGAGAAAATGAAGGTAAGTGCTGTTATCTCCTACAGATGCTGCTTCAAGGTCACAGGGCATACCAGCTACATACCAAACTCTGCCTGGACTGTCCTTTAGGAAAACACCTTGCCTGAATCTCATTGGTTTCCTGGGGTTAGGTAATGGGAAGTAGCTAAGGTGGGGAAAAGTTGAACTTAGGGATTTTTCGCGCGATTCTCAGATCTGGCTTTGCATTACTGCGATACGCTTGACTCTAATAAAACGGTACCTTTCTCAACAGATGGAGGTAAGGATCATTTCTATTTAACAGTTTAAGCTGTGGCAGGTCTGACAGATGTGGAGTTGCCGGCATATTAAAAATGGGAAATAAAACAAATAAGGCACATCCTTCATGATCAAAGTCTTCAGCGTGCAGCACAGCATACTAGAACGAGCAAAAACATCCTCATCTTCATGCTGTTTTGCTTCACATAGGAACTTATTGTTTTCTCTGGGCATCTTTTCAGCATTTATAGAGATGACACAATGAATAATCCATTTGCACACACACCTGATTTCCTTTTCAAGTCAGAC
The DNA here is from genome assembly GCA_015471245.1 of Laticauda colubrina. Taxonomy (NCBI): domain Eukaryota; kingdom Metazoa; phylum Chordata; class Lepidosauria; order Squamata; family Elapidae; genus Laticauda; species Laticauda colubrina. Next base: position 12,767,093 of record BLBF01000006.1, on the reverse strand, counting down.
ATAAGAATTCAGGTTCACAGATAGTTGCTCTGATTCTGAAGGTCTACTTTGTGTTGTGAGAGACTTTTAACTTAAAGATCTGTCAAGGAAAATCATTTTAAAAGTACAAATTTATTTTTATTTATTTATTGCCGGTTCTGTGGGTGTGGCTTGGAGGGCATGGCTTGACTTGGTAGGCTTGGCTTGGCTTGGCGGGCATGGCAGGGGAGGGAAGAATACTGTAAAATCTCCATTCCCATCCCACTCCAGAGGAAGAATATGGTAAAATCCCTCCCCGCCCCACTCCCCATTCCCTCCCCGCCCCACTAACCTGCTTTCCAGCTCCGTTCTCCTATGCAGGGCAACAAAAGAAGACCCTGCCAATCAGCTGGGACTTGGGATGCAGAGAATAGATAAGGGTGGGGCCAGTCAGAGGTGATATTCCGAACTACTCAAAATTTCCGGTACCGGTTCTCCAAAACTGGTTAGAACCTGCTGAATACCACCTCTGTTATGCACGCCCCTTACAGACCTCTTGTGAATGGGGTGAGGTCAATAGAGGTTAGTTTGAGGGAAAAGAAGTGGGGGTTTTAGCATGTGTCAACAGAATCAGGTAGTGAGTTCCAGACATTGACCCCTCTGTTGCTAAAATCGTACTTCCTGCAATCAAGTTTAGAATGGTTTACATGTAGTTTATATCTGTTATGTGCTCCCGCTTGGATGGGGTGGGGGGGGAGGGTAGGACTAGATGACCTACAAGGTCTCTTCCAACTCTGTTAATCTAATCTAAAGAAGAATGGCTAGCAGCATGTCATGCCTTCGTTCATTTGGACAAAAAGGGAGAAGAGCTTTTGTTCTGTATCCCATGAGAAGCAGGATTGCTCACCAAGACTTGCTTTGGAGCATATTTGCTGCCCATGCTAGGAAAGTTGCACAAGAAAAACATGCAGGATTCATCATCACTATTTTTATTTTTGACTTTCTTTAACTAAGCAAAAGCTAATAGAAGGAAATAAAACAATAGAAAAAAGTAGAGATATATACAAATAAAAAATAGGCACATGCACAAACACACCTACCCACCCACACCCATATATACATATACATATACTTATACATATACATATACATATATATACGTATATATACTGTATATATACTGTATATATACTGTATATATACTGTATATATACTGTACAAGGGTTCTTCAAATATACAACACAGGATTCCTTTTGCTTGTCAAAACGGTAAAAGGCCGTCATTTCTCCACTCAAGATAAGGGGAGAAACAGTGCACAAGTCTGTTGATGCTCTGGTCACTGAGGAGCACCAAAAGTGAGTCAGAGATGAATAGCGGATTAATAAAGCAAGTGTACACCAAGACAAGGCCAAGGAATAGAGAGCAGCCAAACAGAAACATCATCAGAATTTTGGCTGCCATGCATAACCAATGAAGAATCTTCCTTTCCTTTGACCTGTCCCCCACCAGCCTGGCCTCCACTTGTTCATGCATCAGGATGCCCATCGGCCTCTGGTTCTCCTGGTCCAGCCGCATCAACATGGCCTGCTGGACGCAGAGGTCCTGTTGGTACTGCAGCTCTTTGATGTGCTTCCTCCTGTTTTCTCTGACTGCCTGCAGATTTGTGACTTTCTCCTTCAGTTGGCTTGAATGGATTCTCTCCACGTGGTAGCTGTGCTCCATCTTAGCCAGTTTATCCTCCAGGTTGTGCAGGTACTTCTGAACCTCCGACGGAAGGTTCCGCATCTCTTCGAGGTTTTTCTCTTCGGCGGGCTTGTCGTCTTTGAAGAAGGCCACTTGGCTGGTGACTTCGTGCATCTCCTCATTGAGCTCCTCGTTGGTTTTCACCAAAGACTTGTTCTGCAGCGCCAATTCTTGGATCATCGTGCTGGCATGCTCCAACCTTTCTCTGATGTCCTCCACCGTTTTCTGCAGGTGTTCTATGGTGGACTTAAGGCAATCCACTGTGTCCCGGAGAGACTTCTGCTGCTCTTTGATGCAGTTTTTGTCTTTGAGAAACATATGGTTCTCAGCGTCCAAGCAGGCTAAAGTCCCCTTCAGTTCCTCTATCTGGAGACGGAGAGTTTTGTTAGTTGCTGAGAGATCTTCCAGGGGTTCTGTCTGCTTTTGAGTTTTTTTCAAGATGCTGGGCTGTTTGAGAAATGGAGAGACAGTCACACCTTCTCCTCAGTTCAGGGGTGATTTTGCTAACTTATTTTGGGCCATTCTCTCTCTCTCTCTTTCTCTCTCTCTCTCTCCTCTCTCTCTCCTCTCTCTTTCTCTCTGTCAGCCCAACCCACCTCACAGGGTTGTTGTGATGAGGAAAACTGGAGGAGGAAGGAACATTCAATCTTTCACTTCCTCAAATTATTTATAAAAATAAAGATGGGATTAAAAATCTAACAAATAAAAAATAAAAAGAAATAGTTCAGGTGAGTTCTTTGGGAAAGAACTTGGACAGGATACTGGAGCTTCTAGCTTTGATTCTAATTAATGTACAACAGTCACTTTTCATTTTTTTTATTTGTTTCCAAGTTAAAATACAAAATAAAGAAGAAGAAACAAACTAACAATCATCAGAGTCTAATAATAAAAAATAAAAAAAAACTTTATGTACAAATAAAAGGATAACAAATAGAGAATATATCATCCATACTGATATTAAACATAGAAAATCCAGCCTGGCTGAATGCTGATAAATATATCAAAATTATCCTATGTGTTCTCCTCTCCTTACAAAACATGTATACTAATAGTTATAAATTCCCCCATCTACATTTGATACAAATACTATGTCACATAAAAATATCTGATGTGGAATTTTATTTATCTAGCAATCCAATGAATGCAACCTCTGTTTGCTATATATTAAAAAAAAAAAAAGCAGTCAACAGATAACCCCAAAGGTAAAACTAATCCTCTAAACTCCATTTCGCCCCACTTGTAATGACTCTCTAATCCCTTGCATCAGGGTAGAGTCGGGGGAACTGAATGGAGCTGAGCATTTACTTTCCGGATGCCCTTTCTGACACCTATGTGGAGGTCATAGCAGATATTTTCTCTTTGTGCGCATCTGTTGTCACCTAGGATCGAACTCACAGCCTCCTGATTGTGAAGCGAGAGGCACCTCTAGGCCACCGCACGGCTCTTCCAAGCCTTCTGTTAATCATCTGTTATTATTATTCAACACACAGAAAGTCCACAAATAGCTTCCAGCCTCTTATAAGCTTATCTAATCCATTGTCTCTAATCAACGCAATTAAATTTGTTGAAACTCTAGAAAAAGTACAGAGAAGAGCAACTAGGATGATTAGGGGACTGGAGACTAAAACATATGAAGAACGGTTGCAGGAACTGGGCATGAAGAGAAGGACCAGGAGAGACAGGATAGCAGTCTTCCAATATTTGAGGGGCTGCCAGAGAGGAGGGGGTCAACCTGTTTTACAAAGCATTTGTAGGCTAGACAAGGAACAATGGATGGAAACTGAAGAAGGAGAGATTCAGCGTAGAAATTAGGAGAACTATTCTGACAGGGAAAACAATCAACCAATGGAATAGCTTGCCTCCAGAAGTTGTGGGAGTTTCATCACTTGAGACTTTCAAGAAAAGACTGGACTGCCATTTGTCAGAAATGGTGTAAGGTCTCCTGCTTGGGTGGGGGTTGGACCAGCTGACCTATAAGGTCCCTTCCAATTCTGTAATCTTAATCTGTAAAATTTGCCATCTCGGCCAGTTCAATCAGTTTTAAAGTCCACTCTTCAAAAATTGGCGTCCCCTTTTCCTTCCAGGGCTAATGTACAATAGTCACTTTTGACAATAATTGCCATCAAAAGGAGGTGTCAGCATCTTAGAAGCAAGGCTTGATATGTAATGGATTGTTTTAACAAACGTTTTAACAAACAATAATGGAAGTATATCTGGTCAAGGAAGTATCTTTTTAGGTTAACCTCTCCAAATCATTGAGACAGATCAATTTCTATCTTTGTAGTCACCATGGCTAGCAAATTGGGATATTCTGAATCCAATGTTTTGGCTCCTAAGTCTTACAGATATTCCTTAATGGACATTATTGTTAGCCTGCTGACCCCTAAGCCCTTATGGAGGTGTGTACCTTTGCCATTGTAGACAGTGAGATTCAGTCCCAGGTGCGGAGGTTACTATTGAAGCAGGTATGACCACTTCTTTAGCGTAATGCTGAACCCCACTTTTCTAATCTTGCCCCCTATATACATAAATAGTAAATAAAACTATTTTGCAGTCACTTTTCTTCAGATCCAGGTATTCTGAACCTGATCTAGCCAGTGCTGCTCTCCAGAATAACCAACAATGCTGGACATGTTGACACATGCTATGGTCATCCAGCCAATGAGATTTGGAGGAGCAAGTGATGTCACAAACAATGGCTTGGACCTGAAGTTTGGGAGAAATCAATCTTCTGGTTGCCTTCACATGAATTTTAGCAGCAGACCAGTAAGAACTTTTTGCAAGTGAGCCATGAATTAGCTTCAAGCATCTAAATCACTTATCTAAACTTTGGCTTAATAGAGCTATTCTTAAAATCAGCAGACAGCTAACACCTATTTTAATAGTTACCCAAAGATGCTAAAGACAGGGGTGGGATTCTACAGGTTCACACATATTCACTAGAACCGGTTGTTAACATTCTAAGCAGTTCGGAGAACCAGTTGTTAGAAGAAATTACTGGCCTATTCCTGTAAGGAAGGCAGGAAGGAAACATTCTGGTGTTGCTCACAGAAACTGCCTCTCCATTAACCCTTATTACATTCTTGGCAGGACTACACTTTCTGTCTCAGGAACGTCTCTGGAGTTTTTTCCCTTCCTTTGCTGGTACTTTGCTTGTGTGAAGTGACCATTCAAAGTTATAATGGCACTGAAAAAAGTGACCTATAACCATTTTTCACACTTACGACTGTTTCAGCATCCCCACAGTCATGAGAGGCCAGGCGAGGAGATGCGTGCCTCGATGTGAGTGATATTGAGTTGGCCACGGTCAGCCAATAATATAAACACCAAGCCATGTCCATCCAATCACATGACCACCAAGCCATGCCCATCACCTAAGCCACACCCACAGAACCATTGTTAAAAAAATTGAATTCCACTCCTGGCTAAAGAACTGAATGTCTATGGCTGTGATGGTGAGCTTATGGCATACGTACTGGAAGTGGCATGCAGAGCCATCTCTCTGGGAACACCAGCCCTTGCCCCTTGCTCTTCCAGTTCTGGCATGTGCATACGCACCAGCCAGCTGGTCTTTCAATGTGTGGGAGCACCAGAAACTGGAAGAGCAGCTCCCTGGTGCGCATGTATATACATGCCCACTGGCCAGCTGGTCTTTGCACGTGTATCCGTGCCAGAAACCGGAAGACCAAGTGACTGGTATGCATGCACACGCTGGAAACTTAGGAGCTCAGCTTCCTTGGGCATGCATGCGTGCTAGGGAGCTGCTGTTCCAGTTTCTGGTGCTCACGCACACACACATGCTCCTGTTTTGGCATTGCACTCAGTGCCAAAAAGGTTCACCAACACTGGTCTATGGAGAGTCTCAGTCATCCAAATCATGGTTATCCCAAAGGTGCCCCAAAACTTAGCAGCTGGTGGGAACACGTCAAGGTGGTCAGTTAGAGTTGCTCTAATTATTAGATTAATTAAGAATTGCTTAGTTGTTCTTCTCTGCACTTTTTCCAAAGTCAGTGAGACTTTGGAAAAAGTGCAAAGAAGAGCAATTAAGATGATTAAAGGCCCGGAGACCAAACCATATGAAGAACGGTTACAGGAACTGCAAGCATGGCTAGTCTAGTGAAGAGCAGGACCACGGGAGACATGAGAGCAGTGTTCCAGTATTTGAGGGGCTGCCACAGAGAGGAAGGGGCCATGCTGTTTCCTAAAGTGCCTGTAGGCCAGACAAGGAATAATGGATGGAAACTGAACAAGGAGAGATTCAACCTGCAAATAAGGAGAAATTTTCTGACAGTGAGAACAATCAATCCATGGAACAGCTTTGCCTTGGGAGGTTATGGGAGCCTCGTCACTTGACTTTCAAGAAGAGATTGGGCTCCATTTGTCAGAAATAGTGTAGGGTCTCCTGTTTGGGCGGGGGGTTGGACTCGATGACCTACAAGGTCCCTTCCAACTCTTGATTATCTTTTATTTGTTATCTGGTACTGGGCTCGACTAGTCTAGAAAAAAATAAGGATTAGGAGGGACATGATAGCAGTATTCCAGTATTTGAGGGGCTGCCACAAAGCAGAGGGGGTCAACTTATTTTCCAAAACACCAGAAGTCAGGACAAGAAACAACGGGAAGGAAACTAATAAAGGAGATAAGCAACCTCGAATTAAGGAGAAACTTCCTAAAAGTGAGAATAATCAACCAGTGGAAGAGTTTGCCTCCAGAAGTTGTGGATGTTTCATGACTGGAGGCTTTGGAGAAGAGATTGGACAGCCCACACGTCTGAAATGGTGTCAGGTCTTCTCTTTGAGCAGGAGGTTGGACTAGTAGCAATCCGGGGTTCCCTTCCAGCTCTAATCCGAATTGAATTGGACTGGATTGGATTCAACTGAACTGAGCGCTAAAGGCCGACCCGCCTGCATTCGCACGACGGGAGGAGGAAGTGTCGTCTGCGGGGCATTCCTGCAGGAGAGGCCGACGATGCAATTGATTCAGGGAACACACTTCAGCGAAAGGTGAAGAGTTCACCTTGAAGGTCGTGTGGACGTGCCTGCGTGTCTCGTTTTAATCCAACGCCCTGGGCTGGCTTCGAGAGATCCATTCTGCACGGAGACGAAACGGGGTCGCAGGCGGGAAGGCAGTCTCGGCTGAGGCCGGGCCGGATCGCAAAGCCCACCGTCCACAGCCAACGCGCGGCCGGCACGGGTGCGGGAGGAGCAAAGGGGCGGGGGGAGGGGGAGAAGGCGGATCGGAGAGGGCGGAGCTTCAGTGCCGCCTCGGAATTTCCCCCCCACCCGGAAGAGATGACGTCACTCGTTTCACCGAAGGTTCACATGGCCGCGGCTGCGATGGAGGAAGAAGAAGAGGAGGAGGAGGAGGAGGAGGAGGAGGAAGCATGGTTGATGGACTCCCTGAGGCTGTGAGTCGCCTTCCCTGGCCCGGGGGTGGGGGGTGGGGGTGGGGGAGAATGCAGCTTCCATCCTCCCCTCCCCACCACCAGTCCCAGCATGATGGGAGTTCCACCTCGAAGCAGCTGGAGCGGCTTTTGCAACCCCTTTGCAGCTTTGCCTAGGAGGGAGGGGCTCTTTTTTGGGGGGAGGGGGGTTGAAGCCCCTCCCAGCTTGCCCCTCCCGCTTCTCCTCCTCCTCCTCCCCCCCCCTCCCGACTATTATTTTATTTTATCCCTCATTTTAGCCAAGCGGGGTTTTGTTTTCCAAACTCAAGCAGTCCTGGATCCCTTTGCCCTCCTTGCCCTGGGCAGTGTCCCCTTGAGGCTGATGGGATAGCATGGATGGGGTGCGGCAAGGGAGGGAATGTCTCTTTCTGGTTTTGCCTGTTGCATTAATCCTTGCTAAATACCTATGGAGATTTTTTAGTTGTCCAAGCCATTGGTTATCCCAAAGGTGCTTTTTAAAGAGGCAACTGGACTTTCTAGTTTTTTTCTTTGAAGACTTTTCGCTTCTCATCCAAGGAGCTTCCTCAGGTCTGACTGGATGGTGAGGAATGAAAGGGTTTTATTAATCCATTGCTCTATCATTGGATTGTTGGCCCAATGAATGGGATGCTTTCGAGGCGCCTCCCATTCCCCCAAAGTCCCATTGCCATTTGGAGGGCCACAAGCAAAGGTTAGTTGCAAACCAGCTTTTTCAATAAACGGTTAATCTTGGTCAGCCTGAATCTTGATCTGCTTTCTGGATTGCAAATCTGGCTCATTGGCTCTTTCTTTATGTGCCATCAAGTTGATGTATGTAGGCTTTTAAGCTAACACAGGGTAGATTTTTCTCATGACAAACCAGATTAGGTTATGGTTTATCGGTATTGTGTGAACTCCGAAAGTGACTTAATTTGGGGATCAGTTTTAAGTATTATGTGAGCTCAGCTAGAGGTAATTCTAGACAGTTGTTAAGCGAGTTGATTTCAGCAAATGGCTGCAATTGTTAACCAAATCCTGTGATCATTAAGCAAATCTGGCTTCCATCATCAATCCTGCTTATCGGAAGCCAGCTGAGAAGGTTGCAAATGATTATCATATGACCCCTAGTCAGTGCAATGCCAATTGCTAATCCTATGTTGCATTAACAGAGAGGTACAGTCAAGATCAAGTGAGGTACTAATACCACTCTATAAAGCTTTAGTAAGACCACACCTAGAATACTGCTCCCAGTTTGCCACACTATAAAAAAGATGTTGAGACTCTAGAAAAGGTGCAGAGAAGAGCAACTAGGATGATTAGGGGACTGAAGACTAAAACATAAAGACAACTCAAAAGATCATTGGTTGCCCTCTGCCCTCCCTGGAAGACTTAGCCAAGTCCCAGTGCCAAAGCAGAATCAAGACCATTATAGAAGACACCTCACAGCCTGGCAATTATCTTTTTGACCTGCTGCCGTATGGACAGCGTTTTAGGTCAATAACATCCCACACCACTAGACTAACAAATAGTTTTTTTTCCGCAAGGCCATCCGAATTGCAAATAAACACGAAGTCACTACCTCATTAAGATGTGAAAAGATGTGAAATCTCAATACCCCATTCAGATGTATGATAACATATTACAGTACAATCCATCTCTTGTGTATTATACTCGGCTAAGCGTTACAGTCAGTGTTGGAGGTATATTTTGTGTATATTCGTAGATATTGTACTCTCTAATTGCAAATGGAGATGCAGGTACTCTATTTTTCTTATCTTCATTTTTAAGTGCTTTGGTTTTATTGTATTGCGAACAGTTGCTGGGGTGCCTCCACAGTTTCGTTGTACTTGTACAGTGACAATAAAGTTCTAATCTAATTCTCTAATATGAAGAATGGTTGCATGGCTAGTCTAGTGAAGAGAAGGACCAGGAAAGACATGATAGCAGTCTTTCAATATTTGAGCGGCTATTTTCCAAAGCACCTGAAGGCCAGACAAGGAATAATGGATGAAAACTGATCAAGGAGAGATTCAACCTGGAAATAAGAAATTTTCTGACAGTGAGAGCAATCAACCAATGGAACAGCTTTGCTTTCAGAAGTTGTGAGGGCTTCATCATTGGAGGCTTTCAAGAAGAGATTGGACTACCTGGTATCAGAAATGATGTAGGGTCTCCTGCTTGGGCAGGGGGTTGGACTAGATGACCTATAAGGTCCCTTCCAACTCTGTTAAATGGGGATGCAGTTATGGCTTTAAGTTTGAAGATTGGTCATAAGTCCCTTTTTTAGTGTCTTTGTCATTTTAAATGATTGTAAGCCAATGCTACCTGCAATTATCTCCCAGCCATGGATCTTGGATGCTCCATCCATTGATGACCTTGCTTATTATTGCGCTCTTCAGACAACCCCAAGGTTTTCAGAGTCAGTCAATGCTCCCCCTAATATGGCCTTAAGTTGGAGCATTGCTGTCTCCATTGGGACTGAAAGTGGGGAAGACCATCGACCTCTTCCTTCCCCCATTGAATATGCCCTCCCTCTCCCCATTCATCTTGCTTAGATACAACGACCTGCATCTCTTTGAACTCCCTGGGCCCACCAGAGTCATCGAATGGATAGGAGACCAACGTGAGTGACTGTTCATTGCTTTTCAAGATTTGACTTGGATGAGTTGGGGGCAGCTGCAGTGGGGAGGATCTCCTGAGGAGAGTTCCCCCCTCCAGCTCCACATTTCCATGCCAAGGAGACGGATCATCATTTCCTCCAAGATAGAGGTGTAAAACTCGATTTCATCAGGGTTGTGTTCGACCTCGGGGCGGGGGAATGGGGGGCATGGCCAGGGCGGGCATGGAAAGCTAGACATCATTAGTGTCAATGGCTATGGCAGCCTGAGTACTCTGCCAGAGAAAGCAGGCACCTGAGGTCTGTTTTCAGCTGTAAGAGCCACCTGCAGCCCTCTGCCAGCGAAAACAGGCTCCCAAGCTCCATTTTTAGCTGTGATGGGCTCCTGCAGCCCTCTGCCAGTGAAAACGGGCTCCCAAGCTCTGTTTTTAGCTGCAATGGCCTCCTGCAGCCCTCTGCCAGTGAAAACGGGCTCCCAAGGTCCGTTTTTGGCTGCGACGGCCTCTTGCAGCCCTCTGCCAGTGAAAACGGGCTCCCAAACTCCTTTTTAAGCTGTGATGGCCTCCTGGAGCCCTCTACCAGCAAAAACGGGCTCCCAAGCTCCATTTTTGGCTGCGACGGCCTCCTGCAGCCCTCTGCCAGCAAAAATGGAACTCAGGAAGGCTGGAGCACAGCTCTCCTGAGCTCCATTTTCACTGGCAGAGGCACTACAGGGTGATCCTTCGCTGTTTGCAGGGCTGCCCCATGGGCCAGATCTAAGCACCTTGTGTGCTGGATGCAGCTCGCGGGCCTTGAGTTTGACTCCCCTACTCCAAGACAACCATCAGCTTCTCTGGTGGAGCAGATCAGGAAGGCTACTTGGTGGGAAGGCTAAGTTGAAAATAATTGCTCCAATGCAGTAGGTAGGGCTTAAAGAAAAAACATGTGGGTTCCCAACAAGTACAGGTAGTCCCCAACATATGATCAAAATTGGATTCAGAATGTCCGTTGCTAAGCAAGGCATTAAGTGAGTCACGCCTGATTTTAGGAACTTTTTTTCCCCCATGGTTCTTAAAGGAATCACTGCAGTTGTTTCATGAATTTGGCCTCACTTATTTGCACAGCTGGCTGGCTGGGAATGTGTGGACTTTTTCAGTGCCATGGTGAGTTCAAATGATTGCTCAGTGAACGGTTGTAAGTTGAGGATTAGCTGTAGTGTGTCTGTTTGGCTGTTTGCAACACTGAGATTGTTCGTGATTTTCTCTCTAGGCATTTGTGTTGCTGGATACGAGAATGGGAGCAGGAACGAAATTCTGCAGCTGCTTCTGCCTCCAAGGCTGCTTGCAAGACAGAATAAGGTAAAGTAGAGATCACACTGGCAGAGTTGTCTGCAACCAGGTGGCTCTCTGGGGCAAAAGTGTCCTGTAGAACTCACCTCCACTAGATGTAGGCGCTGCTGTTAACTAAGCTGTTTGCTAAGATGGCTTTATAGGGAGATTGGATGAATTCACTCAGGAGAGAGAACCCAGTAACTGGATTTGCATGACAAGGCAGTCCTCGACTTACGACCAAAATTTCTGTTGCTGTCAAGTGAGTTTTGCCCCATTTTATGAGCTTTCTTGCCACAGTTGTTAAGTGAATCACTGCAGTTGATATGTTAGTAACACGGCTGTTAAATGAATCTGGCTTGAACCAGTATGAACCAGTTGCCAAGCATCTGAATTTTGATCACACAACCATGGGGATGCTACAAAGGTTTGCAAGTATGAAACAGGGTTGTGAGTAACTTTTTTCAGTGCCATTGTAAGTTTGAACGGTTACTAAAGGAACTGTTGTAAGTCGAAGACTACCTGTATATAAGAAATATAAAAAGACATGGAGAAATGGAGGTAGTGACAGATTTTATTTTCCTGAGCTTCAAGATCACTGCAGATGGGGACCACAGCCAAGAAATTAAAAGATGCTTGCTCCTGGGAGGAAAGCTATGGCAAATCTAGACAGCATACTAAGAAGCAGAGACATCACCCTGCCAACAAAAGTGCATATAGTCAAGGCTATGGTTTTCCCAGTTGCAATGTATGGCTGTGAAAGTTGGACCATAAGGAAGGCTGAGCGCCAAAGAATGGAGGCCTTTGAACTATGGTGCTGGAGTAGAAGACTCCTGCAAGTCCCTTGGACTGCAAGGTGATCAAACTGGTCAGTCCTAGAGGACTGCTTTTTAGAAGGCCAGATCCTGAAGATGAAACTCTAAATACTTTGGCCATCTAATGAGAAGGAAAGACTCCCTGGAGAAGAGCCTAATGCTGGGAACAATTGAGGTCAAAAGAAGAAGGGGACGACAGAGAATGAGGTGGCTGGATGGAGTCACTGAAGCAGTCGGTGTGAGCTTAAATAGACTCTGAGGGATAGTAGAGAACAGGAAGGCCTGGAGGAACATTGTCCATGGGGTCGCGATGGGTCGGACACGACTTCACGACTAACAACAAAGAAAAAGGACCACCTCAAGCTTAGCTAGCATCCCAGAGCCTCTTGCCTACCCTGACCCTCTCCAAATCTGAGGATGACAACTCTCATCATGCTGAATGGTTATTGGACCTATGTGTAGCCCAGGGTAGATATAAATAGTCCCCACAGTCACGTGATTGAAATTTGGGCACTTCACAATGTGTATTTATGGCAGTAGCAGCATCCGTGTGGTTGCCATTTGCAACTTTCCCAACTGGTCTCTGATAAGCAATGTCTGTGGGGGAAGCCAGATCCACTTTACACCCAGGTGATTCACTTAATAACTAAGTGATTCACTTGATCGGGGCAAGAAAGGTAAAATCGGACGTGATTCGCTTGTCAACCTGCTTGCGTGAACATAAAGAGTATAAACCCATCCATTCCCCGCCATTCAGTTAGAAGCGAAGAAGCGTCTTGGATGAGAAGTGAAACGTTTTCAAAGGAAAAAAGGCATGGAAGTTCAGTTGCCTTTTGGAAAAGCACCTTTGGGACAACCTGGCTTAGCAACCGAAATTCTGCTCTCAGTTGTAGTCGTAAGTCAAGGTGTCAACTTGTAAAGCATTCCTGGTCTGCTATTGAGTTGCCATGGGCAAGAAGGGGGAGAGCTGGTGCAGCAACCTATACCTTTCTCAAGGCTGTATCCCAAAGGCATGATCTCTAAAGTCCAGGAAGGTGGCTCTGTTGGAGAATGTGATTTCTGACATACCCTGGGGGGAGGCAGGAAACAGAGTCAATAGTTGAGTTATAAATTACATGGGGTGGAGCTGCCTCAAGGACAACCACTACTTAACCGTCCCAGTGACCTCAGGCTGACTCTGCTTCCCTTTTCCACAGTCAGCCCAATGCTACCAGGGAGCTGGGCACTAGCCTCTAGCACCAACAGTGAACAGGCAGTGCAGATGTTAACTTTTCCCTTTATTTTTTTTTCAGTTGTGGCCAATGTTATCTTGCTGTTCTGGCTGTTTTATTTTCTTTCAATATGACAAATGGATCCTTGGACTTTTTTTGGCAGGGCTTATGTCCGGAGAGAGATTTCAAGGTTGAAAGGGGTGGAATCTGTGATCGCCCCATCTACAGGCTCAAACATGTCCCGGGAACCAGGTAGGAGGTTAAGAGCTTTGTTCGTGACTTAGGTTGAGTTAGGGAGTCCTACAAGAAGAAGCAAAAACTGTATTTGAAAGAAACATTACTGGACCACTGATAGCCAACTTGAGTGCTAATCTGGGCCAGAGATACGGCGTTCTTGTCTTTATAAATTTTTTGGGACAATCCTTTTTATTAGTTTATAACATAAAATGCAAAAGTAAATAATAGGGAAAAGGGAAGGGAAAAGTGTAGAGAAGGGAAAAAGAAAGAAAAGGTAATTGACTTCTAAATCTCTTTGGTGCAGTAGAATAAAAAGTGATATCAAACCTCAACTTTTTACTTTTACATAATAGTATAAACTAGCCCTGTGATGACAAACCTATGGCGTACATGCCACAGGTGGCACGCAGAGCCATTTGTGCTGGCACGCGAGCTGCAGGCAAATTTGCCTCACTGCGCATGCACGTACGTCACATCTGATTTTCAGCCGGTTTGGGGCCTTTTTCGGACTCCCAGAGGCTTGAGGAAGGCTTCTGTAGGCTTCTGCAGGCTTTTCAGGCCGAAGACTAGGCCTGTTTCATCACTTCCTGTTTTTCCGGAAATACCGGAAGTGACAAAACAGGCCTAGCTTTCGGCCTGCAGAAGCCTTCCTCAAATTTCTGGGAGGCCGAAAAAGGCCTCAAACTGACTGAAAATAGCTTTGTGGCACAGTGCAGGTTAGTGGGTGGCGGGGGTGGGTGGGGATTGCACATGCATGCGTAGGGGCATTGGGTGCGCATTGCCTTCTGGGTGCTAGCACGCAAGCATGAGCGTGCAAGTACTTGCACAATTTTTGGCACAGGAGCCCAAAAAGGTTAGCCACCACTGAACTAGCCATTCCTTCAGCAACACATCTGTCTAATCAGTGAAACCCAAAATCAAAGTTTCATTTTTTTTCCACCTCAAACCCAAAGTCCAGAAACGATTTCCAGGTTTCCAAAACTACTTCTATTTTTTTTTTCTTTGATCAAAGCAATCAATTTAGCCATCTATGCTATCTCCACCAGCTTTTGCAACCATTCCTCCATTGAAACTCCCTTCCATTTTTGTGCGTGAAGTAATTGTGCTGCAGGGATCTCTTGTGAATATACTGATAAGTTTCACACATTGCACACAGGCTTGATGTGGATGATGGGACTGATTTTTAGGGCCTGAAGCATTCAGGATGCTAATGTCAATCAAACACAGGACCCCAAAAACCAATAATCAAAGCTCGCTGTAGTATTTATTTAAAAATATGCACTGTAGGAATTCCTATAAGCAAAACAATGCACTCATATTCATATATTTCAGGAATGGAGGAGAAAATGATACAATCACACATATGCATGGGTAATAGATGATGTACCGTAAGCAGAAACATTCATAATCAACAGAGTTTAGGTTACAGGTTAACAACAGTTCATTTAGTGACCAAAGCTTCTCAGTTAGTAGAAAGTTAGTGACCAATGGCACCAAAAAAAGTAATGTGTGGATATTTTTCACACAACTGTTGTAGCATCCTCATGATCACTTGATTAAAATTCAGATACCTTGCAATTGACTCATGTTTATGACCGTTGCAGTGTCCCATGGCCCATGTAATCCCCTTCTGACAAGCAAAGTCAATGGGGAAGCCAGATTCACTTAACAACCTGTGTTACTAACTTAACAACTGCAGTGACTGACTTAACAGCCATGGCAAGGACGGCTGTTGTAAAAGGGAGAAAAAAAATTCCCTTAACGAACGTTTCATTTAGCAACAGAAATGTTGGTTTCACTTGTAGTTGCAAGTTGAGGACTGTTTATACTTCCCCAGCCTTCTGCTGTTGCTAACTTCAAGCAAGAGTTAGAATCTTAATAAAAAGGAACATGTTGGTTACATTGCCATGGACGTTTTGATAAAGCGTACAGAGAACTAAGGACTTCAAGGTTATCTCAGTTATGGCACATTCCTTCTATGTGTCTTATCTGTTTTCCTCATACTCATCCTGGTTCAAGGATACCTAGCATGAATCTCCATGGCTCTCTCTGAATTCAACAGGGGCCTCTTCAGAAGGTCACCAAATTCTCCCCAACCCCATCACTCTCTGCTAAACAAATAATTCCCTCAACACTATCAAAGTATTTACTAAGTCTGCATTACTATTACTATTAATCCTCACATCCTTCCTTTCACCATCTCATCCCACTTATGATTGTATGACTGTAACCTTGTTGCTTGTATCCTTACGATTTATATTGACTGTTTTCTAGTATGATTTGATTGCTTATTTGTACCCATAACTATCATTAAGTGTTGTACGTTATGATTCTTGACGAAGAATCATAATCTGTTATATACACTGAGAGCATATGCACCAAAACAAATTCCTTGTGTGTCCAATCACACTTGGTCCATAAGGAATTCTATTCACGTTTCACAAGATAGAAGTGAGACATTATCAAAGAGATAAGTTGGTTTCCCAATTTTCTGAACTCAAAGCTCTGCAGCTCTGAAGCTATGTTGAGCTCTGAGTCTGTCCATAAAAGATGAACTAACTTGCTTGCTTGCCTGTTGAAAAAAAAAAAAGTGAAACTGGTGTCTGTTTCTGAGCTGCTGAGTTGCTACTGAAGTTACTTGCAACATGTTTCTGTCTGAGTTTGCTCCATGTTGGAGAAATCTACAACTAGTTTGTAAAATCCAGTTATGTTTATAAAGATGTTAAATGAAGCACCGGCCATCTGTGTTTATTTTTCTGGAACTGAATTTACGCTGCAAAACTGAACAGTTCAGACTGGAGCTGTTCCCACCAACATCCTGACCCCCCCCCCCCCCTCTCAGTTTAGCCTTGTTTATAGCATATTTATATGCCTTGTTTATAACATATAGATGTTTCTTAACCACACAAACTTTTAAGATGGATGGACTTCCACTTCCAGAATTCTGGGAGTTGAAATCCACCCATCTTAAAGTGGACCTTTTGTGTGATGGAGAGGGAATTATCTTCACTGCTCTGTTTCTTGACTTGTGCTTTCAGCTTGTTGGTAACCAGTGGGCCAATGGACAGTGGACTACAGGTTTGGTGCGTGGTACCAGATGAAACAGGTGTGCCTCCAAGAAACTACTCCACTTCCTAACTGGGTTTCAACCAGACCCCACTCAGTTTGCAGGGATAAGGATGAAAAGCTTTCTCGCTCCCACAGTTTAATTAGTTGCTTTTCTAAAGAAGATACCCAAGTCCTTTTCCATAACGTAAATTCCTCACAACTGTTAACATAAACCAGTATTTCTCAGCCTTAGAAACTTGAAGATGGGTCGACTTCAATTCCCAGAATTCTCCAGGTAGCCATGAGACACAATGACACAAATAATGCTAATTCTGTGAATTTTGAAGGAATAAGCTGGGTTGGTGAAATTGAATGAAAGCCATCTTTTAAAAAAAACACCTTCCTGAAAGGCGTTTTACAGATAACAGATTAACAGAGTTGGAAAGGACTTTGTAGGTCATCTATTCCAACCACCCACTATGTTTTGATGATACAAACAGAGGTTTGATGATGTTTGTATATCTCTGATATACTTTGAAGATACACACAGAAAATTGCTTTTCCTCTAACCTTCGCCTTATAATTCTTGATTTAGAGAGAAAGGTGCAGCTCACCAGTGCTCAGAGGCTGGCACTTTTCTTGATGCCAGTATGATTTCAGCCAGGTACCTAGTAGAATACCCAGGAAAAAAGGCTGAGCTGTGATCTCTAAAGGGAGAGAAATCGGAGAAAAGTGATGCTTTGGAAACTACAAAGAGTTTTTAACTTACAACTATTTGTTTAGTAACCATTCAACGTCACAGCAGCATTGAAAAAAGTGATCTACAACCATTCCTCACACTTACAGCTATTGCAGTACCCCCAAATGTGATCCAAATTTGGATGCTTGGCAGTTGGTGTGTATATTTTTAACAGTTGCATTATTTCAAGGTAATGTGATTGCCATTTGCAACTTTGCCAGACAGCTTCTGACAAGCCAAGTCAGTCGGGAAAGCTTGGATTTTCTTCATGACAATGTGATTCGCTTAACAACCAGTGCAAAAATTATCATAAAATTGAGCACTTAACAACCACTTTTCTTAACAAGGGAAGTTCAGGTCCCAATTGTGTTCATACGTTGAGGACTACTTGTAGATGGAAATGAAGTCTTGTGGAAATTCTTATTTTTTTCCTCTCCTCCACTCTAGATATGATTAAACTACTGAGTGTCATCTCTCCCACAAAGACTGAAGATACTTCTTGGTCCAAAATTGCAACCAGCTGTGCCAAACCGGCCTGCGTCCTCCATGGGCAAAGAATCTCCAATCTCCAAATGACAGAAATCGAATCAGAGAAAAGTCTTTGGGTGGCTGGTAGGCAGTTTGTTTGAAAACCATCTCCAAAATCCTTTCTTAGGAAGAGAGCTTTCCAAAGGGTTAGAAATAGGGAGAGATGCTGATATTGTTTCCATTCCTTGCTTTGCTTTTTGATCTCAGATTAAATTCAAGAAAACAGGAAGGGGAATTATAAATGTGTATGCTTTGCAATCATAGCAGAATTATTTTTCCCAGAACTGCAGTTTTGTAACAAAAATTAGAGAGAAAGCCTCTATCCTAATTACAGGTGTATCTACACTACAGATATAAAGCCAGCTGTACTGCCAGGTTGCCGCAAAACTGGGAACTGGTTTTTGTGGGTTGCCAAAGATAATCATGATTTTGGTCTTCAATGGGTTTAGGAATTTGCATATCGGCTTTTAAACAGAACTTCAGATAGCCTTCCTTGAGAATGATCAAAGTGATTTACAAACCAGTAGCAGAGTGTTTTCTGCTTTTCAGAAGTAATACAGATTATACAGAAGATAACTTAGTATCACTTTTTCTATGAACATACTAACACACACATTAAAAATATAAATGTAATTTATAGATGTATTTATTTATTAGTATCCCACCTGTATTACTTTATAAGTAACTCATGAGAAGAAACATATGCAACACACCTTTCTGTTATTTTCCCCACAACAATCCTTTCAGGTGGATTGGGCTGAGGAAGAATGATGAGGCCAAAGATCTTCAAACTTGGAAACTTTAACACTTGGGAACTTCAACTCCCAGAATTCCCCAGCCAGCAAATTTTCAAGTTTGGACACTCCTGGACTAGGCCAAAGTCATCCATCCAACTTTTCTGCCTAAGGCAGGACTAGAACTCAGAGTCTCTTGGTGAATGGCTCAAAGACATCCAGCCAGTTTTCTCACATAACGTGGAACTAGAATTCACAGCCTCCTGATGACTGCCCAAAAGTCACCCAGTTGGCTTTCATGCTTAAAGAGAGACTAGAAACCCATCGTCTCCTCATGATTGGCTCGAAGTTAGGTTTTTTGGGGTACCATCATTTGAACTCGTTTCTCGTGGCAGAGTTCTCTCCCATAACCCACTCAATTCTTTCCTCCTTCAGGC
Source organism: Laticauda colubrina (assembly GCA_015471245.1). Classification (NCBI taxonomy): domain Eukaryota; kingdom Metazoa; phylum Chordata; class Lepidosauria; order Squamata; family Elapidae; genus Laticauda; species Laticauda colubrina. The sequence goes on along the minus strand of BLBF01000006.1, from coordinate 12,748,318 downwards.
TCTGCCAGCCTTGACAAAATTGCCAGTCTGGACTTCCTGGATGAAGCCACCGCTGTGGTGTGTGGTGCCAAAGGGCAGCTGTTCCTTGTGGACTTCCGACAACAGCAGGGGATTCTGGGAGAGCTTGAGGAGGTTCAGACCCCTTGGGCCCAGATGAAGGGGCTGAGTTGGTGTGCAGGAGTTGGCTCTGGAGAGGCGCCACTGATTGCCCGTCTCTCCTTGGGTGGCCTCGTTGTGTTGACAGACATCAGACACCCTTCCAGCCCCCTGAAAATGGCCCAATGCTGTGCACCCACCTCTAATCTCTGTGGGGCAGACTTCCTGTCCATCAGCTTGGCTCCTGTACTGGGTGATAACCTGGCAGTGTCAGGTAAGTTGTGATGGTCCTTACCTTTGCAAGGCCGCTTGCTGCTTTTGCTACCATCATCCTCATGGGGTCGGCACAGGTGGGTGGTGTGCAAAGCAGAGGAGCAGCCTAAATGAAAAATGGTCAAAATTTGCAGAGGGGCTCAGCTGAGTCATGTCGCCTGTGGGTCACAACTTCCTTCTCCTGTTGTCCCCGTAAGAACAACCTTATGAGATGGATTGGACTGGGTGAGAGGGACTGGTCCAAGATCACCCAACTGGCTTTCAGGCCTAAGGAGGGACTAGAATTCACAATCTCCCAGTAATTGGTCCAAAGTCCACCTGACTTTCATGCCTAAAGCCAACCGGTGGAACAACTGGTTCGGTGAGTGCAGACTTTGCATGTCAAACGTACGCTTTGCGCATGCACAGAGCGTTTGCTACTGATCTTCTTCTGCAACCCCTGTGTGTTAAACAGCTGGTTCACGGCAATCCACTGTGCTGCGGGAATCAGCTGAGCCTGAAAATCAGAATATAAAGCACAGACTAGAGCCAGAGCAGATGGAGAGGCCCAACAGCTGATCATTGGAGCGAACCAGTTCACTCCCAGCTGATCCTTGGAGCTCCTGGTTTGCCTGAACTGGGCCGAACCACTAGAATCCCACCCCTGCCTAAAGCAGAACTAGAAGTCACTGTCTCCTGGTTTCTAAGCCGGCATTTTAACCCACTGGGGTCAAACTGAAATTTTGCAATATTTTTTCCCTTCACAGAGCTGGGATGGGCGTGGCCTATGCATGATGCATCCAGCCTGTGGGCTGCCATTTTGACATCCCTGCCTTAACCAATAGATCAAATGCTGCCTTCTCTCACTTTTTCTCCATAACCCTTTGGGTTTAATAAAGAACATATTTGTTTCACACCATTTTCCCCTCATGTGCCACCACCCCCCGTCTCTCTTGCACCATTCCAATAAAGCATTTGACTCAGATTGTTGGGGGAGGGGGGAATATGCTGACTCTGTAAACCACTTAGAGAAGGCTGTAAAGCACTGCGAAGCAGTATATAAGTCTAAGTACTATTTGCTTATTTATTTGCATTTTTCATTTCTCCAAGGTTTTGATGGGACCGTTCAGGTTTACAATACACAGGATTGGGACTCCTCAGGGCAGGAAGCCAAGCCAGTGTTCATTCACAAAGGACACATCTTCAGCACCCCAGGCAAGGATGGGGGCAGCCCGGTGGTCACCACCCACACTTGGCACCCTTGGAAGCCCCAGACATTACTCTCGGCTGCAAGCAATGGATCGCTCCATGTATGGGACTGGTCTGACTCTCGAACAAGCGAGCCAGTCTGACACCCTCTGTTCCCCCCCCCCCTTGGGGAGTGTCCTCTGAGGTCCCCTGCTATCTCCACCCTTCACAGCACATCTTGGAGTCTCTGGATCTAATGATGTTTGTGAATAACCTTGGGAGACGGAAGAGCTACAGGATAGCTGACAGTAAGATAAGAGATAGTTCAGCCTCAGCAGGAGCCTCAGCAGGAAATGAGGTTATGGAAAGTATATCTAGTTTCTTGGACTGTAAAAGTGAGGGGGGGTCAGAGATGTTCTTACCTTGCAAGATGTTGTTAATATAACCTTAAAAGAAAGATAGAGCTAATATTTCTGGATTGAGAGCTTTTCGGAAACTGAAGCAGTATTTGCTGTGTGAGCAAGAAGGAGACAGGAAGGAGCCTGGGTGTGGCTTAGCTCAACTATAAAGCTGCTTGGTGCTGTGAAACTAAAACTGAAACTCCTCTGCTTGTGTTTTACATTTGGAAGAGATTTCTTTTCAGGTGGGGAGGGGGAGTAGAAGTCCTTAGCATCAGAGTATGTTAATAATAATATACAAAATACTAATGCTCTGATGGTCATTTCGAAAAATCCTTTCTTAGTGAGCACCTAGAAGCCAAGAAGAACATACGTGCCAAATTTCAAGTTTGTAGGCTTTACAATTTTGGAGATTTTGTGATGATGTGTGAGTGGTATTTTGCTTTTATATATATATATTTCAAAGTTGCCAGGGTTGGGAAATCCTGTCATAAATAATGAAAGAACACTGGTGTTTTGTTCTGGATTTTCAAGCACCTAGAAGCCAAGAGTATGTGTCAACATATGTGCCAAATTTCAAGTTTGTAGGTAGAGGGGGAAAAGAAAAAAAGGCATTGACTTCTGACTCCTTTTGGTGCAGTAGAGTAAGGTAATAATAACATGAAACCATGATGTTTACTTTTACATAATAATATATACTAGCCATTTCTATAGTGACAAACCTATTTAACCAGCAAAACGTAACATCAAAATTTCATTTTTTCCCCATCTCAAGTGCAAAGTTCAAAAATGGTTTCCAAGCAGAAACAACATTGTGTACTTTTCTTTAATCCAAGCAGTCAGTTTAGCCATCTTTTCTAAGTCCATCTACTTTTGCAGCCATTTGTCCATTGTGGGAATCAAAGTATCTTTCCATTTTTGTAGACAGAGTTCTTGCTGCCATCAACACATATAACATCAACATTTCAAGATCCAATTTCTTTTCTTCTCAATTAACTGAGATCTTGAAGATTTAATCATTCCTGATCTAACATCCTCTCCAGATGGTTCAGAAACTGCTCAAAATCTTAACTGGAGTTGCATTTACTACTAGCTTCTGGCAAAACCATCCCACAGCAAACACTTGCTTCACTTAATGACCATGGTGTTTGCTTCATGACTGTGATGTTTGCTTAATAGCCATTGTTTAAAAAAAAATCATAAAATCAGGTTTGTCACATGACCACCATGAGTTAATAATAGGCAGGTTCCATTTTGGTCCTAAGTTGAGGACTATCTGTATTTTATGAGTTAGATTCATCTATTCCTGTTTCATCCAAGGGCTTTTACAAAAACATGTAATTACTTGGAAAATTACTTGGAAAAATGCAGGCAGCTTGAAGATATGTGGACTTCACACCCAGAATTCCCTAGTGGGCATAGATGAACTACTGATCCCAGGATTCCCCAGCTGGCATGGGTAGAGTTTTCACCAAACACCATGAAGCCAGATAACTTCCTGCACCTGTGCTCCTTTCTGTGCTCTATCACAACTTTCTCAAACTGGCACAAGTCCACCCATTTAAAAACACATATATACATCCTGGAGATCTGGCAGATGACACCATTTAATATCCTTAAATTACATTCAGTTTGAGAGATGTCTATGGAGATTCTCAGTCATCCAGGTCATGATTGTCCTAAAGGCGCTTTATCAAGAGGCAACTGGAACTTTCTGCTTTTTTCTTTGAAGACGTTTCGCTTCTCATCCAAGAAGCTTCTTCATCTCTGACTGGATGGTGGGGAATGGAAGGACTTATACTCCTTGCAGACAGCTGGTCATTTGCATTCTTTTAGAAAGTTGTTGAGGATACTTGGAGGTTTGCTGTGTTCTCAGGATCAGCTGAGTAGTGCAAATGGGTGTGGTAACTTGGAACTGCTGAAAGGATTGTGTTGTAGATTGGTGATAAAATGTTGCCGTATCCCTCCCCTTCCATTGAGAGAGGGCTATTCAGTTTTGACATAGATCAAAATAGATCAAGAGGGGTCAAAGAGGCCATCTATGTCAAAATTGAACAGCCTTTTCTAAACACAGGGAGGCATATGACATCATCTATCTCCAATCTACAATACAGTCCTTTCAACAGTTCCAAGAAGACTCCACCCCCATTTACACCACTCAGGTGATGCTGAGGACACAGATAAACCTCCAGGTGATCTTAACATCTTGCTAAAAGAATGCAAATGACCAGCTGTCTGCAAGGAGTATAAATCCTCCCATTCCCCACCATCTCCAGTCAGAGCTGAAGAAGCTTCTTGGGTGAGAAGCAAAATGTCTTCAAAGAAAAACAGGAAAGTCCATTTGCCTCATGAAAACAAGCAACTTTGGGATATTCAGGTTGAGATAGCTAAGATTCCCCAAACTTAACTGGTACTACAAGGTAAATAGGTTCTCATGCAAATGATTTATTCGAGTGAATTGGATACTGTGAGAATTGATTCTGATTTGCTCCCTTTTGTGTGTCTTCTCTCACTTTGGAAAGCTGTAGAAGGAAAACGTGATGGATTAATTAGTGTTTATTTTTGATTTTCTTTAAGCAAAAGCTGAAAGAAGAAACAATAAAATAACAGGGGGAAAAAAGATAGGGCCAACAATAGAAAAAATATTTATATACATATATCTATGGTTTATATAGAGATTTCAATGCTGGAGACCCAAGGTGCAGAATCCATTTTTGTTGTCCACCAAACTCAATTATCAGGTATGCCCTTCTACTTGCATCCTAGGTAGAAAGCCAACAAAGAGAGAAAGAATTTCATTTCTCAAAACGGTAAAAGGCCATCATTTGTCTGTTCAAGATATGGGGAGAAACAGTGCAGAAGTCTGTCAATGCTCTGGTCACTAAGGAGCACCAAAAGTGTGTCAGAGATAAACAACGGATTAAAAAAGCGTGTGTATGCCAAGGCAAGACCAAACAATAGACAACAGCCAAAAAGCAACATCATCAGGATTTTGGCTGCCATCCATAACCAATGCAGAATCCTTTCCTTTGTCCCATCCCGGGCCACCCCCACCAGCCTGGCCTCCACAAGTTCATGCATCAGGATGCCCGTCGGCACCTGGTTCTCCTGGTCCAGCCGCATAAATGTGGCCTGCTGCACGCATAGGTCCTGTTGGTTCTGCAGCTCTTTGATGCGCTTCCTCAGGTGTTCCCTAGCTTTCTGGATTGTCGTGACTTTCTCCTTCAGTTGGCCGGATTGGGTTTTCTCCACGTGGTAGTTGTGCTCTGTCTCCACCAGTTTGTCCTCCAGGTTCCGCAGGTACTTCTGAACTTCCGACGGAAGGTTCCGCATCTCTCTGAGGTCATTCTCGTGGGTTGGTTTGTCGTTTTTGAAGACGGCCACTTGGCTGGACACTTCGTGCATTTCCTGGTTGAGGTCGCTGTTGGCTTTCACCAAGGACTTGTTCTGCAGTGCTAATTCATGGATCGCCATGTTGACATGATCCAAACTTTCTCTGACATCCTCCACAGTTTTCTGCAGGTGTTCCATGGTGGATTTCAGGTGGTCTACTGTCTCCTGAAGACACCTATGTTGCTCTTTGATGTATTTCTTGTCCTGGAGAAACTCCTGGTTCTCGGAGTCCAAGCAGGCTACGTTCTCTCTCAGTTCCTCTATCTGGAGACGGAAATTCCTATTGGTTGACGAGAGATCCTCCAAGGACATTGTCTGCTTTTTCTGATCTTGCCCCTTATTTAAATAAATACTAAATAAAATCACTTTTTTTCTGATCCAGTTATTTTGAACTGGATGTTGCAGTGCTGCTGTCCAAAAGAATCAACGATGCCGGAAATGTTGACATTTGCCATGGCAACCTCCAGCCAATGAGATTAAGAGGAGCCCATGATGTCATTAAGAATGGCTTTACTTTGGCTTGGATATGGAGTTTGAAAAAAAACAACAACCCACAGTCATCTGATTGCCTGGACCTTTAATTTATTAGTAAATTATTAAAGTTTTTTGTGCAAGTGAGACATGCATTAACTTTAACCAAATCTAGTCAATTTGAATTGCTTTGTTACAAGCTGGGTCTGTCATGCTGACTGAGGAATTTTGGAAATTGGAGTCCACAGGTTGTAAAAGGGCCATGGTTGCCCAACTCTGACTAGACAAACCCCTAAAAATGGCTGACTCAGGAACAGTCCGATACCAGAGGTCTCTAGACTTGGCAATTTTAAACTTGTGGACTTCATCTCCCAGAATTCTTCAGCCAGTATTCTGGGAGTTGAAGTCCACAAATCTTAAAAGTTGCCAAGTTTGGGGATCACCGTGTCAGTCCAAGGGTACTCCCAAATAGCACAATCTAGGGAAAAAGTCCTCTATTACACATAATGACCTGGAAAGAATGAAACAGAACACAATGAATGAGCTGGAAGGGACCTTGGAGGTCTTCTAGTCCAGTCCACTGCTCAAGCAGGAGAACCTAGACTACAGTATTTCAGATATGAAAAAGTAGACAGAAAGAGTAAAATACAAGCTTCTAGGCCAGTCACTTGGTCCTGTTATCAGAACCAAGTGACTGGCTAGAAGTAGCTTCTAGACCAAAGGTTGAACAGTCCAATCGGTGTCAGATGGATCTGTGGGCTTCAGAATGGAATACAGGTAATCCTCAACTTACAACAGTTCCTTTTGTGACTGTTTAATTCATTGAATTATGATGGCACTGAAAAAAGCGACTTATGGCTGTTTTTCACAGTTACAATCTTTGTAGCATCCCCATGATCATGTGATCAAAATTCAGATGCATGGCAACTGGTTCATACTTATGATGGTTACAGTGTCCTGGGTCATGTGATCCCCTTAACAGATTCACTTCACAACCGGTTGGCTAACTTATCAATTGCACTGATTCGCTTAACCAGGGCAAGAAAAATGGGGCAAAAGTCACTTAACCGATGTCTCACTTAACAACAGAAATTTGGGGCCCAATTGTCATAAGTCAAGGACTACCCATAGTGTACCCAGGATCTAATTCCTCAAAATTTCTACACGGGAGCGTAGTACTTGAAGAAGGCCTATACTTTCACATACACCCAAGCTGATTCAATCCAACAAATACAGCTTCTTGTAAATATTTAAGGGGGCGGGGGGGATTACAGCAGAGAACCGTTCCACCCAAGTGCATCAAACACAATTTGCAATTCGAGGTGGATCAGAAACTAAGTTATGAAAAAAAAACTGGAAAAAGAAATGAAAAAAAATAAGTTATGGCTGTGTTAAGGTAATGAAGATTTAATAGCTGACCAGTTGCTGTAAGGCTATAAGCCAAGATGATGAACTGAGGATGAGTCAGCAGAGTACTGCCGCTTTAAGAAGCTGTCTATAAGGGCGGCCATGTGAGAGCGCCTCTCTCTCCTCATGTTCTGTCTCCATTGTAGTTCTCCATGTAAACTTGAAGGTTGATTGTTTGCCTGATATTTGCCTAACACGTGTATGTATGTATATAGCAGTCTTGTATATAAACCACTGTTAAAAGACAAAGCCTCTGTGTCCTGTGTTTTGCTCCTGAGTTGTCTTACAACAGCAGTCACACTGCAAACACTCTGACAGGCTGGATACAATCTCATTTAAAAAACAATACAGACCTAACTTTAGAATATTAGAATAGAATAACAGAATTGGAAGGGACCTTGGAGGTCTTCTAGTCCAACCCTCTGCTTAGGCAGAAAACTTTACACCGCTTTTGTCCACTTCGTACAAAGAAATATATTGGTGGATGAATTTGGAGCACCCAACTCAGCAGCAAAAGAATTATTCTTATCTAATATTTAAAGACTCAAGAGATTGTTTTGTCTCGAGAAGAAACAACTGTCTTTATCACAAGGTTACAGCTCTTCTGCGTGGTTTGTACAAAGCCAGGGAGCATTCTGTAAGGCACTTCTGGCCGGCTCACATCATTTGCTCACACCCCGGATCCATTTTCAATCCGTTCTTGAGATTTTTTATGAAAAATGGCTTTGAATATCAGTGGCTTAGTAGCTCTGCTTTTATTCTATGCCCTGACTTTAGCTATTGGAATATGGGCTTCTCGGAAAACCAGACAGAAGGAACACCAGAAGCCCAGTGAAGTAGCCATGGTGGGAGGCAGGAACATGAATTTTTGCATTGGGTTGTTCACAGCAACTGGTAAGTAGGAAGACTTCAGAATGATAAATAGCATCTTTTACTCTAATGCTTACTCTGGACTGGGGGATATGATAGCAAGTGTTCCCACATCGAAGGGGCTGAAATTCAAAATAGAATAGAATAGAGTAGAAGTAGAGTAGAAATAGATTAGAATTCTTTATTGGCCAAGTGTGATTGGACACACAAGGAATTTGTCTTCAGTGCATAAGCTCTCATTGTATATAAAAAGAAGGGGTCATTATTCCCCAAAGCACTTGAAGGTAGGACAAGCAGCAATGGATGGTAACTAATTGGGGAGAAAACTTGAAAAAAAGAATTTTCCAGACAATGAGAACAATTAACTAGAGGAAGAGCTTGCTTTCTGAAGCTGTGGGTACTCCAACACTGGAGGTTGGAGGAGGAGAAATTTTCTGACAGTGAGAACAATTAATCAGCAGAACAACTTGCCTCCAGCAGTTGTGGATGCTCCATCACTGAAGGTTTTTAAGAAGATATTGGACAACCATTTTGCTGAAATGGTGCTTGAGCAGGGGGTTGGACGAGAAGACCTTCAAGGTCCCCTCCAACTCTGTTATTCTGTTATTCTCTTGCAGTGAATGCAAGGCTGGTGTGCCAACAGAAAATGAGCTCGAGCAGGTTTAGTCAAAATCTGGGGATTGGAAGCAACATGCTTTTAATCATGAGTGATCCGATCCTCCCCAGCTGACTAAGAATGTCTTAACTTAATAACTGTGGTGATCCACTTAGAAACGGTGGCAAGAAATGTTGTAAAATGGGGCAATGTTCACTTAACTGTCTTGCTTAGCAACAAAACTTTGGGACCTTGGTTATAAGTCAAGGACCGTCTATAATTATCCTTGTCTTTTTGATTCACTTCATTTTTCCTTTTCCCGGTTCCTTTCAGCAACATGGGTTGGAGGAGCCTACATCAATGGCACGGCTGAAATTGTCTACCTCCCTTCAAGAGGACTGGTGTGGGTTCAAGCTCCAGTTGGCTTTGCCTTGTCTCTCCTTGTTGGTAAATATTTTAAAGATTCTTAAACTTTATGGTGTTAGACAAATTAATTATGGTGTTAGACAAATTAGACAAATTATGATTGTGGTGTTAGACAAATGAACAGACACCAGCAGTGGTGGGATTCTACCGGTTCACACTGGTTCTAGTGAACCGGTAGTTCCGGTGAACAGCTGGCCCTGCCCACCCTTTCCTGTCCTATATTTTCCTGTTTTTTTAGCTCAGCTGCTTGGTGTGGGACAGCAGATTGCCACGCATCAGCTGTTTTACTCACCAACGCTGACATAGAAGGTAAGTTTTAAAGCTTAAAATGGACAGTTTTTGAACACAACATGTGCGCGCTCACCAAATCGGTTGTTAAACCGGTTGCATCCCATCACTGGACACAAAGTCAAAATATTTAAATCTCTCTCCATGTTTAATTTTATCTCAAGTTATCTGCCCTGGTATGTGCATTTGACAATGATCAGAAGCAACATTTCATTTGGTTGGAAAATACATGAGTGGTTTGTACTCTTAGCTCAGAATGATAGAATATTTCTTTAGTTATCAATAAAGGAAAATATTTGTATATCAGGCGTCTTTGGTGCTCTCTGAGCATGGATGTTTTCTTGTGGATATTAGGAATATCATCAGGGCTAGTATAGAGTTGGGTTTGCAGTCAATTTACTGCATATTCTAGTGGCCTGCACTGCTGATGTTGGGGGTGGTGGTGATTGGGTTGTTTAGCTTGTTTGGCAGTTCCTTGATTGATTGATGATTGATTGATTGGTTGTCTCTTTCATTAATAAATAAGACTTATCCTGGGAGACTTCTTGTTCAAAACATCTGTAGTATGTCAGTGATTCCCCTTTCCCGAAAACAGTTTGTTAATGCATATTGTCGAAATAGTCTTATACTTTGAGATTTCTTCCTACGATCTCATTCTATGCTGTGAAAAAAGGCCTGATTCATTATCTTCATGTCAGAATCAAGCAGAATAAGCTGCTTCCGATGTCCTTTCCTCTCCAGTATCTCACTACACTCTTTCCTGTCTATCACTGCATGCTTATTAGATGTGTAGAAATGAAACTCACTTAATAGGTCAAGTTGTGTAATAACTCTTCGATTCCCGCTTATTTGGGATTTTAAAAAATGTTTTTCTGTGTCTTTTCTGCACTGTTTCTTCTGTGTACTCTTATTTTTTCTTTTACTCTTCAATCAGGGGTGGGCAATTAGTTTTCTCAAGGGCCCCTGTGAGAAACTGAGATTGTGGGTGTAGGGCCACTGTTGCCCCTCTCCCCGATTCTGCTGCCTCGCCCCTTTCTTCTGCTCCCACCCCTGATGCCACTGCATGGCTGCCCTGTCCTCCACCTTCTGCCTGGCTAGTAGTAGGATTTCCTATGTCTGCCACCTCAGCTATCTGTTCATGGTACATCTCATGCTGGGTCTTGTTTTGCTATTGCTCTTGATCTTCCTCTCATATCAGCTACTGCCTCAGACATACTCTTAAAAGCTTGTCTTTGGGTGCCATTTTACCGATGTCTGGGTTTTGTCCAAGATGGTCAATATATGAATATTAAAGCCTTCAATCACTACACAGAAAGCAAGGTCAACATTAAAAAATAATAAGGCCATAATACAATAGCCAAGGCACCATAGCAGATTCACAACACATCTATATTGGGCTAATCCAGAGGTGGTATTCAGCAGGTTTTGACCAGTTCTGGAGAACCAGCAGCAGAAATTTTGAGTAGTTCAGAGAACCAGCAAATACCACCTCTGACTGGCCCCGCCCCCATCTAGTCTCTGCCTCCTGAATTCTAGCTGATCAGCTGGGTCTTCTTTTGTTGCCCTGCACAGGAGAATGGGGCTGGAAAAGCAGGTTAGTGGGGTGGGGAGAGAATGGGGTTTTGCAGCAACCTTCCCTCAGGAGTGGGGAGGGAATGGAGATTTTACAATATCCTTCCCCTGCCAGGCCCACCAAGCCACGCTCACCGAGCCACACCACGCCCACCAAGCCATGCCCATAGAACAGGTAGTAAACATTTTTGAATCCCACCATTAAGAAATATTAAAACCTTCAATCACAACAGAGAAAGCAAAGTCAACATTAAGAAACAGTAAGGCCACAATACAATAGCCAAGGCTCCATAACTCACAACACAGTTATATTGGATTCACCTAATGTCCTAATCCAGTGCTTGGGGAAGAGCTAGGTCTTTACAATATATATTTATTTGTTTGTTTGTTTGTTTGTTTGTCAAGCAAGTATTAGATAAAGTATTAAGGATAAGCATGGTTATGGATACGAATAAAAAAGAAACAATAGGACAGGGATGGTAGGCACATTGGTTGGGGGGTCTTCTGGACCTCAACAGTAAGATTGTTGCATATGGCAGGTGTTGGAACAGAGGAGGGATGGCTCCTAGGCCCCATCCACCAGATAACATTTTCTAACAGAGGAAACCTGGGTACACTTGAACAGAAATACTTGGGTAGTGATGACCCAGTAGGAAACCTGATCTTGTCCCTTGCAGGATAATAATCACCACCTTGTACTGAAAACAAGGGGTGCACTGGCCTAACTTTTAAGATACTCAGCTGTCAACCGGAAGGCTGGCAGCTTGAGACCCAAGTACGTGCAATGGGTGAGTTCCCCAAGCAGTTCAAAAGCATGCAAATGCAAGTAGATAAATAGGTACCACTTTGGTAGGAAGGTAACAGTGTTCCATGCCCCACGGTGTATAGTTATGCTGGTCACTGAAATGTCTTGGGACAATGCTGGCTCCCTCAGCTAGGAAACGGAGTGTATGAATACACAGTATGAATCATTGTCCTCTACAGCTGGACACAACTGGACAGAGAAAACATTTAGCTTTAGCTTAACTGAGAAGCACTATGATGCCTTTTGTAAAAATAACTGATTGTTATACAACTTTTTTTTAAAAAAATAGGAGGGTTCTTCTTTGTCAATCCCATGAGAATGAGAAATTGCGTGACTCTAATGGATCCAATCCAAGAGATGTATGGGAACGTGATGAGCTGCCTTCTTTTTATTCCTCCATTGATTGCTGATATATTCTGGTTTGCTGCCGTTCTTGCCTCTTTAGGTAATATTTGTGTCTTTCACCTGTCTTGGCAGAAACTAAATTTAGCCAGGGGAAGAAGCCAAGGGAAGACAGCTGAGATTAGCTTTCCATTCTATAAATGATGTATTGATAACTGAAGGCGTGTTCAGGATAACTACTTCAACAGTGATCTGAGGATATTTGTAGCTCCAATCTCCATCTGCTTCACATTTCTAAAATCTGGTATATAAACAGGAGATGAGGAGATTGTCCACCAAGCCACACCCACTGAACCGGTGGTAAAAATATTTGAATCCTCCATCACTGAGAGGAATATTTAGTTGTGCTGAAATTCCTCCCTGCAGTCTTGAGGGTAAGAATAGTTTTTTTTCCTCTGATGTTCCTATTTAACACTTCCAATGTTAACACAAACAGCAGAGGTGACAGTGGACAGCCTTGCCTTGTCCCTTTTCTTATATCTATAGATTCTGTTAATTCTCCATTTACCATCACCTTTGCAGTTTGTTTAAGGTATATTGTTTCAATGGCTTGGATAAATTTTTTACCAAAGCCCATTTGTATTAGTTGAAGTAAAGTGAATGGCCAACTCGCATTGTCAAAGGCTTTTTGTGCATCTAAAAACATCATTGCTTCTCAGGATGCGCTTCATAATATTCCAAAGTATTCAAAATAATTCTCACATTGTCTTTAATTTGTCTCTTTGGCATAAATCCATATTGGTCAATATGGATAAAGTTATTTAAGTATCTTTTCAGTCTTTCTGCCAAGATTAAAGTAAAAATTTTTAACAGCATACTTGCTGGTTGGTATGAAGGATGAATATACAGAATATATGTTCGAATATTTCATCTGTTCATTCAATATGACAACCATTTTAGGAATGGTGGTCATAGAATGTGATGTCAATTTAACCTATGAAAATAGAATTGAAGTGTGACTCTTTGATGCCAGAGATTCATAATTCATAGATCAACCTGGTCAGCTTCACCTTCCAGAATTTCAGAGGAATGCCCAAAAAGTGATAATCCTAGGAACAGAATTTCTATAACAATGACTATGCTTTTGTTACAAATGGAACAGTTATTTTGTATATACAGGTAGCCCTCGATTTACAACAGTCCATTTAGTGACCATTTAAAGTTACAATGGCACTGAAAAACAGGACCTATGCAGGGATGGGCTGCTATCGATTTGCCCTGGTTCGGGTGAACTGGTAGCTAATTTTATCATTTTTTAATGATTGATTCAGTGAACTGGTAAATCCCATTCCTGGCTGACCCCACCTACCCCTCCCCTCCCCTCCCAGGAGTCCCCATGCAGCCCATTTTGGATGCCAGGTAAATGTAGGGCCCATGTGAAGGCTCAAGGAGGGCGATAAATGGGCCTTCCGGAAGTTTCAGAAGGTTTCCAGAGGGCCTCCGGAATCCAGGAAGGGTGAAAACGCCCCCCCACCATCGTGGTGCAGGAGGCCGACTAGGCCATGCCCACCCAGCAAACTGGCAGAGAACCAGTTGCTAACATTTTTGAAGCCGACTCCTGGACCTATGACCATTTTTCACACTTATGACTGTTGCAGATCTCCAAGGTCACCTGATCAAAATTTGGATGCTTGGCAACTGGCATGTACTTATGACAGTTGCAGTGTCTTGGGGTCATTTTGCAACCTTCTGACAAGCAAAGTCAATGGGGAAGCCAGATTTGTTTACCAATCATGTTACTAACTGAATTGCAGTGATTTTCTTAACAATGTTTGCAAGAGTTTGCAAAATGGAGGGAAATTCACTGAATAACTATCTCACTTAGCCACATAAATTTTGGGTTCCATTGTGGTTTGTAAGTCGATAACTACCTGTAAATTACTTTATTTGGTTAAGAGAAATGGCATAGCGTGAAATGTATTACTGCACTTAAGTAGTAATTACTGCATCTTTTCCTAGGAGCAACCATGAAGGTCATTTTGGACATCCAGGGTTATGTTGCCATCATTCTTTCTGCTTGTACAGTGATATTGTATACTTTGCTAGGAGGTTTGTATTCAGTGGCCTATACAGATGTGATACAACTTATCTTTATATCGCTCAGTCTGGTAAGTTCCTGTCTTATTGTATTACCACTCACTTGAACTATTGGGAGTGATTGAAAATCCAGAATGAAACACCAGTGTACTTTCATTATTTATGACAGTATTTCCAACCATGGCAATTTTGAAATCTATATATATAAAAGCGAAATACCACTTATGCATCATCACAAAATCTCCAGAACTGTAAAGCCTTCAAACTTGAAATTTGGCACGTATGTTCTTGGCTTCTAGGTGCTCATTAAGAAAGGATTTTTTGAAATGACCATCAGAGCATTAGTATTTTGTATATTATTATTAACACACTCTGATGCTTAAGGACTTCTACTCCCCCTCCCCACCTGAAAAGAAATCTCCTCCAAATGTAAAACACAAACAGAGGAGTTTCAGTTTTAGTTTCACAGCACCAAGCAGCTTTATAGTTGAGCTAAGCCACACCCAGGCTACTTGCTGTCTCCTTCTTGCTCACCCAGCAAATACTGTGTCAGTTTCCAAACAGCCCTCAACTCTCTAACACACTGACAGGATGCTAACCAGATGAATACCGATGGATGCTGGTCGGCAGAGGCAGAATTTTCCCCCTTTATTTTCCTCCCAAAAAACTAAGCCCGATCACATAATTTCGTAGCGAAGCACGGGTATCGAGCTAGTACAATGTATGCACTTCAGCTCCCAGGATTCCCCAGCTAGCATGCTGGCTGGGGGATTCTGGAAGTCGAAATCCACATAGCTTAAAATTGCCAAGGTTGAGAAGCACTGATTGATGACTTCCCAATAGATTACAAACTTTAGGACATGCTATTCAATGAACTGGGAGATAATCTGAACCAACAAGGGAGAGTATTTGTAGCTTAGAGTTGAAATGAGGTGTCCTTAGTGCTCTCTAAGTTTTGTTTTTCTTGCAGATGTTTCATTACCCAAAGTATGGTAAGCAATTTCATCAGTGCTCTTAATGATGTTATATAGTCTGGGTAATGAAACATCTGCAAGAAAAGAAAACCAACCTCAGAGACTACCAAGGATAATCTGAATATTCAATAGCCTAACCCCAAAGAACAGAATAGAGCACTAGACATTGAAAAAAAGACACTACATGAATAAAACAGTGAAGTAGCCAGGATACACTCAGAGTAGAGACAGGATTTTAGTGGAAGGGCCAAGTACAAAGAAGCGGGTGGAGTCAAAACACAAAGGTGGGTGGGATTAAGACATGAAAGCAGCAAGTGATGCTATTTTCAATTCATCTACTTTTTAAAAATTAATTCAGTATCATGACTGTGGAGCACACAGAACATTTGACTACCAGAAACCCTTCAGAAAACATTTTAATTCTAATATTTCTGCTTTTTGCTGCCAGTGGATTTGTATCCCTTTCGCCATCATGAACCCTGCTACAGAAAACATTTTTCATACAGCTACACACAATATATCCCAAACCCCTTGGACCGGAAAAATAGAACCAGAGTTTTATGGAAGATGGTTTGATGATTTCTTATATTTGGTAAGATCTATTCCTGAAATGGATGGGAAATTGGGGGCTTGATGCACTTACTGTATCCAACTAAATAATAAAAACAGTGGCTCTTCTAAATTAAGGATAATTCTTCTTGCCACAAAAACACTATTTTTTTATTTAAAAAAAAAAGATACACAGGGTAGTTTACAGATTAACAGAGTTGGAAGGGATCTTTTAGGTCATCTAGTCCAACCCCCTGTCCCAAGTTGAATCTCTCCTTGTTCTGTTTCCATCCATTATTCCTTATCTGGCCTTCAGGTGCTTTGGAAAATAAGTTGACCCCTCTCCTCTCTGTGGCAGTCCCTCAAATATTGGAAGACTGCTATCATGTCTCCCCTGGTCATTCTTTTCACTAGACTAGCCAAGCCCAGTTCCTGTAACCGTTCTTCATATGTTTTAGCCTCTAGTCCCCTAATCATCCTGGTTGCCCTTCTCTGCGCTTTTTCTATCTTTTTTATAGTGTGGTGACCAAAACTGGATGCAGTACTCTAGGTGTGATCTTTCCAAAACTTTAAAGAGTGGTATTAGTTCCTCACTTGATCTTTTTGCTGATACGTTAAATTCACTCCACAAGGAGGGATTAAAACTAAATAGCAGTGTAGACAATACACCCAAGATAATTCCAAACTGGAATGGGAGATATACATGCAGAGCATTCTCTTCTTGATGGCTGGAAAAATGCTTTTCCACAGGACATTAAGAAAAACACACTTCTAAATTAAAGATGAAATGCAATTAATAATGTCAGGGCTGACATAATGAGCATCAGACTGGGATGATAACCTAATGTGGCAGATGTTGGGAGGCTGTTTCTTTGGTTTAATTAAGGCCCGGTCCCACTGGCTGACGGACGCAAAACATATGCATAAAGGACACAGCAGACGAGCAAAATTTCGGGGGTGGCTCCATTCGTTGTCATCCGCTCCAAAAAGTGGTGAAAATTTGCATAAACAGAACAGAAAAGAACGGATGTGGGTAGTATGTAGCGGGGATGTTAAACGGATGTTCATAGGAAGCCTAGCAGATGAAAGCGGATGAAAGCGGATGACACCTCTGAAGGGGTTCCGAGGGAGAATTTTGAAGCGGATGCATAGCGGATTAAGTGGATGCATCACATATGCCTAAAGGAAAGAAAGGGGATGCTGCGCGGATGTATATCGGATGCAAACTGTTCACTGTGCATCCTATTTCCGTGCTACTAACGCTGTGTAGATGTTCCGTGTACCTTTTGTTTCCTCCCTCTGTCCGTTTTCAGCTGCAGTGGATGTGAGTTGCGAGGATGCCCAGAGGATGCAGAGAGGATACAGCAGACGTTTAATGGATGATAAATGGACATAGAACGTTTGTTGCTCATATGTCACGGATTTACATCGTACACGGCGAAAAGTTCATCCGTTCACAAAGTTTTGTGAAGCTCAAAACTTCTTGCACGGATGAAATCGCAGTGGACGGATCCTCGACGGATAGAGCATATGAAACACGTATGCAATGAGTACACAACGGATGCATAGCGTTTTCCAAGGGATGGCAAGCTTTTTTTAACATTGTACATCCTCTTTGCATCCATAAGTGCAGTAGGACCGGGTCTTTAAGAAAGGCAAATGGAGATCAGAAATTCTAGAATGATCCAGAAAGAAAGCTATGGAGATGATCCAAGAGTTGCCCATCATGCCTTCTGTTAAATAAACTTTCCAGAGTTGTTAGATTAAAGGCAACCTGGTTCGAATTTAAGTTCTGACTTTTTGGCTAAGATCAAGCATACCATCGTATCTTGTTTTTTTTATTTCAGTTCAGTTCAAGATTCTCCTTTTCTTCCAGGTGCTTGGGGCCATCCCATGGCAAACCTATTTTCAGCGAGTTCTTGCAGCTTCCTCCCACAAAGAAGCCAGGTTAATTTCCTATTTTTCTGGACTGGGCTGCTTCATCATGGCCATCCCTTCTGTATTGATAGGAGCAGTGGCTGCCTCCACAGGTAACCAGGGCTGAACAAGAACTGGAGAGCCATAGCCATAATTTGGGTGGTTCAGACCTAGTAATCTATTGCCATCCTATGGAAGATTCTGGGAGTTGAAATCTACACACTTAAAGTTGCTGAGAGTGAGAAGCACCGTTTTGAAAAAATGTTAAATAAACTCTTATATCCTAATCAGTTCAAGGAGCCCTAGCATAAAAATAATTATTAACCCAAAGCAGTACCTCATATAAAGGAATATAGAGCTGGCCTTGAAAAAGCTAAAAATACTTTTCTTAGTTTGCATTCAGTTTTTATTTTTTTGAGTGGTGCAGTGGCCTAGAGGTGGAGATCTCGCCTCACAATCTATGGGTTCAATCCTAGGCAGAGGAAGATATTTCTCTGGGTACAATACGAATATATCAGCTGAACAAAGCTCCACATTGGTGACAGGAAGGGCATCTGGCCAAGTAAGCACTCAGCTCCGCTCAGTTGCCTACACTCTCCCCTGCAAGAGATTATGGGATCATTAAAAGAAGATGATAATTAGTTTTTTATCTTTGCATTTTAAAACCTCAATTAAAAAACACAGGATCAAGAACATAGAATCTTTTGAGAGAACTGGCCTACCCATTTCTCCGCTGGTCAAATCACAACATTTTTTTGATTTTTTTTTTTAAATTAATCCTGCTTTGCCATTGCTTTCACTAATGAAAAAAGTGGGTAAGAAATCACACACACCTCACATGTGCAAATCTCACATTTCCACAAGGTTTCCATCTTCTTTGATGGAGCTTTGTTTGATATGGTGCATGGCTAATAATGTCTCATGTCAAAATACTGGTATGTCATCAAATTTTGGCAACAGAATCTATATGCTCAAAAGTATCATGTCATGTTATCTGGTGATCCTGTGAACTGTCTATCATTTTGTAAAAATAATTTGGGAAAGATGCTTAAGCCACCATGCGTATTATCTTGGATAGCTGCCCAGAAATTTGCTCATTGTATGTATAATGTTTCACAAAATATATTCAAAGCAGCATATAAGAAATACAATATTAAAACTACCATACCTCAAATCAATAAAAGAAGACAATAAGTAGAATAACTTATATCAAAACGGAATTTCAAAAGTCACCTAGCCCAGCTGTACCCATACAGGTACAGCTAGACTTTTGTTTCAAATATTAAGGATCAAATGTGAATAAATATATATTAAAACAACTGTAATCTTGACCCTAATTCAACATTTCTCTAGTCAGATTAAATTTAATCCTCAATTCCCAAAATCAAAAGTTGATTCCCTAACCTTATCTTGTCTTTAAGTCAAAAGAAATTCATTCATGTTATTCTCTCAGCAAAGCAGTCAATTTTTGCCATTCATTTCAAAGTCCATACTTCCATTATGAATACATACTATAGGTAGTGCTCAATTTGCAACCACAGTGGAGCACAACTTTTCTGTTGCTAAGCAGGACAGTTGTTAAGTGAGTTCTGTCCCAGTTTACAATCTTTCTTGCCACAATTGTTAAGTGAATCACTGCAGTTGTTAAGTGAATCATGCATACTTTGCTTGTTGAAAGCCAGCAAGAAAGGTTAGAAATGGGTAATCAATCACCCAGGGACAATCCAACTTTCACAAATGCATGCCAGTTGTCAAATGCCTGAATTTTGATCAGTTGTTTGGCTTCTCCATTGACTTTGCTTGTCAGATGGCCACAAAAGGTGATCATCTGATCCTGGGACATTGAAACCGTGATAAATACGAACATTTGCCAAGCATTTGAATTTTGATCATGTGACCATGAAGGTTCTACAATGATTGCTAAGTGTAAAAACCGGTCATAAGAGCCATAGTGGTGCAGTGATTAGAATGCAGTATTGCAGGCAAATTCTGCTGCCTGCTGGTTGCCTGCAGTTCAGATCCCACCGAGCTCAAGGTTGCCTTCCATCCTTCCGAGGTCAGTAAAATAAGAACCCAGATTGATGGGGGCAATAGGTTGACTCTGTAAACCACTTATAGAAGGCTGTAAAGTAGCATATAAGCCCAAATGTTAGTGCTGTTAAATCATTTTTGGGGATGCCATTGTAACTTTGAACAGTCACTAAATGAATGATTTGCAATGTCTTACCTTTATTCTTTCCCTCTTTGGGCATATAACTGGGGTGTCAAACTCGCGGCACACGGACCAGATGCATCATGTGCTAGCCATGCCCACGCCCGGTTTAGTGAAAGGGGAAAAAAGGCACAATATGTCACATCACGAGTTTGACATCCCTGGCACATAACAACAACCTCATGTATAAAAATAAAGCCCACCACTGATTTGACTTTCTGAAGCAACCTTTGAAAATGATACTTCTGTGTTTTTTCTTTTTGAGACTGGAACCAGACCGATTATGGCCTCCCCACCCCGTATGAAAGAAATGAGTCTGCTCTCATACTTCCGCTAGTCCTTCAGCATCTCTGCCCGATGTACATCTCCGTCGGTGGTTTGGGTGCCATCGCAGCTGCTGTGATGTCCTCTGGAGATTCTGCTCTGCTCTCTGCCGGTTCCATGTTTGCTCACAACATCTATAGGAAAATATTCCGAAGAAAGGTAAAGGGATTGACTGTTAAAGTTTGTCTACCACAGATGATACAGGACTATTATTATAGCAATCACAATTGCATTTAGACTTATATACCACTTCACAGTGCTTTTACGACCCTCTGTAAGCGGTTTACAGAGTCAGCCTCTTGCCCCCCAACAATCTGGGTCCTCATTTTACCCACATCAGAAAGATGGAAGGCTTACTCAACTTTGAGCCTGGTGAGCCTGCAATTTGGCTATTTGAATCCCACCAGGCTCAAGGTTGACTTAGCCTTCCATCTTTCTGAGGTGAGTAAAATGAGGACCCAGATTATTGGGGGCAATAGGCTGACTCTGTAAACTGCTTAGAGAGGCCTGTGAAGCACTGTAAAGCAGTATATAAGTCTAAGTGTCAACTAAAAAGATACTCCTTTGGACTTTTTAGCTGCCAGAAAAAGGGAATGGGGGAAAACAAGGCATTCTTGAAATGCCGAGATAATCACCCCAGCAGCCCAAAGTTGTCAGAGCATAAGAAAGCGTGATGGATGACTCTTGGAGATGGATGTGTTCCATTGGAGGAGTCACATCCAGGGGGTGGGGAAAAAAACCAGGGTCAAGGGGGACATGTATGATGTAATTTAGTATCGGCTGCACCCAGCCCTATGCCAATATGGCAACTTCTAATAAATCAATTTACTTTTCTCCGAGATGCGGCTAGAGACTTTTGATTTGAATGAGGGTGGAGCCCTGATAACCCTGACACTAAGTGCTATTGTTAACATGCAACATTCACCCTGTTAATGAATTTGCACCCATTTTAATTTGGAAGCAATTTTTCCTGCCTTTCCCTCCTCCCTCTCTTTGATTTTTTACAGGCAACAGAGAAAGAGGTCCTGTGGGCAATGAAAATCTCCATGGTGGTGTTTGGGATAATTTCAGCACTTCTGGCTTTCTACTCCTCTTCGATTTATGACCTCTGGTTCTTAAGTGGAGAGCTAGTATACACTCTCCTTTTCCCGCAGTTGTGTTGTGCTCTATTTCTTTCCAGCACCAACACTTATGGCTCAATGGTTGGGCTCTTCCTTGGCTTTCTTCTACGGTTATTGGCAGGAGAACCAGCCTTGAAGATCCCCCCTGTCATCTGTTACCCAGGATGCTCAGTTGTAGAAGGTATCTTTGTCCAGCTCTTTCCATTTAAGATGGTCACCATGCTAGTCACATTGTTCACCATCTTCTCAACTTCCCACCTGGCCAGCTTTATGTTTAAGAGCGGAATCCTTCCTGCTGAATGGGACGTCTGCCAAGTTACTATGGATGCCAGAATGCCTGTTTCCTTCTTCAGGGGAGAAAGACAGATGGAAGAAATCCAGAACGGTGAACAAGCAGAGGAAGCGGTTATGAAAGATATTTGACAGTATTATTCTTCTGCTACCATCAATTTTTGGGAAATTCCTTTGTGCTGTAAAAAAAAATATCCATCTGGTTCCGTTCCAAGCTGGGAAAAAGACACTGGAAACATGGAGGCTGATTGGAAAGATGGTTTGTTGATGAAGTGGAACCACCAACCACATGTGATTCTGGGCAGCTGATAAAATGGAATTGAGAGTAGGGTGGGTGGGTTATACTTTCTTTGGGCTTTGTATTTGAGCTTCCTATTCCTGTGCAAGAATTTGTATTCTATTGGCTGTTGTCAGATTCCTATGGGCTTATGTAGGGATCATAGCTTGCTCTATAGGCAAAAGAAGAAACAGAAATCCTAGGTGTCTGTCTGAGCTAAGTTTGGTTGAAGTTTGGACTGCTCTGAAAAGGTGTTATGTGGCTTAATGACTTTTGCTCTGTGTTGGATCATGAGTGAGGGTTAATCCTGTCTTGAATGGATTACCAAATCTGCACTTCTAAAAGCTGCCTCTTCAGTATCAGTTGGAGCTACTAAAAAACACTTTGTCTTCCTGCAGATGGTATTCAGCAGGTTCTGACCAGTTCTGGAGAACCGGTAGCAGAAATTTTGAGTAGTTCAGACAACCGGCAAACGCCACTTCTGACTGGAGATTTTAACAGTGTCCTTCCACTGCCATGCCCACCAAGCCATGCCCACAGAACCGGTAGTAAAAAAAAATTGAATCCACCACTGGTTTCCTGCCTCAAAAAACCCCCATGTTTCTCCATTTCTCATTGACGGAAATATAATATTCTGCCTTTTCATATTCCTCAAAATATTTCATTCTTCCAGGAGGGTGGTAAATGCTAACTTTCTACAGAGCAATGAAAAAATGTTGGCAGATAGGTCAGAATTCAAAATCACAGCAGTGTCTTTGCATTGTAGCAGCTGGAACACTTTTGCAAATACTTCTGATTGAATAGCTGAGCTCTTTTTATGCCAAGAATATTAATTTAGATATAGTTAGGGAAGTGCCACTTGCTGTTTTTTTTACTGAATATTTATTTTACTTAATATTTCAATTCTGAGGCTACCTGACTCCATAGGGATTCTTGCAGTGATTGTCTTTTGATTAAAAATTTAAAATAAATGCATGAGGAAACCACAGAGAAAGTTACTCTCCTTTGATCCTTGCAGAGAAATCATATAGAAATAGCAACACTTATTAAATAGCACATTTAATAACCCAGTCTATGTTCTCAAGAGGAATATTGTTATAGACCCTACTTTATACATCCCATCAATTAGAAAATAAATATTGGGCATCAAAGTTCTTCTTTCTTATCAGCCCAGTGACCAAAACCATCCTTGCTTTTTTAATAAACCCACTGAACAAGTACAACCTGCCATAAAAGTGTTGCCATGTACAGTGTGCTAGATTTCCAGGTTGCTCCATTTCATTAGGATTTTGTGTTCAACTATTACAATGTTCCACTTCCTTAGCAGCTTGAGGGTATGTGGACTTCAATTCCCAGAACTCCCCAGCCAGACATGTCTGGCTGGGGAATTCTGGGAATTGAAGTCCATACATCTTCAAGTTGCCAGGGAACATTGATCAACATACAAATTTTGTATTGTAGGCTCAGCAAGTTGCTTTCTCAGATTGTTTTGGATCTGCCCATATCACTGAAGTACAAATACCATTTGGCCGATGTACATTCCTCCTTCCTTCAAGACCGGACATTTTTATGATGGAACCTTCAGCATTTTCTCAAGGTTCCAAATCTGCCATGCCCCCCCGCCCCAATTTTTTTTTAAACTGGATATTCTGCTTTCATTGCCATTCCAGATGGAAAATCTTAACAACAACCACACACACCCTGAATTTCCAATGTAACTTTCTGGATGCATATATATTTTCTTATAACTGGTAGAGACTATCCATCTATATCCATATAACAATGAGAAGCGCATTGTTCTACCATACTGTTCTTCAAAATAACACACTAACTTGGAGTCTTTACTTAATGCCCATAAGTCTCTCGGCTGACATCGAAAAGACCATGCATTTTATACGCCTGTCCTGAGCAACACATCAAAATAAGCTGTACATAAAAACATTAAGTTCCAGCAGCCTACACTTTGTGGTTCAACATGGATATGTGTGTCTAAGAATGATCTTCAAGAATCTTCTGACAAAAGCACAATATGAAAAAAAAAAATCCTTCTGCCAACAACGTGAAAGGCTTTACTGAAAGCCTTTAGTGAAAGAGTTCATTGTTAGTCTTATAAAATAATCTGAAAGCTACATATTGTGTAAAAAAAACCTGCCACATTTGGGTAAATTTCTAATGCACCATGTGGCAGATTAAGAGCTTTTTGGCTCCTGTTAGTCTTTTTCTATGTCTATTCTTAATTCTATTATTAATGATTTCAGATCCCCAGAGAAACTTTTGAACTTTGCAGGATACAAAGGTGGGAGGAAAACTGAAATGCTGATACTCAAAGAGGGGATATACAGAAGAATTGGAAATATAGTTTCTATTTTTGTTTAATTCTGTGTAACCAAACTAAAATAATAATATAACACAGGGAATATGAAATTATATATATATATATATATATATATATATATATATATATATATATAT